>JXCR01048542.1:185365-233926 GCA_002079205.1 Phalaenopsis hybrid cultivar | reverse complement strand
ATATATATATATATATATATATATATATATATATATATATATATATATATATATATATATATATATATATATATATATATATATATATATATATATATATATATATATATAGTTGAGGCCTTTAGTATAAGTCTCTTGGGTTGGGGTTTCGATTCCTGTGTAGGATTGAACTGCACACCTATATAGAAGAGGAGTGCCCCTCCGTCATACCTTGGGTTTGATCAGCGATCCCTGAGATAATTTATTAAAGATATATTTGAGAAAGAATTTGAATTTTCTAAAATAGATCAATAGGATGATTATTATCATATAAGGAATATATAATCATCCTATTGATCTACTTTAGAAAATTCAAATTCTTTCTCAAATATATCTTTAATAAGTTATCTTAGGGTATCCTTCTCAAATATATTTTTAATAAATTATCTTAGGGTATCTTTCCATAACACATTTACAAATAAAATGAAATTTGATCCCAACGATTCTTAAACGTGAATTTATTTTTAAAGTCTGTAATATTCTTTAAAATGAAATAAGATTCAATACATCTAATTTCATATAACAAATTAGTAAATATATGATGCGATTAAAAATTTTAAATATTTTTTTTTGAAATTCAGTGCTCTATAACTCAACATATTTTTGTATTGAAGACACCAATTATCACATAATTTTTTTTTCTTTTTAAAAATTTGAAATTTACATAATAGCTAGAAAATAAATTTCTTAATTTTTAAATTAATTTTACTAATTTAAACATAAGTATTTTGCATATATCTATATTAATTATATTTTTAAACCCCGACTCTCTTAGATCCCTGGTGGTGGCCAAGTGAGGATTGGCCACATCTCATTTGCCCTTTCTAGGTTTTATTTTGTATCCGCTTAGAAGAAGACAAGAAATAGAAGATAGAGCATGAGTTTCACGTGCGAAACTAAAAGATTTCTTCACTTCTTCTAAGGAGCTTCCTTGCACTTCCGAAGGAGGAAATGTAGATATGATATGATATTTGACTAGTTATAAGTTAAGGAAAAAGGGAACATAGGGATTAGATTGTATGTATGAAAATGCCCCCAAATTTTTTTTTAAATCGTTATGTTGATCATATTTGTGTGAAGCTTTGATTTTATGAATTACTTTGACATCGTCCAACTTTATGTAGATTTTATTTCTCTTAACTTTTTAAGTACTCGAATCAAAAACTTAAAATGCGCATATAAAACATAAGAAAATATTCCCACATAATACAAAATCATGGTTTTAAAATCCCATCAAACGAGCTGATTCAACTGTAGATTGATCATTCGATCAGTTCGGACTAGGTTTAAAATTATTTCTACATAAAACTGAGATTAAACAGGTCAGAATTGGAGCTGAACCGAAGAACCGGTCTGATTTTTAATTGACCGACGTATTCTATTATTGTCGAATTTAACCTTATTTTGATGAAATGGCTAGAAATTAGATATTCAAATTTAAAATAAATAAAATATCATATGTCAGTTTTTTTATTTAGAATGTTGTTTAGTAAATTGATAAAAGTAATAAGTACATTTACATACATACCAACCACTTATTATGTATTTGCATGTATGAAACCTAAATTTTGATTTATTTACATTTATACCAACCAAATCTTTGATATCACAAAAAAAAAAAAAACACCTATTTTAACTTTAAAATAGAGAAATACAACTTTCTATGCATCCGTAATGTGTCCTATTATCATTAGGGCTGTAATTGAGCCGAGTCGAATCGAGTATAGCATAGTTCAGACTTGACTTGGTATAATTATAAGTTATTTATATTCGACTCGAACTTGTGTCGAGCTTTCATATATTGTTCAAGCTTAACTTGTTTCTAACTTTCCAAATATTGAATTTGATTTGTACTTGAATAGTTTATGACAAGTGAATGAGTATTTAAACGAGCAAATAAACAAGTTAAAAATTCAAACAAAATGAAAAATTCAATAAATAATTTTATAAATGTGATATTGCCTATTAAATTATTGATTATAAACTCTTTAATTATGAAAGCTGACTCATGAATCATACTCATATGAGATGTAATATCTCAAATTTTAGTATGATCTATATTTCTTTTTTTTTTATTGATTTGTTGTCTCATTCTTATTCTTAATCATATAACTTTTAACAATTGCACAACATTATCCAAACATCACTTTTTAATCTCGTAGAATTTATGAACAGAGTGGAATGAGAGATAAAAGAAAGACTAGAGTTTCAACGATCCTTGCACACCGGGATCTAGTCGTTGCATGCGATGCTTGCACGCTGTTGCAACTCAGTGATTCATATGTTTTAGGCGAAACCAAAAGACATGAAACTATGAGACCAGCGATAAAGTGAGATTTGTGAACTTTAAAAGTTAATTTTAAGGACTTTTCATATATACCACGTAAGTCCTATGTATTTTCACATCTAACATGTAAACTTTAATAAGATAAATATATAATTAATAATTAATCAAAAATATTTTGATATAAAAATAGATTACTATTAAGCCTATAATTAATTAAAATAATAGCTAATTAAATTTTAACTAAATAGAATATCATATATGATTTGAGTTATGGGGCTTAATATCTCTTATTTACTTAGTTACTTGTTGAACAACAAACAAGTTTGTTCGTGAACATAAATGAGCAAGTTTGACTATGTTCATGTTTAGTTCATTCAAGCTTCGAGTTTTTAAAAATTGTTCAAGCTTCTTTATTTATTAACTCGAATGAACATAATCGAGTCTTAATCGAGCCGGGTTCGATTTATTTACAACCCTAGGTGCCGTATATGCAAAAATAGAATTATAGTTTTTTAATTATGTAAATAAAAAAGAATGGTATGCTTGTAAAGTTCCTTAATAATATTAATATATTATTTATATTATATTTAAATAATTTTAAGGTTTACTTTCAACCTCTCGTTTCTTAAGATTCTAAGCACGGTTCGGTATTAATTAATGATTTTTAAAATACATTTAAAAATGATTTTACGTAAAAAATTCAAAACAATGCAATTAATAACTTCTGAAACTTGTTTATGAAAGGAGTTTATCTCCTGAAGGAAACATGAAAAGTTCACTTAATTAGCGTTTGTAATTAAGAGATAATTAAAAAAGTTAAAAAGCAATTAGTTGTGTTTGGTAGTTAAGAAAAGCGTGCTAATTATAATTTCTGAGGAGTCTCATTGGCCAGCCTGGAATTAATGGAATTTTAATGGCATGGTTCTTGAATGAGTCGACTTATTATAACATGTATTATAGTCAATATTATAATCAAATTAATAATAATGACAATACTAATATTGTTACTAATTAAAGTTCTTAATGACGCAAGTGTGCGGATTATGTCACGCATTAGCTCAGTATAAGAGGCGCCAGAAGGTTAATTAGGGTGTTGAGGACGTCTGAAGTTGTATTATTAATTTATTATAGTATGGTTATTTGATCTTATAATATTCTGTGTGAATTGTACCAAAGATTTCACTGTAAATTTGGATAGAGTCAAAAGAGAGAAATTAAATAAGATGCAAATTAAAATATTTTTGTTGAGGAAAATTTTATTTATTTATATTTTATAATGATATTAATTTATGAGCAAAAATATATAGAAGTACAATTGGACATTTATTATAAAGCACATTTATCAGGGACAATAAATAAATAAATAATATGTTCATAAAAAATATATCGGCAATAATGTTGAGGAGATCCAACACTCCTGAAGAAAAGAGTATGGAGAAAGAGGACCTACTACTAGAAAGATCAGAGGGTTACTTATTAGACTTGAGAATAAGTTATGCAAATAAAGAGGAGGAGGAAGAAAAGAAGTTGAGAAGAAGCAAATTTCGGTCTAGGATCTCATATTGCAATAAAATCAGAATAAGTTACACAAGAGTCGTGTAAGTCAGAGGAGGGAAAATAAGAAATGACTAAACTAACCTTAAATAATAGTAATGATGCTTCTAATATCCCCCTCAAAGTCATAATGTGTTTACATGAAGCACCGAGGGTTTGCTAAGTAAAAAATGAAAATGTAAAATAGTGTTTGCCTTGGTGAACAAATCTGCAATGTGCACAGTAGAAGAGATATAGGGTAAGTGATGACGTGTAAAATGACAATCAATTTTGATATATGTGAGCGGTTTGAATAACACTATTATTATCACAATACATGGGAGTTGGGTCAAAAAGAGAGACTCACATGTGAACAAGTAACCATCATAATGATATGATTAATCTCAATAATAGTAGAAGACATACCTTGATATTTATGCAAGGCAAGCAAGTAATTTGATATTCGTCTTTAACAACCATCAAAATCAAGGTGCTAACCAAAATAGGATTTAGGGTTTAGATATTCGTCTCTAACAATCATGTTCTTATGATAACCCTTTACCAACCACACGAGCTATTTATTGCTCAACAAACGACTCAAACTTAGTTTTGATCTTATAAATGCAACGTTAACTAAAGGCAAATTTTCCAAAAGGAAGAGGAACAACATCCCAAGTACCTATCTCACGCAGAGCAGAAAATTTCTCTAACATTTACTACTGCAGAAGTATAATAAGAATAGCCCTTTATAGGAAGAGTACAATGAGAGTTGGTGAATAGAGGTAAATTAATAAATCTAAAAAATGTAAAAAAAAATGGAAAAAAAGAGATTTAAAGTGTGTTTGGGGACTGTAGCTTTTCTTGTTTGATAAAACTCTTATTTCCCACTATGCCTAGCTATCAATGGTGACCGCAAGAAAGTTGTGAGCTGACTTTCTTTTTTTTAAAAAAAAATATAATTGATAATTTTTCTTAAATAAATTAATAAACTATACTCCATAAAGACTTTTAATTAAATAAAATTATTAATTAAGAAAATAAATTTTATTTGAATGAATATTTTAATATAAATAATAATATTTAAATTTCACTTCTGCTCTTAATACCTTATAACTACGTTACAAGGGATCTCAGAATGGATAATTATTTGACAATGAGACGAACACAAACAAATTTTTGGTGCTTGATATATTAATGTGTTGAACACCATCAATGATATTTTTCAATGGGCCGAATATGAGCTGAGCCTGGGCTCTCTCAAGCCCCGCTTGTTTACAGTCTTACATATAGTTTANAATACTAATTCTATAAATGTTTTGAGTTCATTTCATGCCCTAGATGGCCCGGATTTTGTTTGGTGTTGGATAATCTGAACTGATTCTTATAAGGATGTGCTTTAGAAATATTTTTAGTTAGTTTTCTCTTAAAATCTGTATTTGTGGACTTTGTGGATCAAACTTTCATGAAGGTTTAAGTAATTTATTGATCTGGGATTGGGCATATTGCTCCAACACCAAGCATGGAATCACATGGTTCATACTTTCTTGGATTAGATGTCCTATTATTTAATGTTTTTGGCGAATTATTCTGTGGGCTTGCTTTTGCTGGATGTTGCTTATTGGCTGTGTAAAGCCTTTAATCTATATTATATACTTGTTTGGTTTTGGTGCTTTTATTAATACACATAGATGCTCTCTATATTCTATATGAATGTGGTATCATTGGCTTGTTGTTGTGGCGTGGACATTCATATTTGGATTCTGGAGCATGGGCGATTCCTCCTGATTTATGAATGGACGAATGGTTTTAAGTACATGGAAATATAACTTTAGCAAAACAAACACTAATGAATGGTATTTTGACCCAAGGATGATGAACTGGAGTATGCGAGGGTGGATGATACTTGTTTCAGTTTCATTTTTGTGTTGATGATTTGTGATAGGAATTCTCTGGAGATGGGATTTTTAATCATCCTAGGTATGCTTGGTTCTGGATAATGAAATTTACTTAATTTTTATCCTTTGACATCATCCTTTAGAAGTAATACATCCACTATAATCTGATGGTGTTATCTTTCTCCAAAGAAAGTAGATTGCTTCAATAATATTTAAAAAAAAAAAGCGATTGACAAATAAGCAAGGCATTTGCCTTCCGAGCTAAGAAAATGGATAGTGCATGGTGTATTATTTCATATGCCACGAAGTTTTAACATGAAGATCGCATTTGCCTTTTGAGCCAAGAAGATGGCATTGAACAAAAGGGAATTTAGCATGTATCAAATGACCACAACAATCAGCATAATAATGAATAAAAATTATTTGTTAAGTATAAAAAATTAGATAGATTTTCTCTAATGTAAATTTGAAGTTTAGGTGTTAGATATATAAATATGCAGAATTTTGTACTGCAGCATGTTGAAATAATGAATAGATGCTTGAACTGCAAGTTCAGCTTATAATATTTGGTCTTACCATGTGAGTGCGACTTTTTAGGTGTTTGTCTATTTTCTCTTTCATTAAAGTGTAAGTTATTAATTTAACCATAAGAAATATAATTTTCATACTTATTTTTGCTAACAACCAGATTATGGATTTATGGGACTTTTGAACAATTACCAAGTAATCCTGGTTATGGCTTGATGGGACTTTTGATTGGAATTTAACATGTATCAAATGACCACAACATTTTCTTTTTCTTTTCCTTTTTGACGTGAACAATTTAGCTGCAACTTTGTATTTAAATTGCGGAGAATTTGCTGCAATGAACTTTTTGTGTGCCATCTTGTGAGGCAACAATTTGGAAATGTTGTTGTGGAGGATTTGAGCTGGGTCATCCTTTTAGATTAATGTTTGGTATTGAGCATCTATATTTGTTTTATTAAATGTAATTTTAATATTTCTTATCTTTTTTTTTTTTTTTTGCACTCTTGATACTCACTGTTAAGTGAACTGTGTATATGAATTTTTGTTTTGTTTTGAAATGAATTTCTGCTTATAAAGTATCAAACATGTGGTTGTTGCAGTTCTATTTTAAACAGTTTCACTAAACAGAGGCAGAATGGTCATTTTTCCAGAAATAGCTGCCCCACAGCTATTTTCACGCAGCTGTAACAAACAGGCAGTCAGCTTCCCCACAGCAGTTTCTTAGGGCAGCATGGCTACAGCTGAAAAGCTGAGAAGCTGCAGCTGCCCCAAACAAACCCTAAGACAATTTGGTGGTGTAGGGGCTCCAAGTTGTCCCCACATCTACCTTCCAAAAATTTGTGTCGCAACGAACCTCTGTTGGTCATGTAGTCCCACACAAGTCTGGCATAAATTGGCCCCTTTCAATTAGAAGGGGCACGGAACCCGAGCCCGTCCTAATATTGGGTTGGCAAACGTTTTCCCAAGCAATATAGCGCAGCCATTTGTTGTTGGAACTCTCATGCCACATAAGCTGCAAGCGTTTCTTCTCCAATTTTAGGACACCCTGTGGGCCTTCTGTGTGGGTGATAAGTAAACAGGTAACAGAGATACATGTTAAATCATTGGTACACAAGTTCATCCGCCAAGTTGATTTCTGGGTCTAGTTCAAATTTTGTCAGTCTAGTTTTCAATTCTACGTCTGTTCTAGTTGAAAGTCAAGACATATTAAATCATTGTCGGCTTGTTCATCAAAATTTTGTATATATTGAAAAGATATTTCCCTATGTATTTAACATTAAAAAATTATAATCTATATCAATGTAAAACTTGCTAGCTTACAAAGCATAACACATGTATACTCCAAACTGCAATTACAAGCGTTCACATTATTTTTCTATAATTCACAGTGATATATGGAGACCGCCACAAGTAAAATTACAAATGGAATAGCTTATGTGACTCGCTCATACAAAAAACAGCACAATGGTTTGTATCATTCATGGATGATCATACAAGAACAATGTGGGCATTCCTTACAAAATAAAAATCTGAAACATCATATTTCAATCCTTTTATTTCTTGATCTTCACTCAAATCCAAAGCGCAGTTCAAATTCTTAAAACAAATAATGTTAAAAAATGTTTCAATTTCATTCTTAGTCCTTTTCTTTTCAAGCATAATATCACTCATAAGTTCCTGTATGGGTGCTCCTCAACAAAATAAGATCAATGAGAGGAATGATAGACACTTACTTGAGGTGGACTATGTCATTATGTTCTATAATCATATGCCTAAACAATTTTGAGAAAAATTCATAATTACGCCCACATATCTCATTAATAGGATGCCTACTTGAGTCCTAAAATTTCAAATTTCTTTTAATGTTCTCTTGGAATCCAATCAACATATCCGCTCTCTTTTGTTTGGCTTCATATAGAAGGTTTTCACTTGTTTTCTATTTGTTTGCATCCACCAAGAACATTGCACCAAACTTGATCTCAAATCTCTCAAATGCATCTTCCTGGGTTACTCCTTCAATCAAAAAGAATACAAATGATATTCTCTAATCACTACAAAATCATACAACTCTAAGGATTTCATAGTACTTGAGAATCAATCGTACTTTCCCAAATCCATAATTTAGCAGGAGAACTCGAAGGAATATCAAATTTGGGACCTTCTTCAAGAGACTCAGGCTATTTTGCCTTCAACTGAATGAAATTCTACCACTCAACCAGCTGAACATACTATCACTCAGCCAACTCCACTGGAAGAATCAAACTTTGTCACTGAAATAGTCATAATTGTCCCTACTCCGCCTCAACTTTACACCAATGAATAAGACTTGCGTCTATACAAGAAGAAAAATTATTGAGCGTGTAGAGAACATCTTGTAAACCCAAGAGTGTCAAGAACCGGAACCAAGCCCTCCTACATCTGATAATCATAATGGTATGTATTCCCCGTCTCATGACTCTCTTGTACCCTTGACTGATGACTCTAATCAACTAATTGCACAAATGAAAGGTGTTTGAAGGTGCATTGGTCATCCAATCAAAAGATATGTAGCTAATAAGAAGTTGTTATCATCTTATAAATTTTTTGTGACAAATTTTTATAGTGTGCAGGTTCCCAACTCTATCCAAAAGACTCTAAAAGTTCCAGCATAAAACATACAGTTAAGAGATTTGGGCTCTAGAAAATAATAACACATTGACACTTACAGAGTTATCTCATGGAAAATATTTCGGAGAAAACAAATGAATAATCACAATCAAACACAAAGGAAATGACAGTGTAGAGAGATTCAAAGCTAGACTAATAGTCAAGAGCCACACACAGCCACATGAGATTATCTAACAAAAAACCTTCGCGCCTAATGTCAAGCTTAAAATTGTCTGGATTCTACTCTCTCTTGCAGTAAATCAAGATTGATCTTTATACCAATATGAAATCAAAGGTGTTTTCTTGGATGGGGACCTTGATGAAAAAGTCAACAGGACTATACAATCATGCTTGAAAAATACATCAAACAATATGTTGGTTTGCAAGTTGAAGAAGTCCAAATATGGCATTAAGCAATCTCGAATTATTTGGTTTGACAGGTTTGCTAAAACCATGATTACAAACTGATAACATCAATACAGGATGATATACAATCTTTATTAAATTCAATCCTATAGGTAAAATTATTGTTCTCGTAGTAGAAGTAGATGATATTAGCTTGACAGGTAATGATTCAGAAAAAAAAATATAAGAAAAAAAAAATATTTGCAACAAAATTTGAGATTAATAATCTCAGGCCTCTCTGATACTATCTACAAAATGGAAGTGGCTTGGATTAAAGATGAAATTGTCATTCCCGAAGAAAGTAAATCTTAGACTTGTTAAGTGAAACTGGCAAGCTTGGGTATAAATCTATTGGCACACCTATGAATTATAATAAAAAACTAAACATAAGTGAAGAAAGTAACCCAATTGGCAAAGGAAGATATCAAAGACTTGCAGGCAAACTAATCTACCTATCACACACAAGACATGATATTGCATACTAGTGTAGTGAGCCAACACATAAATAATCCAAGTGAGGATCATTTAGAAGCAGTGAGCTTAATTTTGAGAAGCTTGAAAATGACTCATGGATATGATTTGTTCTTCAAAAGATCTAAAAATCATGAGATTGAGATATACACAGATGCACGCTGAGCAAGAGAGATAACTAATAGGAAATCAAACGCCGAGTACTTTTCATAATTNTAATTTTGATAAAGAAATGATTGTCAGTGCTCCACCTTTTCTTTTAAACAATCTGCCATTTATACTCGTTATCTACGGAGTAAGCATTGAATATTATCTAATTGGTAAAGTAGGGTTTCTTAACTGGGAAATCATTGGCTTGCGAACATTAAAATTGAATATGTAACTATTTTTGTTATTTGTTAATATAAATGGAAGGTACTGCTTCTCTTAACCACCTTTTACTCCCATTTGATGTGTAAATCATCCTAAAATATTGAAGTATTGGATTGCTTTCTGATTTTAGATGCAGAAACACTGGTTGTCTAGCAACTTTATTGTTTGCCTGACCAATTAAATTTGCTAAAACTGATACTTTTTTTTGTCTTTTTCATAGACATTTGACTTTGCATTACCCATTTATGCAGTTGCACTTTGATTTATGTAAAGATTAATTTTACCTCTTGATGCATGATAGTGTCGTTGTCAGTTTTAAGGTTGGAGTTCTAACTTGACAAAGTATAATATTACACTTTAGGTTTTGTATATTTTATTAGTTGTCGTTTTTTACTTGAATAGCTTTACTTGACAAGCCCTTATCTTCATTCAGCTTTTTTGCACGTTTTCCTTTATTTTATTCTCGTTTTATCAGTTTGGCCTTGATAAGCCTCAGGTTTGGTCTTGGCTGAGCATGTCGAAGCTTTTCTGGTAAAGTTGATGTTTGATCTGGCCTGGTGACCTCTAATTTTGCAAGCACCTTCAGTGATATTTGGCTAGTCTAGTCATGGTCTATTGACCGACCAGTTATGTATTTCTTTTAACATCATTCTGTATGTGATACCAGACGCAATAAGGAAAAAAGTAGAAACACAAAAGCACACTTTCTTAATAGGACAATAGGTCTACAACACAACACGACAAAAAAAAAAAAAAAACAAAACTGACATACACAACACAAGCAACACTCTAAGGGGTTTTTAAGGGTGGTGGAGGTCGGCTAGGTGGATTGGGATAGTTGGCAATGGTGGTGGCAGCCAAGGAATGTTGATGTCAGCGAATNACTTCAGCAAAATATTTTATTCATTAACACTGCATCAGTAAAACCACCACCCCTATGGCACAATATGCAACAAAATATAAAAACGACAAGTAAAAAAATTTTAAGTAAAATCTAAATGGCAACGAATCTTTGTAATAGCATTGTAATAAAAAATTAAAATTAAAAAACAACTATGGTTAAATATGTTTGAATGCACTTTTCTACTTGGGAACTTTTAACTGCTCTTTCAGGCTAAGCTTCAAGCTCCAAACTTCTAAAATCTAAACAATTAGTGAGATAAATTTTATAAGGAAAGCATTGTCCTTTTTCTTGTGCAGCACAAAAAAAAAAGCATTTAAAAAAACAGGAATTTCATGAGGATGATTGAAAGTTTAAAGCAAAACACTTCTCTCAAATAGAAGCAATTTATTAGTCATTTTACAAAAAATGTCTGCAAAAGTTTATAAGAAAATACTCATAGGACTACAAACGAACCGAGCGTTTGATAAGCTACTCGTAGCTCAGCTTGAGAAGAGCCATTCGCATTCTTTTGATTAACTAATTGAACAAGTTTAAAATTTTTTACAAATACTCAATTGTTAATTAAATAAACTTGACCAAAGTTTGATTCATTTCCATTTGAGTGCAATATCATTTATAGCTCGTGAACAAGCACGTTAAGAAACTTGATGAAATGTTTCATTTAAAATTTATGAATAAGCACGCAAATAAGCTCGATTTAATGCTTATGAATTCGATCAATTAAATTTTAATTTAAAGCTTGTGAGCAAACTTAATTAAAGCTCAATTTAAAATTCATTTATATTAAATTAAATGAAAATTTTAATTCATATTACATAAAATAAGATAAAAATTGATTTGACCAGTTGTTTATTTAATTTGCGCAGTTATATGCTTATTTTGGTTATTTATTCAGTAGATCGTTTCTTTTTGTAAATTAAACAAGTAACTCATTTATAAAATTAATGAAGCTCATTTGATTAGAAATAAGTAGTTCAATCATACTACTCATTTGTTTGTTTTATAAGACTCATTTGATTAGAAAATAAATAACACGATAGTACAAATTTTAATTTACTTGATAAAGATTATTTAAATTGAAATTAAGTGGCTCGATAGCACTACCCATTACCATGTTTGATAAACCAACTAGTTAATCTGCTCAATAACGACTTGATCATCATCATATGAAATGAACATAAACTAAACTCAAACAATCAAAATGACAAATGAACTAACTTCATCATAAACACAAAAGCTTAAATAGCTCGAGCTCGAATTTTATAAATAAGCTCAAGCTTGAACATGCCTAGCTAATCTCGGCTGATTTGTTTGCATCCCTACTTCCATTGCAGTAGCTTCTTCAAGTTTAAATAAATAAAAATAATAATCATATAAAGATAAAGGGAACAGACCTTTCGTATGAGCACCGGGCCAATAAAGAACACAATAGCTGCGGTAACCGTTCCCAGAAAAACACACAAAAAAACCACCTTCGTCCACCACAGAAATTTCTCCCATTTTGTTGCACTTAATTGAGCTTCTAACCCTACTACCACATCATCAGACCGCGCCAATCTCACATAATCCCCATTAGCATCCCCCGTTCCCCTCCTCGAATGGGCAATAATGATATCAACGATCGCCTCCGACGGAAAATTCATCAATTCCGCAAAAGCTCAACGACCTCAGAAATGCAAACTTCAAACAAGCGAAGTAACGGATATTAATTGTTCCGGTAAACAATCAGGCCTCGATCCCCGATAAGATTGAAGTAGAAGAGAAACCAAAGAACGTCATTTTTAAATTTCCCCTTCGCTTCACGCCAACGTCGCGGAGCCCTAAAGACTCCGCCGGAGAAACGAAACCGTGTATCTCAAAGTAGAGCGATAAGGAATACCATGAAGGGGACCGTGATTGCTCACAATCAGCTGCAAGTCTCCGGGATCTTATCGGCCATGGAGTTTCGCAATAAGAAAGGGATTGAGAAAGAGACGTGGAAGAAGACGCCAAGAGATGCATCGAGGATATCGGTTGGGGACGAATGGAGGTTTCTTCATCGACGGCCGTGCTCCGTCTAAACTAGTATTTTAAATTGCAGCTGGTTGCTTCTCGCTCTAAAGCAAACAGTACTAGGCCCCGTTGCCTGCAACTTTATGTATATTTATATAGAGGATGACGAGAGGAGCTATCTAGAAAGGATAAAATTATAAACATGTTTGAAGAGTGGTATTATATTCTAATTAAATTATGAAAATGTATTTGAAAGGAGTTCTAGGTTCAATGATACCTAATGATACCTACATGGATGGATAGATAAAAAAAATGATTATTTAATTATAGGCTTTTCTTAATAGATTGTAATATTTAATCTTTATTTGTTCGTGAATTGCATCAAAGGAATAGAATGTAACACTCTAATGAGTAGTAGTATGAATTCTTGATTAGTCATTTCTCATGAAATGATTTCCCTATTTATTGAGTATAAGAGTACAATATATGAAATTACATGTATGTCCCTGCTTTAAAAGGGGATTTGCAAGACATGTACAGACCTTCGGTTCGAGCACCCCTATGACTTGGTTGGTTGGAATCGGTTATTTCTGGTTCGACAAGACCTATTTGTCTGACTGTGTTGAGTTGGCTTTGTCGGTCAACCTTCGCTGGTCTTAGGGTCGGCAAGACTTGTCGATCAGCTTGGCTTTGTTGGTCGGTTATGCTAGTTTGATTGTCGACTATTGATTCTCAGTTAAGGAACTCTTATCGGAAGAGCAAGATTAGGCTATCGAGCAAAGGATGAATCATTGTAATCTGATGGGTAGCTTACGCTGTGATGAGAAGATCTTTTAGGATGCTTCGTGTGATTATGTTATGGTCAGTTCTCAGCCTCTGGTGAGGAATCTCAAATGAGGCTTATAATATCAGTTCTTCAAGCCTGAAAATGTCATGATGCAATTGTTTATTTGGAGGTTAAAACGGCATTGGAATTTAAATCTAGCGTTTGATGACATCTCTTGGTGTATTCCATATAATCAAGGGTCATAGAAAGCCAATAATAGTCAGAATTCTTAATTTTTATCTTCATCTTTGGATTTGATTGATGAGAGCCACATCTACCCTCATATACATCGCCTGTGAATTTTTTGTTTCATCTTTGGCTTCGTTTGAGAGCCAGGTGGAGCGTAGTTTCATCGCAAAGAACGGAGACAGAACGCTCTTGTTTGTTTGGTATGTCGCGTTAGCGTAAGTTGCAGCAAACTCAATGGCATTTCTTCACCATTCAAGAACATCGGATCTCCCCAACTTCTTGCCTGCCGCCCAGCGTTCTGTCGTTGGTAACATTTAAAATGACCAAAATAATCTTTATCAATTACAATATGGTCGAGCTTCGACGTCCGTTACGCCGATTGCGATGATCGTTTGTCGGAGGCCCATTTGTCGTAGAAATTCAGATTTTTTGAGGAACTAGCCCATTCTTTGTTGTCAATAGTGTTTAAATCGGTGGTTGTCAGCCAATTCGAAGTCAGTGGTGGGAAAGCGGAGTAGTAGGAGAGGAGGGAAAGGGTAAGCCAAATTTGGAGGGAGATGAGAAAAGTACAGAATGCTTATGCTAGAAGGCTATAATAGTCTTTTTAATAGAGTTAAAAAGAAAGAAATTTCTATTCAAACTATGGCATGAGTTTATCACCTTAACTTTATGACAAAGCTTTGTAGCCTAAAGCATTTAAAATGGTTTTCTAGACATTGTCAACCATATCTGATTGAATGAGCATCAGTACAATATATCATCTATGATGGCGAATGATATAACTCTTTTCAAGATTTGAGCTGCTAGAAAGCAATCATTAAAAAGTCTCCCTTCTGTCAAAAAAATATAATGTTGACTTATCGCCAATAATCATCAGATTCATCGAAAGCCACAAGTACTATACTTTCTTCACCCAAGGGATCAACCTCAGGAGACTCAAAACATGTCGGGGATAGAACCCTTCTATCTCATATCACAACTCTCACGTGGTCTCCATAGCATTAAATAGCTCCTTAGCTAGCTTGGAAAAACCTAACTTTGTTATCAAGATAGCGGGAAATCATAACGAGTGTCACATCAGAGATGTCCTCTAGCAAAGTCACGACGCTTTTATAATAAAATGAAAGATCAGAGTTTGAGGACTTTGTAGGTTCTCATGACCTAGTGAATCATAATTCGAGAATCTACATACACCTTGATTCTCCTTATATTTATCTCAATGAAAACTTCTAATCCTAAAATCAGAGCTTCGTATTCAGCCTAGTTATCAGTACATGGTTTATCAATTATAAGAATAACAAATAACATCACGCTTGGGAGATAACATACTAAATACTCCTTTTGGGTCCTTGTGACCAATAATCACAATTAATTAAGAGTTTGATGTAACTTTCATTTTGGATGGACTAATCTAATAATTGCATTTTTGTCCTCGCATGTAAAAATCAGTTCTTTACCATAAATCTTTTATTTTGTCTCTTCAATTGGCCCCATTTATACTTCTATTTACTTATTTTAAACAATTTGCAGGCTTTAGCTCTCAATTCTCACAATAAACTAAACAAACAATTCTGTGGTTTGCTGCCTGCGACTTTCAATTGAGAAAAAAAGGAAGATTTGCGTACATACCACTAAATTCTTACTTATTTACATATCTAACACCTAAAAATAAAAATTGTGGCAGTTTTTATGTAATAAGAAAATTTTGGGCCATGCAAATATTAAGGAATTGGGTGGTATGTATGTAAATGCACCTAAAAGATGTCCAGCAAGAGCAGCCCTTTGACATTCTTAACCTTATTTCTAACCAATATATTATATGTTTGAGCACTGCTAGACATACCCCATAGTTCTGATGCATATTTCACTTTTATTTTTAAATAGCTACAAATTTTGAATGTCATAAATATAGAAATTAAAGTTTAGGTGTTAGATATATAAATACATACAAATTATGTTGCACATATTTACGTACATAGGACATAATTCTTATGTATTTACAAATCTAATACCAACAATTTAATTTTTACAGTTATACCACTTTATTCATGCAGTAAAATGCATATTTCACTTCCCTCACATATTATACATATAAAAATCAAAGTTCAGATTTTAGATACATACATACAAAATACAAAAAAGGGTGCTACATACATAGCACATGAAACATTGTTATTTACAAATCTAGCACCCCCCATACATTTTTCAATTTCTCGTTCCAATATCAAAATTCGTGAATCATGTTAAAAACCCAACCCATATTTATCATTTTTTTATGAAATTCTCAATGGTTTGATGGTGGCGCGATTAAATATATCAATTCGGTAGTTCAAAAATATCACCTGAAATCTAATCTAGATGCTGGATTTTATAAATAACAATATTTCGGGTGATATGTACATAATTATCCCTACAAAGAAATTATGTGGTATGTATGTAAATGCCCCATAACAATACTAGATGCAAAGGAAACATTGCTATGAGCAATTGGAAACTACAATTCCAAAATATTCATATAAATAAATACTCACCATCATCATCATCATCATAATAACTAATATCGACCCACCAAAACAAATTCATCATCATCAAGAACCTTCACCTCTCCATCCCCAACAAAATGCTCCCTTCCAATCTCCTCCACCAACCTCACAAACTCAATTCTCTTCTCAACAGGAAGAGGAACATATGGGAGTCTAAACACGGGCCGGATCACCCCGAGCTGCGCCAGCGCGGTATTAAGACCTATGGGATTCGGCTCGCCGAAAAGCCACTTAACCAGCGGCATCACCTTCGAATTCAGTGATGTGTTCTTCCCTCCGAACATCAGCTCGTGCATCAGACCCGGAACAAGATTGCTCGTCACCGATATGACTCCGACGGCACCAAAAGACCACCTAGCATCATGACACTCGTCATCATTACCGCTCCATATCGCCATTCCTCCACCCACATATTCCTTTATTCGATCATTTCCGACGCATTCCTTGACGCCGGCCATGTTCGGATTCGCCGAAATTTTACCGACGACGGTCGGAGGAATGTCTTGTCCGGTTCTCGAAGGTACATTATAGATGATGGTCGGTCCCATGGAAAGAACGGCTTCGAAATGGGAGACAATACCTTTGAGAGATGTCTTGCCGTAATAAGGATTAATGTGAAGGGCGGCGTGCATGCCGACAGCGAAACCTTGTTCAGTGGCGTGGATCGCCTCCCTCGTCGAGTTGCTCCCAGTGTTCCCTATTACTTTTATGGAAGCTCCGAAACAGTTAACGGTATGTCCAATGAGCATGATGTGTTCGTCCCAGCTCATGAGGTGGCCTTCCCCTGTCGTGCCTCCCACGACTACGCCTTCAGCACCATTCATAATCTGTGTATGCATTAAGGCGTCGAAGGCTTCGAGGTCGAACCTGCCGTCTGGTAAGTATGGGGTCTTGATGGCTGTGATTAATCTTAGACCCTTTATGCAATCCACAGAGGTCCTGTATAGTGGCACATAGCATACAGAAACTCGAGAAGTTCAAAAACAAACTTTTAACAAAAGAAGAAATAGAAAACCAGAAATTTAATTAGTATCAAAAAAGTGCTTGAAATTTCTTGAAGAATTTTAATTTAGGGGCATTTTATGCATGCCACGCCATTCTTATGTATTTACATATCTTAACAGGTAAACATTCATATTCAGTTGCATAGCATTCAAATCTTTAACATCAGCTAAAAGTACCACCATTATTATCTTTTAAAAGTGAACTATACATTTTCATGCATAGGTTTATGACACCAAGAAGTTATAAGTGTAAATATTAAAGTTTGTGTGTTGGATATGTAAATACATAAGAATTGCGCGGTATGTATGTAATTTCGCTTTAAATTAATAGTGGAAGAATAGACACATGGTCCCAATTGAGTTAAAAAAAGGAAATTAGCAGTATGTGAAAGAAAATAAGATACACATATCATAAAAATGATAATAATTCTTGAAAATGTCCAACAATACCTGTTTTTAACTTCAAGGCTGCGCATTGGAAGATGAAAATCTGAAACAACAGCTGCCTCCGGAGATTTCCAGACTCCATTCCTGCATGTAAGCATAGATTTGAAAAAAATAAAGTCATAGAATGCACGACATAAAAAAGAAGGAAGGGTTAATATATATACAACTTAAACCTTGAGTATTTACGTGTCTAACTAGTAAAGTGTCGAAATAGTTCCCTGGCTATTCACATGGCGCCATTTTAGTAGCATAGTCTTTCAAAGTGTCAAGTTAGTCATAATACTCTTTTTATGAGTTGAAATAGCCCAAACGAGGACTATTTTATCCCTAAATAGAAGAGTCTCAGAACTAAATTGACACTTCTATAGAATTTGGGACTAAAATGACCCCCTACCAAAAGGCAAGGGATCGTTTTGATACATTCTCCATGNTAATACCAACAATTTAATTTTCAGTTATACCACTTTATTCATGCAGTAAAATGCATATTTCACTTGAAAACTAGTAACACTCACATTTTTTTGAGTGATGTAAGAAACTTGACCGTTATGCACATAAAAATCAAAGTTTAGATTTTAGATGCATAAATAAAAAAGGGCTGTTACATACATAATAGCACATTAAACGTTGTTATTTCTAAATCTAGCGCCGCCATACATTTTTCAAATTCTCGCTCTAATATCTAAATTCGTGAATCATGTCAGAAACCGAACTCATATTTTTCATTTTTATGAAATTCTCAATGGCTTGATCGTGGCGCGCATAAATACATCAATTCAGTAGTTCAAAAATATCACTCAGAATCTAGATGTTAGATTTTATAAATAACAATATTTCGGATGATATTAATGTAATTATGCCTACAAATAAATTATATGTTATGTATGTAAATGCCCCATAACAATACTAGATGCAAAGGAAACATTGCTATGAGCAATTGGAAACTACAATTCCAAAATAGTCATATAAATAAATACTCACCATCATCATCATCATCATCATCATCATCATCATCATAACTAATATCGACCCACCAAAACAAATTCATCATCATCAAGAACCTTCACCTCTCCATCCCCAACAAAATGCTCCCTTCCAATCTCCTCCACCAACCTCACAAACTCAATTCTCTTCTCAACAGGAAGAGGAACATATGGGAGTCTAAACACAGGCCGGATCACCCCGAGCTGCGCCAGCGCGGTATTAAGACCAATGGGATTCGGCTCACCGAAAAGCCACTTAACCAGCGGCATCACCTTCGAATTCAGTGACGTGTTCTTCCCTCCGAACATCAGCTCGTGCATCAGACCCGGAACGAGATTGCTCGTCACCGATATGACTCCGACGGCACCATAAGACCACCTAGCATCATGACACTCATCATCATTGCCGCTCCAGATCGCCATTCCTCCGCCCACATATTCCTTTATTCGATCATTTCCGACGCATTCCTTGACGCCGGCCATGTTTGGATTCGCCGAAATTTTACCGACGACGGTCGGAGGAATGTCTTGTCCGGTTCTCGAAGGTACATTATAGATGATGGTCGGTCCCATGGAAAGAACGGCTTCGAAATGGGAGACAATACCTTTGAGAGATGTCTTGCCGTAATAAGGATTAATGTGAAGGGCGGCGTGCATGCCGACAGCGAAACCTTGTTCAGTGGCGTGGATCGCCTCCCTCGTCGAGTTGCTCCCAGTGTTCCCTATTACTTTTATGGAAGCTCCGAAACAGTTAACGGTATGTCCAATGAGCATGATGTGTTCGTCCCAGCTCATGAGGTGGCCTTCCCCTGTCGTGCCTCCCACGACTACGCCTTCAGCACCATTCATAATCTGTGTATGCATTAAGGCGTCAAAGGCTTCGAGGTCGAATCTGCCGTCTGGTAAGTATGGGGTCTTGATGGCTGTGATTAATCTTAGACCCTTTATGCCATCCACAGAGGTCCTGTATAGTGGCACATAACATACAGAAACTCGAGAAGTTCAAAAACAAACTTTTAACAAAAGAAGAAATAGAAAACCAGAAATTTAATTAGTATCAAAAAAGTGCTTGAAATTTCTTGAAGAATTTTAATTTAGGGGCATTTTATGCATGCCACGCCATTCTTATGTATTTACATATCTTAACAGGTAAACATTCATATTTAGTTGCATAGCACTCAAATCTTTAACATCAGCTAAAAGTACCACCATTATTATCTTTTTAAAAGTGAACTATACATTTTCATGCATAGGTTTATGACACCTATGTAAATACATAAGAATTGTGCGGTATGCATGTAATTTCGCTTTAAATTAATAGTGGAAGAACAGACACATGGTCCCAATTGAGTTTAAAAAAGGAAATTAGCAGTATGTGAAAGAAAATAAGATACACATATCATAAAAATGATAATAATTCTTGAAAATGTCCAACAATACCTGTTTTTAACTTCAAGGCTGCGCATTGGAAGATGAAAATCTGAAACAACAGCTGCCTCCGGAGATTTCCAGACTCCATTCCTGCATGTAAGCATAGATTTGAAAAAATAAAGTCATAGAATGCACGATATAAAAAAGAAGGAAGGGTTAATATATATACAACTTAAACCTTGTGTATTTACATGTCTAACTAGTAAAGTCTCCAAATAGTTCCCTGGCTATTCACATGGCGCCATTTTAGTACCACAGTCTTTCAAAGTGTCAAATTAGTCATAATACTCTTTTTATGAGTTGAAATAGTCCAAACGAGGACTATTTTATCCCTAAATAGAAGAGTCTCATAACTAAATTGACACTTTTATAGAATTTGGGACTAAAATGGACCCCTACCAAAAGGCAAGGGATCGTTTTGATACATTCTCCATGACTAACAAACTTAAAACTTCAATTTTTACCAACATACCAACTTATCAATGCATGAAAATGTGTATTTCATTTTATTTTAAGTTAAAATGGTGGTATGAAACATTTAGGTGCTATAAATGTAAAAAATTAAAGTTTAGGCGTTAAAGATGTAAATATATAGGAATTGGGTGGTATGTATGTAAATTCACCTAAAAAAGTGCCTATCAAGCCTATGTCATCAGATAAATCGAGAGGCGTTTGTGTGCCATCTTTCCTTGTCTGATAGCATGTTTAATTCCATAAAATATTTAAATACGATATTTTATTTCACCTGCTCATAAAATATATCATTCAAATAACTTCAACTGATACATCTTTCTAAATACAATATTTTATTAATAAGATTCAGCCTGAGATAAAACAGGTTGGGCTATATGTCACCTCCCAAAAGAGCCCTTAAGAGAGGTGGGCAGCCCAGGACTTAAATACTGCTTTTCGGCCCTACACCTAGCCGATGTGGGACTATTTGTCTGTGACATTCTCCTCCACCCAATCACGTGACGCCCTCGTCACGGATCGGCTCCACCGAGGGTCCCACTGGACCATGGAGAGTCCACACACTTGGCAGGCAGTAATCTGCTTTGATACCACTTATCACCTCCCAAAAAGAGCCCTTAAGAGTGGTGGGCAGCCCAGGACTTAAATACTGCTTTTCGGCCCTACACCTAGCCGATGTGGGACTATTTGTCTGCGACATATAGCTGACAATAGCATTGCTGGTCAACATAACTTATTAACAAAGCTCCAAGAGCCTGTAAGAGTCTCCTAGATCATAACACTTACAAATCAATAGTAGTCAACAAGCAAATGTTACTTAATAGTTGATTCTCCAATGGTATAATCAATCTACACAACATTATACCCGCCATGTTGGTGCTGTTGTTGATTTCATATTAATTTCCTCAAAATAATGGACATTTTCAGGATAATTATGATTTGGGATTTGATCAAAATTTGTTGCTAAATTTAATGTAAATTTAGAGAAAATAGAGAAGGGATAGACGTTAACTTATTTAAATTGAACCACACAAATCTTAATGTTCTCGTGTTAAGTTCCCCAATGCTTGATCTCAAATATAATGACTTCGCTATGGATTTGAAGAATCGAGAAACAAGATGTGCAGAGTCCAGCAATGACTTGTCAATGAAGTCAAGGAGCGTGCCCAGATGCATGAAAGATAAATGAAAAAGGTCTCACTCAGATAATTCAATTGCATGTTTAGCATGTGAGGGCTTCTTAGACATGATGAAAAAATTTGCTAGAAATTTGTACATAAACTTGTCAAAAATGGATATTTTATTTACTTTGCATTCAGAATGGCGTGCTCATCAAGACATATATCTAGATAAACTCTAATTCCATTATTTGTGATTTGAGAAATATATACATGATTGTTGATGATGAAGAATAAATTTCGTTACTATTGTGCTCTTTATCTTCCTCCTATCAGTGCTTTCGTGGGATCATTTACAATGGTAAATATATCACAAAATTAATTTGTGAAAATTTTACTTCTTTCTAAATATGTAAATGCTAAGCTTGAGGGCATATGGCATGAAAAATCAGCTAAAGACTTATTGATTAGGGGAGATTTTCTGAGAAAGGTGATACGATCCAGAATCAAAATCAACGGGCCAACAGTGATGAAATTGCAATAGATAGGTGGAAAAAGTCAAACGAGGGTTGCTCTTACAAAAATAACAAACAAGATAGAATGATGAACTACAGTTTGAGAGGTAGATTGTCTCTCCNAACACTGCATCAGTAAAACCACCACCCCTATGGCACAATATGCAACACAATACAAAATGACAAGTAAAAAAAATTTAAGTAAAATCTAAAATGGCAACGAATCTTTGTAATAGCATTGTAATTAAAAATTAAAATTAAAAGCAACTATGGTTAAATATGTTTGAATGCACTTTTCTACTTGGGAACTTTTTAACTGGTCTTTCAGGCTAAGCTTCAAGCTCCAAACTTCTAAAATCTAAACAATTAGTGAGATAGATTTTATAAGGAAAGCATTTTCCTTTTTCTTGTGCAGCACAAAAAAAAACATTTAAAAAAACAGGAATTTCATGAGGATGATTGAAAGTTTAAAGCAAAACACTTCTCTCAAATAGAAGCAATTTATTAGTCATTTTACAAAAATGTCTGCAAAAGTTTATAAGAAAATACTCATAGGACTACAAATGAACCGAGCGTTTGATAAGCTACTCATAGCTCAGCTTGAGAAGAGCCCATTCACATTCTTTTGATTAACTAATTAAACAAGTTTAAAAATTTTCATAAATACTCATTTTTTAATTGAATAAACTTGACCAAAGTTTGATTCATTTCCATTTGTGTGCAACATGATTTATAGCTCGTGAACAAGCACGTTAAGAAACTTGATGAAATGTTTCATTTAAAATTTATGAATAAGCACGCAAATAAGCTTGATTTAATGCTTATGAATTTGATCAATTAAATTTTAATTTAAAGTTTGTGGGCAAACTTAATTAAAGCTCAATTTAAAATTCATTTATATTAAATTAAATGAAAATTTTAATTCATATTACATAAAATAAGATAAAAATTGATTTGATCAGTTGTTTATTTAATTTGCACAGTTATATGCTTATTTTGGTTATTTATTTAGTAGATAGTTTATTTTTGTAAATTAAACAAGTAACTCATTTATAAACTTAATGAAGCTCGTTTGATAAGAAATAAGTAGCTCAATCATACTATTCATTTGTTTGTTTTATAAGTCTCATTTGATTAGCAAATAAATAACACGATAGTACAAATTTTAATTTACTTGATAAAGATTATTTAAATTGAAATTAAGTGGCTCGATAGCACTACCCGTTACCATGTTTGATAAACCAACTAGTTAATCTGCTCAATAACGACTCGATCATCATCATATGAAATGAACATAAACTAAACTCAAACAATCAAAATGACAAATGAACTAACTTTATCATAAACACAAAAACTTAAATAGCTCGAGCTCGAATTTTATAAATAAGCTCAAGCTTGAACAAGCCTAGCTAATTTCGGTTGCTTTGTTTGCATCCTNGGGCAAGCAGACAGGAACTAGAAAGGGTGTTTACATTCATATCAAAACACAAAGTTTCTTCATATATGCATACATGTGTATGCCGCATACATTTATGCATATACATGTCACTCCTTTCTCAAACTAGCTCGATCGCCCAGACTAAGCTCATAATAATGATAGATATGCATGAGTGTCCCAAATAAATCCAAACTAGACCAAGCCATTCTGAATGTCAGAGCATACTTTGACCTTAAAAATTAGCATCCATATGTCGTGACAAAATAGATAGCCCAGAATGGATTGTTAGGAGGTAAAATGGAGGCAAGCTGCACATATAACAAAATCATGCAAGCAAAATAACATAAAGTATACGACAGAACTTGATACCCATATAAGCACAGTTTCATCCGCAAGCATTCTGAAAGTAGGGACCCAAAGCATATAAATATGATGGCCGNTATATATTATAATTTATAAAATTTAATTTTTTAAAATTTCATAATATATATATATATATATATATAATTATTTTAAATTATTTTATATTTTGAACGATAACGATTCGAACACAAATGAACACATCACTGTTTGTGTTTGGTTCGTTTGACTAACCGAATGAAGAAAATTTGTTCACGTTTGTCCCGTTTACTTATCGGATAAATCGAATACGAACTCATTGACGAACCGAATACAAACTGTTCGCGAACAACGATCTTTTTTGACAGCCCTATTGCTGCCTGCGATTTTCAATTGAAAAAAAAAAGGAAGATTTGCGTACATACCACTAAATTTTTATTTATTTACATATCTAACATTTATGCTAATTTTTACATATATATATCCCCTAAACTAAACATGAAAATGTATATTTTACTTTTAAAAATAAAAATTGTGGCATTTTTTATGCAATAAAAAAATTTTGGGCCATGCAAATATTAAGGAATTTGGTGGTATGTATGTAAATGCCCCTAAAAGATGTCCGGCAAGAGCAGCCCTTTGACATTCTTAACCTTATTTCTAAGCACTGCTATACATACCCCACNTAACACATGAATAACACACAATAACACATGAATAACACGGGGGGGAATATTCCCTGTGTTACTGCACCGTTTCGGGGCGTGATTTTATTGGGTGCGCACCTTCCTCTACGTGCGTAGTACTGATGTAATATTTTTTCGTTATCAAGATAGTAGGAAATCATAACTAGTGTCACATCAGAGATGTGCTCTAGCAAAGTCATGACGCTTTTATAATAAAATGAAAGATTAGTTTTGAGGACTTTGTAGGTTCTCATGACCTAGTGAATCATAATTCGAGAATCTACATACACCTTGATTCTCCTTATATTTATCTCGATGAAAACTTCTAATCTCAAAATCAGAGCTTCGTATTCAGCCTAGCTATTAGTACATGATTTATCATTTATAAGAATAACAAATAACATCACGCTTAGAAGATAACATACTAAATACTCATTTTGGATCCTTGGGACCAATAATCACAATTAATTAAGAGTGTGATGTAACTTTCATCTTGGATGGACTAATCTAATTATTGCATTTTTTGTCCTCGCATGTAAAAATCAGTTCTTTACCATAAATCTTTTATTTTGTCTCTTCAATTGGCCCCATTTATACTTTTATTTACTTATTTTAAACAATTTGCAGGCTTTGGCTCTCAATTCTCACAATAAACTAAACAAACAATTCTGTGATTTGCTGCCCAGGGGTGTAAATGAACCAAACATGAACTAACAGAGTTTGTGTTTGTGTTCGGTTCGTTTGAAATTTAGTTTGTTTGAAATGAGCTCGTGTTTGAAATTGTTCGTGAAGTAATATTTTATTATTATTAATTTATTATATATTATAATTTATAAATTTTAATTTTTTAAAATTTCATAATATATATATATATATATATATAATTATTTTAAATTATTTTATATTTTGAACGATAACGATTCGAACACAAATGAACACATCACTGTTTGTGTTTGGTTCGTTTGACTAACCGAATGAAGAAAATTTGTTCACGTTTGTCCCGTTTACTTATCGGATAAATCGAATACGAACTCATTGACGAACCGAATACAAACTGTTCGCGAACAACGATCTTTTTTGACAGCCCTATTGCTGCCTGCGATTTTCAATTGAAAAAAAAAAGGAAGATTTGCGTACATACCACTAAATTTTTATTTATTTACATATCTAACATTTATGCTAATTTTTACATATATATATCCCCTAAACTAAACATGAAAATGTATATTTTACTTTTAAAAATAAAAATTGTGGCATTTTTTATGCAATAAAAAAATTTTGGGCCATGCAAATATTAAGGAATTTGGTGGTATGTATGTAAATGCCCCTAAAAGATGTCCGGCAAGAGCAGCCCTTTGACATTCTTAACCTTATTTCTAAGCACTGCTATACATACCCCACAGTTCTGATGCATATTGCACTTTTAATTTTAAATAGCTACAAATTTTGAATGTCATAAATATAGAAATTAAAGTTTAGGTGTTAGATATATAAATACATACAAATTATGTTGTATATATTTACGTACATACAGCAAAATTCTTATGTATTTACAAATCTAATACCAACAATTTAATTTTCAGTTATACCACTTTATTCATGCAGTAAAATGCATATTTCACTTGAAAACTAGTAACACTCACATTTTTTTGAGTGATGTAAGAAACTTGACCGTTATGCACATAAAAATCAAAGTTTAGATTTTAGATGCATAAATAAAAAAGGGCTGTTACATACATAATAGCACATTAAACGTTGTTATTTCTAAATCTAGCGCCGCCATACATTTTTCAAATTCTCGCTCTAATATCTAAATTCGTGAATCATGTCAGAAACCGAACTCATATTTTTCATTTTTATGAAATTCTCAATGGCTTGATCGTGGCGCGCATAAATACATCAATTCAGTAGTTCAAAAATATCACTCAGAATCTAGATGTTAGATTTTATAAATAACAATATTTCGGATGATATTAATGTAATTATGCCTACAAATAAATTATATGTTATGTATGTAAATGCCCCATAACAATACTAGATGCAAAGGAAACATTGCTATGAGCAATTGGAAACTACAATTCCAAAATAGTCATATAAATAAATACTCACCATCATCATCATCATCATCATCATCATCATCATCATAACTAATATCGACCCACCAAAACAAATTCATCATCATCAAGAACCTTCACCTCTCCATCCCCAACAAAATGCTCCCTTCCAATCTCCTCCACCAACCTCACAAACTCAATTCTCTTCTCAACAGGAAGAGGAACATATGGGAGTCTAAACACAGGCCGGATCACCCCGAGCTGCGCCAGTGCGGTATTAAGACCAATGGGATTCGGCTCACCGAAAAGCCACTTAACCAGCGGCATCACCTTCGAATTCAGTGACGTGTTCTTCCCTCCGAACATCAGCTCGTGCATCAGACCCGGAACGAGATTGCTCGTCACCGATATGACTCCGACGGCACCATAAGACCACCTAGCATCATGACACTCATCATCATTGCCGCTCCAGATCGCCATTCCTCCGCCCACATATTCCTTTATTCGATCATTTCCGACGCATTCCTTGACGCCGGCCATGTTTGGATTCGCCGAAATTTTACCGACGACGGTCGGAGGAATGTCTTGTCCGGTTCTCGAAGGTACATTATAGATGATGGTCGGTCCCATGGAAAGAACGGCTTCGAAATGGGAGACAATACCTTTGAGAGATGTCTTGCCGTAATAAGGATTAATGTGAAGGGCGGCGTGCATGCCGACGGCGAAACCTTGTTCGGTGGCGTGGATCGCCTCCCTCGTCGAGTTGCTTCCAGTGTTCCCTATTACTTTTATGGAAGCTCCGAAACAGTTAACGGTATGTCCAATGAGCATGATGTGTTCGTCCCAGCTCATGAGGTGGCCTTCCCCTGTCGTGCCTCCCACGACTACGCCTTCAGCACCATTCATAATCTGTGTATGCATTAAGGCGTCGAAGGCTTCGAGGTCGAATCTGCCGTCTGGTAAGTATGGGGTCTTGATGGCTGTGATTAATCTTAGACCCTTTATGCCATCCACAGAGGTCCTGTATAGTGGCACATAACATACAGAAACTCGAGAAGTTCAAAAACAAACTTTTAACAAAAGAAGAAATAGAAAACCAGAAATTTAATTAGTATCAAAAAAGTGCTTGAAATTTCTTGAAGAATTTTAATTTAGGGGCATTTTATGCATGCCACGCCATTCTTATGTATTTACATATCTTAACAGGTAAACATTCATATTCAGTTGCATAGCACTCAAATCTTTAACATCAGCTAAAAGTACCACCATTATTATCTTTTTAAAAGTGAACTATACATTTTCATGCATAGGTTTATGACACCTATGTAAATACATAAGAATTGTGCGGTATGCATGTAATTTCGCTTTAAATTAATAGTGGAAGAACAGACACATGGTCCCAATTGAGTTTAAAAAAGGAAATTAGCAGTATGTGAAAGAAAATAAGATACACATATCATAAAAATGATAATAATTCTTGAAAATGTCCAACAATACCTGTTTTTAACTTCAAGGCTGCGCATTGGAAGATGAAAATCTGAAACAACAGCTGCCTCCGGAGATTTCCAGACTCCATTCCTGCATGTAAGCATAGATTTGAAAAAATAAAGTCATAGAATGCACGATATAAAAAAGAAGGAAGGGTTAATATATATACAACTTAAACCTTGTGTATTTACATGTCTAACTAGTAAAGTCTCCAAATAGTTCCCTGGCTATTCACATGGCGCCATTTTAGTACCACAGTCTTTCAAAGTGTCAAATTAGTCATAATACTCTTTTTATGAGTTGAAATAGTCCAAACGAGGACTATTTTATCCCTAAATAGAAGAGTCTCATAACTAAATTGACACTTTTATAGAATTTGGGACTAAAATGGACCCCTACCAAAAGGCAAGGGATCGTTTTGATACATTCTCCATGACTAACATACTTAAAACTTCAATTTTTACCAACATACCAACTTATCAATGCATGAAAATGTGTATTTCATTTTATTTTAAGTTAAAATGGTGGTATGAAACATTTAGGTGCTATAAATGTAAAAAAGTAAAGTTTAGGCGTTAAATATGTAAATATATAGGAATTGGGTGGTATGTATGTAAATTCACCTAAAAAAGTGCCTATCAAGCCTATGTCATCAGATAAATCGAGAGGCATTTGTGTGTATGTATGTATATATCCTTGTCTGATAGCATGTTTAATTCCATAAAATATTTAAATAGAATATTTTATTTCACCTGCTCATAAAATATATCATTCAAATAACTTCAACTGATACATCTTTCTAAATACAATATTTTATTAATAAGATTCAGCCTGAGATAAAACAGGTTGGGCTATAGCTGACAATAGCATTGCTGGTCAACATAACTTATTAACAAAGCTCCAAGAGTCTGTAAGAGTCTCCTAGATCACAACACTTCCTTTGACGTCATTTAGTTCGACAAATCAATAGTAGTCAACAAGCAAATGTTACTTAATAGTTGATTCTCCAATGGTATAATCATTCTACACAACATTATACCCACCATGTTGGTGCTGTGTTGACTTCATATTAATTTCCTCAAACTAATGGACATTTTCAGGATAATTATGTTTTAGGATTTGATCAAAATTTGTTGCTAAATTTAATGTAAATTTAGAGAAAATAGAGAAGGGATAAACGTTAACTTCTTTAAATTGAACCCCACAAATCTTAATGTTCTCGTGTTAAGTTCCCCAATGCTTGATCTCAAATATAATTACTTTGCTATGGATTTGAAGAATCAAGAAACAAGATGTGCAAAGTCCAGCAATGGCTTGTCAATGAAGTCAAGGAACGTGCCCAGATGCATGAGAGATAAATGAAAAAGGTCTCACTCAGATAAATCAATTGCCTGTTTAGCATATGAGGGCTTCTTAGACATGATGAAAAAATTTGCTAGAATTTTGTACATAAACTTGTCAAAAATGGATATTTTATTTACTTTGCATTCAGAAAGGCGCGCTCATCAAGACATATATCTAGATAAACTCTAATTCCATTATTTGTGATTTGAGAAATATTTACATGATTGTTGATGATAAAGAACAAATTTCGTTACTAGTGTGCTCTTTATCTTCCTCCTATCAGTATTTTCGTGGGATCATCATTTACAATGGAAAATATATCATAAAATTAATTTGTGAAAAAATTACTTCTTTCTAAATATGTAAATGCTAAGCTTGAGGGCATATGGCATGAAAAATCAGCTAGACTTATTGATTAGGGGAGATTTTCTGAGAAAGGTGATACGATCCAGAATCAAAATCAACAGGCCAACAGCGATGAAATTGCAATAGATAGGTGGAAAAGTCAAACGAGGGCTGCTCTTACGAAAATCAAAGGAAAACAAACAAGATATAATGATGAACTACAGTTTGAGAGGTAGATTGTCTCTCCGACAACCCTACAAGTCGGTAGGAACNGCATATGGCATGAAAAATCAGCTAAAGACTTATTGATTAGGGGAGATTTTCTGAGAAAGGTGATACGATCCAAAATCAAAATCAACACACCAGCAGCGATGAAATTGCAATAGATAGGTGGAAAAGTCAAACGAGGGCTGCTCTTATGAAAATCAAAGGAAAACAAACAACATATAATGATGAACTACAGTTTGAGAGGTAGACTGTCTCTCCGACAACCGTACAAGTCCTAAGGAAAGCCACAAGTAAAGAAAGAAAGTTGCAGCCAACACAAAACCTCACATGAAAACAAACCCTAGCCCCCTTCTGCTCACAAATACTTCCCCGAGATCCTTTCCAAACATTGCCCCCCACCCCCCTCGCCCAACAAAAAATCCCCCTTAATTCCTTTCCTTCCGTATGTGAGCAGCAACTTTGTGATTTATGCCTGGGAGCTGAAATAGCACCCAGTATCGCGCGGCGAGGTTGTCCCGCTTAAACCGGCTGCCCGCTGCTTTAGCTTGGGCTGGTCGGTCCAGACCGGTCCTCCCTAAACCAGTTCAACTGAGGAGGTCTAGCGTGTATCAACACTCCCCTCCCAAAGAAGCAACTTATCCTCAAGGTGGAAAGATAGGATCTACTTTTGAATCACTTCGGAAGGTTCCCACGTAGCTTCATAGTCTGTAGATATTTTCATCAGATCAGTGAATCCTTTGCTCCAACCACCCCCAACGCACTCCTTCAACCTCTAAAGGTTTCAGAACCACCTCCATGTCCTCCATTAACGTCGGATGTAGTGAAGACGAGGGGTATGATCTCCAATAGCACGCTTCAGTTGAGAAAAATGAAAAACAAGATGTATTGTTGATGATCGTGGTAGTCTCAACAGTAGGACACTGCCCCCAATGCGTTTCGCCATCTCGTAAGGTCCAAAAATATAGCAAATAAAGTTTCTCGTTCTTCCTCATCAATGTCTTCTGCCCACAGGGCCTCAGCTTTAAATGAACCATGTCCCCGGGCTAGAATTCTATCTCCCTCCTATGCCCATCCGCCTTTCTCTTCATGATCTATTGAGATGCCTCTTAAGTTTGCCAATGCTCTGTCGCTCTCCTTCAAGTACTAGTCAACAATGAATATCGGTGTGGTGCTATGTCCGTAGTGTATCAGGTGAGGTGGATCCTGCCCATACAAAATCTTGAGGGGTGGTATGTGCCACAGTATGGTATGAGATGTTATACCAATATTCTGCCCATGTAATCCACCTCGCCCCCAATTTTGGGGTATCTAATAAAAAACAACACAGATGTCTTCACGCTCCTATTGACCACCTGTGTCTGGTCATCTGTCCGAGGATGATATGCGACGTTCCTCATAAGGACCGTTCCCTATAACCAGAACAACTCCTTACAAAAGTGGCTGAGGAACACCTTGTTTATATCTGATGTAATCAAGTGTGGAATTTCGTGCAAGTGAACCACTTTCCGTATGAATATCGTCGCCACTGAGATCATCGTATAGGGGTGTCGTAATGGAATGAAATGTGCGTACTTGCTCAGGCGATCCACGACCACCAAAATCATCGTAAACCCCACTGATCAGGGCAACCCCTCTATAAATCGATAGTCATTTCCTCCCAAACCTTCTTCGGTAATGCTAGGGGTTGTAGCAACCCTCCTGGCACCGTGGTCTGGTATTTATGTCATAGGTACACATCGCACAACACTGCCATGTCTTCCATATATCTGTGCATCCCCACCCAGTAAAGCTTTGTCGATAACGACAGTAGGTCTTTCGTACCCCAGAATATTCCCTATTGTACCGTCGTGAGACTCCTGCAATAATCTCAAAATGTACTCCGATGTCCTTGGTAGCACGAACCGCACACAATAGTGTAATTCCCCATCCCCCGTAATTCGAATCATGGGTGACTGCTTGGATCTTGTAGCAACTCTGCTCGCATTTTCCTCAACCCTTCATCTTGCTTGCTCTTTCGTCTCATTGCTTCACAATCGAAGACCAAGGATACTGAAAAGGCTGCCAACTGAGACTCTTCCCTCTTTCTCAACAGGGCATCTAAGGCTTTATTCTCCAACCCTGATCGGCACTGAATCTCAAAATCATATCCCAGCAACTTGGATAGTCACCTTTGATGCACATCAATCACCATCTTCTGCTCCAACAGGTACTTCAAGATCCTTTGATCTGTTCTGACAAGAAAGTGTCATCCCAATAGGTAGAGTCGCTACTTCTAAATGGCCAAGACAATAGGCATTAACTCCCGCTAGTAAACTTACTTGAGCCCCGCCCTAGCTGTGAGCACCTGGCTGAAGTGAACAATCAGTCGTTATTCTTGCATAAGTACTGCTCTCAATCCGTGCCCTGATGCATCTATCTCTAACACAAATGCTCCATTAAAATCTGAAATTGCTAATACTAGAACACTTATCATGGCCCTCTTCAAATGCTCGAAGGCCTGTGTTGCGACTTCCCCGCACTTGAAATTGTCTTTCTTCAATTAATCCATCGGTGGTCATGCTATTATGTCATATCCCTTCACAGATTTTAGGTAGCATCTGGTAAGACCTAGGAATCCCCTCAACTCCTTCAAGCTCCTGAGGCCAATACACCATAGCCTTAATCTTGGATGGGTCTGCTGCTACTCCTGCCCTAGTCACCACGTGCTCAAGGTACTCTACCAGTAGTTGTGCAAAGGAACATTTCTTCAAATTGGAGTACAACTGTGCTCTCTCAACTTCTCAAATATTGTCCTCATATGCTCCACATGCTCTATTTTTGTACAACTGTAGATCAGAATGTCATCAAAGAAAGCCAGAACAAATTTCTAAGGTAAGGCTGAAAAACCCTATTCATGAGGGACTGAAATGTGATCGGTGCATTGGTAAGGCCAAACAACATCACCAAGAACTCATAATGCTCTTCACGTGTCCTGAACACCATCGTGCACATCTACTAGTCTCATCTTGATATGGAGATATTTCGGTTTAAAATTGATTTTTGAGAAGCTGACTGCCAAAAAAGCTCATCTAGCAACTCATCAATCACATGAATAGGAACCGTATCCAGCATCATTTCCTTATTCAATGCCCGGTAGTCCATGCAGAACCTCCAGCTATCGTCTTTTTTCTTCACCAACAGAATTGGACTGAGGAAGGGGCTAATAATAGATATGATAACCCCGACCTCGAGCATCTCTCAGATCAACTCCTCTATCTCATCCTTCTGAATCTGAGTGTACTCGTATGGTCTAACACTGATATGAGGGGCACCCTCCTTTAATGAATTTGCGTGCTCATGCTCCCTTGGGGGTAATAACTCGCTTAGAAGATGAAAGTCATCCGTAGACAGCTATAGAAGTTGCTGGACCCCTTCGAAAAACTCTGCCAACTCTGGATCTCCGATCTCTTCAATGCTTTGCAATTCCACCAAATAGCCTAGCCCTGCTCCTCTATCAACTTGACCATGATTTTGAGTGACACCATGANTGGGCGCTATTTTAAAGCGCGACGAGGTTGTCCCGCTTAAACCGGCTGCCCGTTGCTTTAGCTTGGGCTTGTCGGTCCAGACCGATCCTCCCTAGACCAGTTCTACTGAGGAGGCCTAGCTCGTATCAACACTCCCCTCCCAAAGAAGCACCTTATCCTCAAGGTGGAAAGATAGGATCTATTTTTGGATTACTTTGGAAGGTTCCCACGTAGCTTCATAGTCTGTAGATATTTTCATCTGATCAGTGCATCCTTTGCTCCAACCAACCCCGACGCACTCCTTCAACCTCTGCAGGTTCCAGAACCACCTCCACGTCCTCCATTAGCATCGGTTGTAGTGAAGACGAGGGGTATGATCTCCAATAGGACGCTTCAGTTGAGAAAAATGAAAAACAAGATGTATTGTTGATTATGGTGGTAGCCTCAAACTGTAGGCCACTGCCCCAATGCATTTCATCATCTCATAAGGTCCAAAAATATAGCAAATAAAGTTTCTCGTTCTTCCTCATCAATGTCTTCTACCCACAGGGCCTCGGCTTTAAATGAACCTTTTCCCCGGGCTCGAATTGTATCTCCCTCCTATGCCCATCTGCCTACCTCTTCATGATATATTGAGATGTCTCTTAATTTCTGCCAATGCTCTGTCCCTCTCCTTCAAGTACTAGTCAACAATTGATATCGGTGTGGCGCTATGCCCGTAGTGTATCAGGTGAGGTGGATCCTGCCCATACAAAATCTTGAGGGGTGGTATGTGTCACAGTATGGTATGAGGTATTATACCAATATTTTGCCCATGCAATCCACCTCGCCCCCAGTTTTGGAGTATCTAATAAAAAGCAACACAGATGTCTCCACGCTCCTATTGACCACTTGTGTCTGGTCATCTGTCCGAGGATAATATGCGGCGTTCCTCATAAGGATTGTTCCCTGTAACCTGAACAACTCCTTACAAAAGTGGCTGACGAACACCCTATTTATATCTAATGTAATCAAGTATGGAATTTCGTGCAAGCGAACCACTTTCCGTATGAATATTGTCGCCACTGAGATCATCGTATAGGGGTGGCGTAATAGAATGAAATGTGCGTACTTGCTCAGGCGATCCACGACCACCAAAATCATCGTTAACCCCACTGATCGAAGCAACCCCTCTATAAATCCATAGTCATTTCCTCCCAAACCTTCTTCGGTAATGCTAGGGGTTGTAGCAACCCTCCTGGCACAGTGGTCTGGTAGTTATGTCGTAGGTACACATCGCACAACGCCGCCATGTCTTCCATATATCTGTGCATCCCCACCCAGTAAAGCTCTATCGATAACGACAGTAGGTCTTTCGTACCCCGGAATATTCCCCTACTGCACCGTCGTGAAACTCCTGCAATAATCTCGAAATGTACTTCGATGTCCTTGGTAACACGAACAGCACACGATAGTTTAATTCCCCACCCCCCCTAATTCGAATCATGGGTGACTGTTTGGATCTTGTAGCAACTCTGCTCGCATTTTCCTCAACCCTTCATCTTGCTTGATCTTCCGTCTCATTGCTACACAATCGAAGACCAAGGATGCTGAAAAGGCTGCCAACTGAGTCTCTTCCCTCTTTCTCGACAGGGCATCTAAGTCTTTATTCTCCAACCCTGATCGGCACTAAATCTCGAAATCATATCCCAACAACTTGGATAGTCGCCTCTGATGCACATCAATCACCATCTTCTGCTCCAACAGGTACTTCAAGATCCTTTGATCTGTTCTGACAAGAAAGTGTCGTCCCAATAGGTAGAGTCGCCACTTTTAAATGGCCAAGACAATAGGCATTAACTCCTGCTAGTAAACTTACTTGAGCCCCGCCCTAGCGGTGAGCACCTGGCTCAAGTGAACAATCAGTCGTTATTCTTGCATGAGTACTGCTCTCAATCCGTACCCTGATACATCTATCTCTAACACAAATGCTCCATTAATATCTGAAAGTACTATTGCTAGAACACTTATCATGGCCCTCTTCAAATGCTCGAAGGCCTGTGTTGCGGCTTCCCCCCACTTGAAATTGTCTTTCTTCAGTTAATCTGTCGGTGGTCATGCTATTATGTCATATCCCTTCACAGATTTTAGGTAGCATCCGGTAAGACCTAGGAATCCCCTCAACTCCTTCAAGCTCCTGAGGCCAGTACACCATAGCCTTAATCTTGGATGGGTCTGCTGCTACTCTTGCCCTAGTCACCACGTGCTCAAGGTACTCTACCAGTAGTTGAGCAAAGGAACATTTCTTCAAATTGGCGTACAACTGTGCTCTCTCAACTTCTCAAATATTGTCCTCATGTGCTCCACATGTTCTATCTTTGTACGACTATAGATCAGAATGTCATCAAAGAAAGCCAAAACAAATTTCTAAGGTAAGGCTGCAAAACCTTATTCATGAGGGACTGAAATGTGATCGGCGCATTAGTGAGGCCAAACAGCATCACCAAGAACTCATAATGCTTTTCACGTGTCCTGAACACCGTCGTGCACATCTACTAGCCTCATCTTGATATGGAGATATTTCGGGTTAAGACTGATTTTTGAGAAGATGATTGCCCCATAAAGCTCATCTAGCAACTCATCAATCACATGAATAGGAACTGTATCCAGCATCATTTCCTTATTCCAGGCCCGATAGTACATGCAGAACCTCCAACTACCGTTTTTTTTCTTCACCAACAGAATTGGACTGAAGAAGGGGCTCATAATAGATTTGATAACCCCAACCTCGAGCATCTCTCAAATCAACTCATCTATCTCATCCTTCTGAATCTGAGTCTACTCGTACGGTCTAACACTGATATCAGGGGCACCCTCCTTTAATGTATTTGTGTGCTCATGCTCCCTTGGGGGTAATAACTCGCTTAGAAGCTGAAAGACATCCGTAGACAGCTATAGAAGTTGTTGGACCCCTTCGAAAAACTCTGCCAACTCTGGATCTTGGATCTCTTCAATGCTCTGAAATTCCACCAAATAGCCTAGCCCTGCTCCTCTATCAACTTGACCATGATTTTGAGCGACACCATGATTTTGCATAAACTGACATCTCCTCTCAGCATTACATTCCTACCCTCCACCTGAAACTCCATCATCAAGGATTTCCAGTCCACCTTCATCTCCCCGAGCGTCTGCAGTCACTTCATCCTGAGAATCACATATGTGCCACCCAAATTCAAGAAAAGGAAGTCCTACACCACCTATAAGTCATGCAGTGTTAGAACCAACCCTTTGCAAATTCCCATACTTTTCTCCGCTTTCCCTGTCCCCATCATGACGTATAAGCTCCTTGCAGTGGCCAACTCCAAACCTAATTGATCCATGACCTGATTTAAGATAAACTTATGTGGCTCTGCTATCCACCAACACCAAAATCAGTTGTTCCTCGATTGCCCCCTCATTTTCATGGTGTGATTATGAGTACATGACACCACTGAATTGAGAGATACCTCTGCTACATCCAAATGGAGATGCTCCTCATTCACCACATCTTCCTCTGATTCCTCACCCTCTATCTTCTTCTGAACTAAAAGGATCTGAATGGTGCGCTCCTTGCAAAGATGGCCTGGGGCATGTCTCCTCATAGGCGGTAACATAATCATTTTGCACTTTTATCCTGCACTTCTACATCAGTGAGGTGTTTGAAATTGCCCCCAAGACGGGTCCTCTTATTCTTCTCCTTCGACGTCTCTTTCTAAAATGACACCACCTAGATCCTCGGTGTCATGGCTGTCAAGGCATTCTTGTAGAATCCTCCTATGTTTCCGTCTTTGTTGGTTTTTTTTCACCTGTTTCTTGTCCTCCATCATCTAAGGGAGCTTTGTCATTTCTCTCAATCCACGTGATCTCAAAGGTTAATGGTTGCTCGTATGTCGAGCTTCAGGCCTTTCAATATGTCTCCTTCCAGTCATTCTGCAGAAAATATCGCTCAATCTCCCTGACAAGAACTCAAACTTCTCCCTGTATTTTGTAATCGTCCCCTCCTAAGTCAAAGCATAGAATTGCTCGTGCAGGTCTCCTTCCAAAATAGCTTGGAAATGCTCCAACATGAAACTTCTCCCACAAGTGCATCGGATATCTTGCCTCCATCTACTGAACCCACGTTATAGCTTTTCCCTCCAAACATAATCCTGTCACCATGAGCTTCTCTTCCTTAGTTAACCTATTGAATGCAAAGTATCGCTCCACCTGATACACCCACCCATGTGCATGTTCCCCTTCGAAAATCAACATCTTCCGTTTTTTGGACCATGCATCTCTGCCTCAACTTCCTCTTCTATTTCGCCCTCATGTGTCTAGTGTGAAACTCTCTCCTCCAGTCAAAGCCTCCTTCCTCCTTCGTGCTCTTTCACGCCCCTTGCACCATCCCTCTAATTTTAGACCCAGTCTCCTTCATCGCAAGTTTTCACTCCCCTTCCTCTCAGAGTCCTAAAGGGATGCTTTTGGTGCTAGATGATGCCCTCCTCGTTTAATCTCCTTCCCTGTTGACCTGTTCAAGAATTCTCTGATCAACCCTTGGTTAGGGTTTGCAACTAGAGCGGTCGGCATGGCCTTGGATTGCATCTCCATGAGCTTTTTCATCATCTCCCACATTTCTCCTATGCTCTGNCATGAGGTGGCCTTCCCCTGTCGTGCCTCCCACGACTACGCCTTCAGCACCATTCATAATCTGTGTATGCATCAAGGCGTCGAAGGCTTCGAGGTCAAATCTGCCGTCTGGTAAGTATGGGGTCTTGATGGCTGTGATTAATCTTAGACCCTTTATGTCATCCACAGAGGTCCTGTGTAGTGGCATATCACATACAGAAACTCTTCAAAAACAAACTTTTAACAAAAGAAGAAATAGAAAAACAGAAATTTAATTAGTATCAAAAAAGTGCTTGAAATTTCTTGAAGAATTTTAATTTAGGGGCATTTTATGCATGCCACACCATTCTTATGTATTTACATATCTTAACAAGTAAACATTCATATTTAGTTGCATAGCACTCAAATCTTTAACATCACCTAAAAGTACCACCATCGTTATCTTTTTAAAAGTGAACTATACATTTTCATGCATAGGTTCATGACATCAAGATGTTATAAGTGTAAATATTAAAGTTTGTGAGTTGGATATGTAAATACATAAGAATTGTGCGGTATGTATGTAATTTCTCTTTAAATTAATAGTGGAAGAATAGCCACATGGTCCCAATTGAGTTAAAAAAAGGAAATTAACAGTATGTGAAAGAAAATAAGATACACATATCATAAAAATGATAATAATTCTTGAAAATGTCCAACAATACCTGTTTTTAACTTCAAGGCTGCGCATTGGAAGATGAAAATCTGAAACAACAGCTGCCTCCGGAGATTTCCAGACTCCATTCCTGCATGTAAGCATAGATTTGAAAAAATAAAGTCATAGAATGCACGATATAAAAAGGAAGGGTTAATATATATACAACTTAAACCTTGTGTATCTACATGTCTAACTAGTAAAGTGTCGAAATAGTTCCCTGGCTATTCACATGGCGAGCATAGTCTTTCAAAGTGTCAAATTAGTCATAATACTCTTTTTATGAGTTGAAATAGTCCCAACGAGGACTATTTTATCCCTAAATAGAAGAGACTGACAACTAAATTGACATTTCTATAGAATTTGGGACTAAAATGGCCCCCTACCAAAAGGCAAGGGAGCGTTTTGATACATTCTCCATAACTAACATACTTAAAACTTCAATTTTTACCAACATACCAACTTATCAATGCATGAAAATGTGTATTTCATTTTCTTTCAAGTTAAAATGGTGGTATGAAACATTCAGGTGCTATAAATGTAAAAAAGTAAAGTTTAGGCATTAAATATGTAAATATATAGGAATTGGGTGGTATATATGTAAATTCACCTAAAAAAGTGCCTATCAAGCCTATGTCATCAGATAAATCGGAAGGCGTTTGTGTGCCGTCTTTCCTTGTCTGATAGCATGTTTAATTCCATAAAATATTTAAATACGATATTTTATTTCACCTGCTCATAAAATATATCATTCAAATAACTTCAACTGATACATCTTTCTAAATACAATATTTTATTAATAAGATTCAGCCTGAGATAAAACAGGTTGGGCTATAGCGGACAATAGCATTGCTGGTCAACATAACTTATTAACAAAGCTCTAAGAGCCTGTAAGAGTCTCCTAGATCATAACACTTCCTTTGACGTCATTTAGTTCAACAAATCAATAGTAGTCAACAAGCAAATGTTACTTAAAAGTTGATTCTCCAATGGTATAATCATTCTAAACAACATTATACCCACCATGTTGGTGCTGTTGTTGAATTCATATTAATTTCCTCAAAAAATTGGACATTTTCAGGATAATTATGTTTTAGGATTTGATCAAAATTTGTTGCTAAATTTAATGTAAATTTAGAGATAATAGAGAAGGGATAGACGTTAACTTCTTTAAATTGAACCACACAAATCTTAATGTTCTCGTGTTAAGTTCCCCAATGCTTGATCTCAAATATAATTACTTTGCTATGGATTTGAAGAATCAAGAAACGAAATGTGCAAAGTCCAGCAATGACTTGTCAATGAAGTCAAGGAGCGTGCCCAGATGCATCAAAGATAAATGAAAAAGGTCTCACTCAGATAATTCAATTGCATGTTTAGCATGTGAGGGCTTCTTAGACATGATGAAAAAATTTGCTAGAATTTTGTACATAAACTTGTCAAAAATGAATATTTTATTTACTTTGCATTCAGAAAGGCGCGCTCATCAAGACATATATCTAGATAAAATCTAATTCCATTATTTGTGATTTGAGAAATATTTACATGATTGTTGATGATGAAGAACNATGAAGTCAAGGAACGTGCCCAGATGCATGAGAGATAAATGAAAAAGGTCTCACTCAGATAAATCAATTGCCTGTTTAGCATATGAGGGCTTCTTAGACATGATGAAAAAATTTGCTAGAATTTTGTACATAAACTTGTCAAAAATGGATATTTTATTTACTTTGCATTCAGAAAGGCGCGCTCATCAAGACATATATCTAGATAAACTCTAATTCCATTATTTGTGATTTGAGAAATATTTACATGATTGTTGATGATAAAGAACAAATTTCGTTACTAGTGTGCTCTTTATCTTCCTCCTATCAGTATTTTCGTGGGATCATCATTTACAATGGAAAATATATCATAAAATTAATTTGTGAAAAAATTACTTCTTTCTAAATATGTAAATGCTAAGCTTGAGGGCATATGGCATGAAAAATCAGCTAGACTTATTGATTAGGGGAGATTTTCTGAGAAAGGTGATACGATCCAGAATCAAAATCAACAGGCCAACAGCGATGAAATTGCAATAGATAGGTGGAAAAGTCAAACGAGGGCTGCTCTTACGAAAATCAAAGGAAAACAAACAAGATATAATGATGAACTACAGTTTGAGAGGTAGATTGTCTCTCCGACAACCCTACAAGTCGGTAGGAACGCCACAAGTAAAGAAAGAAAGTTGCAGCCAACACAAAACCTCACATGAAAACAAACCCTAGCCCCCTTCTGCTCACAAATACTTCCCCGAGATCCTTTCCAAACATTGCCCCCCACCCCCCTCGCCCAACAAAAAATCCCGCTTAATTCCTTTCCTTCCGTATGTGAGCAGCAACTTTGTGATTTCTGCCTGGGCGCCCAGTATCGCGCGACGAGGTTGTCCCACTTAAACCGGCTGCCCGCTGCTTTAGCTTGGGCTGGTCGGTCCAGACTAGTCCTCCCTAGACCAATTCTACTGAGGAGGGCTAGCGCGTATCAACACTTCCCTCCCAAAGAAGCACCTTATCCTCAAGGTGGAAAGATAGGACCTACTTTTGAATGACTTTGGAAGGTTCCCACGTAGCTTCATAGTTTCTAGATATTTTCATCTGATCAGTGCATCCTTTGCTCCAACCAACCCCGACGCACTCCTTCAACATCTAAAGGTTCCAGAACCACCTCCATGTCCTCCATTAGCGTCGGCTATAGTGAAGACAAGGGGTATGATCTCCAATAGCACGTTTCAGTTGAGAAAAATGAAAAACAAGATGTATTGTTGATGATGGTGGTAGCCTCAAATGGTAGGCCACTGCCCCAATGCGTTTCGTCATCTCGTAAGGTCCAAAAATATAGCAAATAAAGTTTCTTGTTCTTCCTCATCAATGCCTTCTACCCACAGGACCTCAGCTTTAGATGAACCATGTCCCCGGGCTCGAATTCTTTCTCCCTTCTATGCCCATCTGCCTTCCTCTTCATGATCTATTGAGATGCCTCTTAAGTTCTGCCAATGCTCTGTCCCTCTCCTTCAAGTACTAGTCAACAATGGATATCAGTGTGGCGCTATGCCCGTAGTGTATCAGGTGAGGTGGATCCTGCCCATACAAAATCTTGAGGGGTGGTATGTGTCACAGTATGGTATGAGATATTATACCAATATTATGCCCATGCAATCTACCTCGCCCCCAATTTTGGAGTATCTAATAAAAAAAACAACATAAAAAAAACAACACAGATGTCTCCACGTTTCTATTGACCACCTGTGTCTGGTCATCTGTCCGAGGATGATATGCAACGTTCCTCATAAGGACCGTTCCCTGTAACCAGAACAACTCCATACAAAAGTAGCTGAGGAACACCTTGTTTATATCTGATGTAATCAAGTCTGGAATTTCGTGCAAGCGAACCACTTTCCGTATGAATATCGTCGCCACTGAGATCATCGTATAGGGGTGCCGTAATGGAATGAAATATGCGTACTTGCTCAGGCGATCCACGACCACCAAAATCATCGTAAACCCCACTGATCAGGGCAACCCCTCTATAAATCCATAGTCATTTCCTCCCAAACCTTCTTCGATAATGCTAGGGGTTGTAGCAACCCTCCTGGCACCATGGTCTGGTATTTATGTCGTAGGTACACATCGCACAACGCCGCATGTCTTCCATATATCTGTGCATCCCCACCCAGTAAAGCTCTGTCGATAACGACAGTAGGTCTTTCGTACCCCGGAATATTCCCCTATTGTACCGTCGTGAAACTCCTGCAATAATCTCAAAATGTACTCTGATGTCCTTGGTAACACGAACCGCACACAATAGTGTATTTCCCCACCCCCCCTAATTCGAATCATGGGTGATTGTTTGGATCTTGTAGCAACTTTGCTCGCATTTTCCTCAACCCTTCACCTTGCTTGCTCTTCCATTTCATTGCTTCACAATCGAAGACCAAGGATACTGAAAAGGCTGCCAATTGAACTCTTCCCTCTTTCTCAACAAGGCATCTAAGGCTTTATTCTCCAACCCTGATCGGCACTGAATCTCGAAATCATATCCCAGCAACTTGGATAGTCACCTCTGATGCACATCAATCACCATCTTCTGCTCCAACAGATACTTCAAGATCCTTTGATCTGTTCTGACAAGAAAGTGTCATCCCAATAAGTAGAGTCGCCACTTCTAAATGGCCAAGAAAATAGGCATTAACTCCCGCTAGTAAACTTACTTGAGCCCCGCCCTAGCTGTGAGCACCTGGCTAAAGTGAACAATCAGTCGTTATTCTTGCATGAGTACTGCTCTCAATCCGTACCCTGATGCATCTATCTCTAACACAAATGCTTCATTAAAATCTGAAAGTGCTAATACTAGAACACTTATCATGGCCCTCTTCAAATGCTCGAAGGTTTGTGTTGCAGCTTCCCCCCACTTTAAATTGTATTTCTTCAGTCAATCCGTCGGTGGTCATGCTATTATGTCATATCCCTTCACAGATTTTAGGTAGCATCTGGTAAGACCTAAGAATCCACTCAACTCTTTCAAGCTCCTAAGGCCAGTACACCATAGCCTCAATCTTGGATGGGTCTGCTGCTACTCCTGCCCTAGTCACCACATGCTCAAGGTACTCTACCAGTAGTTGTGCAAAGGAACATTTCTTCAAATTGGCGTACAACTGTGCTCTCTCAACTTCTCAAATATTGTCCTCATGTGCTCCACATGCTCTATCTTTGTACGACTGTAGATCAGAATGTCATCAAAGAAAGCCAAAACAAATTTCTAAGGTAACGCTGAAAAACCCAATTCATGAGGGACTGAAATGTGATCGGTGCATTGGTGAGGCCAAACAACATCACCAAGAACTCATAATGCTCTTCACGTGTCCTAAACACCGTCGTGCATATCTACTAGTCTCATCTTGATATGGAGATATTTCGGTTTAAAACTGATTTTGAAGAAGATAACTGCCCTATAAAGCTCATCTAGCAACTCATCAATCACATGAATAGGAACCGTATCCAGCATCATTTCCTTATTCAAGGCCCGGTAGTCCATGCAGGACCTCCAGCTACCGTCTTTTTTCATCACCAACAGAATTGGACTGAAGAAGGGGCTCATAATAGATCTGATAACCCTGACCTCGAGCATCTCTCAGATCAACTCCTTTATCTCATCCTTCTGAATCTGAGTGTACTCGTATGGTCTAACACTGATATGAGGGGCACCCTCCTTTAATGTATTTGCGTGCTCATGCTCCCTTGGGGGTAATAACTAGCTTAGCAGCTAAAAGACATCTGTAGACAGCTATAGGAGTTGCTGGACCCCTTCGAAAAACTCTGTCAACTCTGGATCTCGGATCTCTTCAATGCTCTGCAGCTCCACCAAATAACCTAGCCCTGCTCCTCGTATCAACTTGACCATGATTTTGAGCGACACCATGGTTTTGCATAAACTGACATCTCCTCTCAGCATTACCTTCCTACCCTCCACCTGAAACTCCATCATCAAGGATTTCCAGTCCACCTTCATCTTTCCGAGCGTCTACAGTCACTTCATCCCGAGAATCACGTATGTACCACCCAAATGCAAGGAAAGGAAGTCCTCCACCACCTATAAGTCATGCAGTATTAGAACCAACCCTTTGCAAATTCCCAGACTTTTCTCCACTTTCCCTATCCCCGTCGTGACGTATAAGCTCCCTGCAGTGGCCAACTTCAAACCTAACTGATCCATGACCTGATTTAAAATAAACTTATGTGACTCTGCTATCCACCAACACCAAAATCAGTTGTTCCCCGATCGCCCCCTCATTTTCATGGTGTGATTATGAGCACATGACACCACTGAATTGAGAGATACCTTTGCTACATCCAAATGGAGATGCTCCTCCTTCACCACATCTTCCTCTGATTCCTCACCCTCTATCATCTCCTGAACTAAAAGGATCTGAATGGTGCGCTCCTTGCAAAGATGGCCCGAGGCATATGTCTCCTCATAGGCGGTAACATAATCATTTTGCACTTTTATCCTGAACTTCTACATCAGTGAGTTTTTTGAAATTGCCCCCAAGACGGGTCCTCTTATTCTTCTCCTTCGACGTCTCTTTCTAAAATGACACCACCTAGATCCTCGATGTCATGGCTGTCAAGACATTCTTACAGAATCCTCCAATGTTTCCATCTTTGTTGGTTTTTTTTTTCACATGTTTCTTGTCCTCCATCTAGGAGAGCTTTGTCATTTCTCTCAATCCACGTGATCTCAAAGGTTAATGGTTGCTCGAATGTCGAGCTTCAGGCCTTTCAATACGTCTCCTTCCAGTCATTCTTCAGAAATATCGCTCAATCTCCCTGAAAAGAGCTCAAACTTCTCCCTGTATTTTGCAATCGTCCCCTCTTAAGTTAAAGCATAAATTTGCTCGTGCAGGTCTCCTTCCAAAATGGCTTGAAAATGCTCCAACATTAAACTCCTCCCACAAGTGCATCGGATACCTTGCCTCCATCTACTGAACCCACGTTATAGCTTTTCCCTCTTCTCTTCCTTAGTTAAACTATTGAATGCAAATTATCGCTCCACCTGATACACCCACCCATGTGCATCTTCCCCTTCGAAGANAATTCAAGAAAAGGAAGTCCTACACCACCTATAAGTCATGCAGTGTTAGAACCAACCCTTTGCAAATTCCCACACTTTTCACCACTTTCCATGTCCCCATCACGACGTATAAGCTCCCTGCAGTGGCCAACTCCAAACCTAATTGATCCATGACCTGATTTAAGATAAACTTATGTGGCTTTGCTATCCACCAACACCAAAATCGGTTGTTCCTCGATCGCCCCCTCATTTTCATGGTATGATTATGAGTACATGACACCACTGAATTGAGAGATACCTCTGCTACATCCAAATGGAGATGCTCCTCATTCACCACATCTTCCTTTGATTCCTCACCCTCTATCGTCTCCTGAACTAAAAGGATCTGAATGGTGCGCTCCTTGCAAAGATGGTTTGGGGCATGTCTCCTCATAGGCGGTAACATAATCATTTTGCACTTTTATCCTGCACTTCTACATCAGTGAGGTGTTTGAAATTGCCCCCAAGACGGGTCCTTTTATTCTTCTCCTTCGACGTCTCTTTCCGAAATGACATCACCTAGATCCTCGGTGTCATGGCTGTCAAGGCATTCTTGTAGAATCCTCCTATGTTTCCGTTTTTGTTGGTTTTTTTCACTTGTTTCTTGTCCTCCATCATCTAAGGGAGCTTTGTCATTTCTCTCAATCCACGTGATCTCAAAGGTTAATGGTTGCTCGTATGTCGAGCTTCAGGCCTTTCAATATGTCTCCTTCCAGTCATTCTGCAGAAAATATCGCTCAATCTCCCTGACAAGAGCTCAAACTTCTCCCTGTATTTTGTAATCATCCTCTCCTAAGTCAAAGCATAGAATTGCTCGTGCAGGTATCCTTCCAATATAGCTTGGAAATGCTCCAACATGAAACTCCTCCCACAAGTGCATCGGATATCTTGCCTCCATCTACTGAACCCACATTATAGCTTTTCCCTCCAAACATAATCCTATCACCATGAGCTTCTCTTCCTTAGTTAACCTATTGAGTGCAAAGTATCGCTCCAACTGATACACCCACCCATATGCATCTTCCCCTTCGAAAATCAACAACTTCCGTTTTTTGGACCATGCATCTCTGCCTCAACTTCCTCTTCCTCTGGTATTTCCCCCTCATGTGTCTAGTGTGAAACTCTCTCCTCCAGTCAAAGCCTCCTTCCTCCTTCGTGCTCTTTCATGCCCCTTGCACCATCCCTCCAATTTTAGACCCAGTCTCCTTCATTGCAAGTTTTCACTCCCCCTCCTCTCAGAGTCCTAGAGGGATGCTTTTGGTGCTAGATGATGCCCTCCTCGTTTGATCTCCTTCCCTTTTGACCTGTTCAAGAATTCTCTGATCAACCGTTGGTTAGGGTTTGCAACTGGAGCGGTCGGCATGGCCTTAGATTGCATCTCCAGGAGCTTTTTCATCATCTCCCACATTTCTCCTATGCTCTTGAAACTANAATAATTTTCTTTCGGTTTCTGATAGCTGCAAATAGCAGTGAATGCTTATCAACATATTCATATCATAAGTAAATTAAAGAGGAATTTTTTTTTCCATTTATAAGACCAATTTTAAATGTTGTCTACAGAGAAAGTAGTTGCAAATAATATCATTGGTTTTGAGTCTCTTGACGCTATGAAGCTGAGGAAGCATCATAACAAGGCTATGACAATAGCTATAGTTCTGATATTTTTATATCAATGATATATGATACAAATTCTCTATAGATGACAAGATTCTTAAGGTTTGCAAAAGCATAATAGTTGTCTTCAAAATGAATGGCGTTTGACTGTTATAGGGGTGCATTTTTTAGTGGTCTTGATACAATTTATTAGTTTTACCAAGTATTGTGATTTCTGGAAGCAAAAAAATGTTAGTTTCTTGTGAAGGTTCTGGAGGAAAAGAAAATATGGTATGAAAATTTAATAATGAGTGCACTTTCAGTATCAATGGATCCATATTAGAACTTAAGAATGCTTTCAAGGTCTCTCTTGAATTTTAATGCCTCATCTAGGTTTATTGAGTTTGGGCAACCTTCATCCTTTTAGACTGCCATACAAAGTTGATTCACTCATGACAAGCCATCATGTTAACTTCCAAAAAGGCCAAAATAATCTATAAACCTAAAAGACTACAATAGGCTCACACTAAACTTGAGTCAATCACTTATTGTAGGCCCAATATGAGTTTGGATCAAAATCAACTTTCTTATATAGTTTTAATTAAACAGAGTCCGCATTGATAGGACAAGATAGTCAATCTTAAGTTGAGGTTTTCATTTGACTGAACCAAACCTAATCACTCTAGGCCTAGGGCCAATATAAACTTTATAATAGTAGAGGCCACCTAAAGCAGGGTTGTTAATAATTCAATCTGAGTTAATCTGTCCCCAAATAGCAACTCGAAGTCATCCGATCTGATTTTCAGCCAAGCCAAGCCAAATTAAAATTTGACTAAATTGATCTCAATTAAATTTTTTTCTTCTAAGACAAATTTTTAGTCCAACATATAAATCTAGATATCTATATATATATACATATATATATATATATATATATATATATATATATATATGTGTGTGTGTGTGTGTGTGTGTG
>JXCR01048542.1:133790-185106 GCA_002079205.1 Phalaenopsis hybrid cultivar | reverse complement strand
ATATATGTATATATATATATATATATATATATATATATATGTATGTATATATACGTATGTATGTACGTATGTATGTATGTATGTACGTATGTATGTACGTACGTATGTACGTATGTATGTATGTATTATATATATGTATGTATGTATGTATATGTATATATCTATGTATGTATGAAACAATTCATACATAAAATATGTTTATTATTAATATTTTGAGACAATTTGAAGAGACAGGATATGATTCAATATCAACTTGAAATCGGCATTAAAATCAAAATAAGCCAAAAATTTGGCATGGCTCAACTTATTCGGCCTACTTCAAGTTCCAACTAATTTTAATAAAAAAGCAAGCACTTAAGCTCAATGATTTCTAATGTGTGGAATAGATCGTCACACAGCTCACTTAGACAAAATGTGGTTTTTAGACAACTTCCAATTAACTTAAACTTAAGCCCAGTTGGACTAAAGTCATTCAAACTAGACTAATCTACTGTAACTTAATTATCCCCTTAGATCCCACAATGTCAACTTGGCTTCCATTAAACCTTAAAGATCATCATACACTAAAAATTTGAGCCAGCTAACTTTACCATAAGCTTGGAGCTTGATTTAGGCCTAAAGTAGAACTAGCCTAACTTATACTGACATCTAGTGCACCAATCAAGTAGCTCAAAACAAGTGACTAAACAAGACATAAATTGGGTTCAATAACATCTTGGCTCACCCAAGTAGGTTTGACTAGTTTAATTAAACAAATGAAGCAAAAATTGTTTCAATTGGTCAATCCATAAACCCAAATCAAAATTTAGGCTAACTCAAGCTAAGCTTATATTCATTCTTTAGTCCAATCAACCTTGGCTAGAAATCAAAGGAATTACTTCACTCAAAATGATTTAAACAAACCCGTTTTAATGAAAGTCTAGATTAATCATATTGAGCCAATAGTATAAAGGTAGACAGTGAGTGTCCTTTACCATATTCATCCAACGAATCTATTGGGAATATCTAAGAAGTAAGAAGAGTCAACTTATGGCAACTAATTAGACTTCCTAAGCTAATATGACGTAAAATCTTCAATTATTGGTGGGCTGTATTTCTTGCATACCTTGCTTTTTTTGCCTTCCCACAGCTGAAATCAGCAAGCCATACAGGAATAAGAGAAGCAGCACCAGAGCACTCAGCAAGGCAGCCAGTAAAAGGTGACAGCAGCTCGGCAAGGGATTCACAAGGCAGCCACAGAATCAGAAATAAAGGAGAGGCTTCAATTCCCGGTGGGGAGCTACAGGAACGAAACATCTAATGATATTTTTCGAGCATTGATGTACTAATGCAGAATCACATGTGAGATATCAGGCCAATGATTTCGTATATAGAGGCTTATTGTCAGTCAAGCAAATAATGAATTAAGTTCTTATACATTTACATATCTACCGCCAAAATTTTGAAATTTACATGCATTATTTAATTAAGGAAGCTACTACTTATAAAAAACTCCTAATTTAGGTGTCTGATTTCCGTCCTTCCTGATTGATAACCGATACCACTCAAATTTTTTAACATCATATTTAAGAAAATATCATTATCACTAAAATTTTAAAATTGAAATATAATTTTTCATGCATAAGTTTATAACACCAAAGTAATATAAGTGATAATATTTTGGGCAATTATATACATAGACTTGAAACGGTACTATTTACAAAACTAGCAACATCTNGCCTCATTCCTCCTTCGTGCTCTTTCATGCCCCTTGCACCATCCCTCCAATTTTAGACCCAGTCTCCTTCATCGCAAGTTTTCACTCCCCCTCCTCTCAGAGTCCTAGAGGTATGCTTTTGGTGCTAGATGATGCGCTCCTCATTTGATCTTCTTCCCTGTTGACATGTTCAAGAATTCTCTGATGTCGGCATGGCCTTGGACTACATCTCCATGAGCTTTTTCATTATCTCCCACATTTCTCCTATGCTCTTGAACCTGTCCTCCAATCGGCTCTCTATGGAAGAAAACATGTCATCAATGATGGCGAACCTTTCTTCTATCCCCTATCTTTGTCATCCCTCCAAGATCTTACTCTGATACAAATTTGATATGATCCGAAACCAAAATCAGAAAGCCAACAGGACAAAATTTCAATAAATATGTGACAACACTCAAATCAGGGCTGCTCCTATGAAAATCAAAAGCAAACAAGTAAGATACAATGATAATCTACTGTTCAAGAGGTAGATTGTCTCTCCCACAACCCTAGATGTCGCTAAGAACACGACAAGGATAAAAAGAAAACTGCAGCTAACACAAAACCTCACATGAAAACAAACCCGAGCCCCCTTCTCCTCCTAAATACTTGCCCAAAATCCTTTTCAAACGTTTTCCTCCCAAATCCCCCTTAATTTCTTTCCTTCTATTCGTTAGTAGCAGCTTTGTGACTTCAGCCTGGGCGCTGGAATCGCACCTTGTATCAAANTCATCAATGATGGCGAACCTTTCTTCTATCCCCTATCTTTGTCATCCCTCCAAGATCTTACTCTGATACAAAATTTGATATGATCCGAAACCAAAATCAGAAAGCCAACAGCGACAAAATTTCAATAGATATGTGACAACACTCAAATCAGGGTTGCTCTTATGAAAAAAAAAAAAAACAAGTAAGATACAATGATAAACTATNAGCCAACAGCGACAAAATTTCAATAGATATGTGACAACACTCAAATCAGGGTTGCTCTTATGAAAAAAAAAACAAGATACAATGATAAACTACTGTTCGAGAGGTAGATTGTCTCTCCCACAACCCTAGATGTCGCTAAGAACACCACAAGGAAAAAAAGAAAACTGCAACCAACACAAAACCTCACATGAAAACAAACCCTAGCCCCCTTCTCCTCCTAAATACTTGCCCTAGATCCTTTCTAAACGTTTTCCTCCCAAATCCCCCTTAATTTCCAAACGTGAGTAGCAGCTTTGTGACTTCAGCCTGGGCGCTGGAATCGCACCTTGTATTAAGTGATGGGGTCTTCCCACTTAAACCGGCCGCCCACTGCTTTGGCTTGGGCTGGCCAATCCAAACCGGTCCTCCCTAGACCGGTTCCGCTGGGAAGGGCTGGCGGGCATCAAAACGATAAACTTGTAATCATGATAAAAGTAAACTTAGTGGTAGGTAAAAAGATTAAGCTTGTTTTAATGCAATAAAAATGATTACATAAAAGAAAAACTATCATGAATTGTAATATACAAAATAATGCGTAGATGAAAACAATAAAAGCATAGCTCAATGGATGTNTAAACCGGCCGCCCGCTGCCAAAACCGGTCCTCCCAGGACCGGTTCCGCTGGGAAGGGCTGGCAGGCATCAAAAGGATAAACTTGCAACCATGATAAAACTAAACTTAGTGGTAGGTAAAAAGATTAAGCTTGTTTTAATGCGATAAAAATGATTACATAAAAGAAAAACTATCATGCATTGTAATATACAAAATAATGCGTAGATGAAAACAATAAAAGCATAACTCAATGGATGCGAGCATTTTTGTAGATTGGCCCACTACAAACATAAATAATTTTCTTTCGGTTTCTGATAGCTGCAAATAGCAGTGAATGCTTATCAACATATTCATATCATAAGTATGTTAATGAGGAATTTTTTTTCCATTTATAAGACCAATTTTAAATGTTGTCCACAGAGAAAGTAATGCATATAATATCATTGTTTTTGAGTCTCTTGAAGCTATGAAGTTGAGGAAGCATCATAACAAGGCTATGACAATAGCTATAGTTATGATATTTTTATATCAATGATATATGATACAAATTCTCTAAAGATGACAAGATTCTTAAGGTTTGCAAAATCATGATAGTTGTCTTCAAAATGAATGGCGTTTGTGGACTGTTATAGGGTGCATTTTTTAGTGGTCTTGATACAATTTATTAGTTTTACTAAGTATTGTGATTTCTGGAAGCAAAAAAATGTTAGTTTCTTGTGAAGGTTCTGGAGGAAAAGAAAATATGGTATGAAAATTTAATAATGAGTGCACTTTCAGTATCAATGGATCCATCTTAGAACTTAAGAATGCTTTCAAGGTCTCTCTTGAATTTTAATGCATCATCTAGGTTTATTGAGTTTGGGCAACCTTCATCCTTTTAGACTGCCATACAAAGTTGATTCACTCATGACAAGCCATCATGTTAACTTCCAAAAAGGCCAAAATAATCTATAAACCTAAAAGACTACAATAGGCTCACACTGAACTTGAGTCAGTCACTTATTGTAGGCCCAATATGATGATGATAAGTCATCATTTGGATCAAAATCAACTTTCTTATATAGTTTTAATTAAACAGAGTCCGCATTGATAAGACAAGATAGTCAAACTTAAGTTGAGGTCTTCATTTGACTAAACCAAACCTAATCACTCTAGGCCTAGGGCCAAAATGGACTTTATAATAGTAGAGGCCACCTAAAGTAGGGTTGTTAATAATTCAATCTAAGTTAATCTGTCCCCAAATACCAACTCGAAGTCATCCAATCTGATTTTCAGCCAAGCCAAGCCAAATTAAAATTTGACTCAATTGATCTCAATTAATTTTTTTTTTTCTAAGACAAATTTTTAGTCCAACATATAAATCTAGAAATATATATATATATATATACATATATATATATGTGAGTGTGTGTGTGTGTGTGTGTGTGTGTGTGTGTGTGTGTGTGTGTGTGTATCTATGTATGTATGAAACAATTCATATATAAAATATGTTTATTATTAATATTTTGAGACAATTTGAAGAGACGGGATATGATTCAATATCAACTTGAAATCGGCATTAAAATCAAACTAAGCCAAAAATTTGGCATGGCTCAACTTATTCAACCTACTTCAAGTTCCAACTAATTTTAATAAAAAGGCAAGCACTTAAGCTCAATGATTTCTAATGTGTGGAATAGATCATCACACAGCTCACTTAAACAAAATGTGGTTTTTAGACAACTTCCAATTAACTTAAACTTAACCACAGTTGAACTAAAGTAATTCAAACTAGACTAATCTACTGTAACTTAATTATCCCCTAAGATCCCACAATGTCAACTTGGCTTCCATTAAACCTTAAGGATCATCATATACTAAAAATCTGAGCCAGCTAACTTTACCATAAGCTTGGAGCTTGATTTAGGCCTAAGTAGAACTAGCCTAATNTGTGTGTGTGTGTGTGTGTGTGTGTGTGTGTGTGTGTGTGTGTGTGTGTGTGTGTTGTGTGTGTGTGTGTGTATCTATCTATGTGTGTATGAAACAATTCATATATAAAATATGTTTATTATTAATATTTTCAGACAATTTGAAGAGACGGGATAGATTCAATATCAACTTGAAATCGGCATTAAAATCAAACTCAGCCAAAAATTTGGCATGGCTCAACTTATTCAGCCTACTTCAAGTTCCAACTAATTTTAATAAAAAGGCAAGCACTTAAGCTCAATGATTTCTAATGTGTGGAATAGATCATCACACAGCTCACTTAGACAAAATGTGGTTTTTAGACAACTTCCAATTAACGTAAACTTAACCCCAGTTGGACTAAAGTCATTCAAACTAGACTAATCTACTGTAACTTAATTATCCCCTTAGATCTCACAATGTCAACTTGGCTTCCATTAAGCCTTAAGGATCATCATACACTAAAAATCTGAGCCAGCTAACTTTACCATAAGCTTGGAGCTTGATTTAGGCTTAAAGTAGAACTAGCCTAACNCTAGATCATATATGCCCATATGCCTAAGGCCATGAGTGAAGAAGCCAATGCAAAGATAGATGAAAAAACTCACAATGATTCAGCTATGTTATGATGAAGATCCCAAAAGAAAAGGTAACATAATTTGTGGCTTGAGGTAGATTTTTGTACATGAACAAAAGCTCTCCAATAAACTTGGTCGAAAACAAAGGCTGTATATACNACGATATATCCAATTGGAATTATCATATTCTGATTTAAAATTCAAATAGAAATTATCCAAAAATAAAAAAAACATTGAAGTTCATCCTTATACTCTCTTGTAATCAGAATTTNACTTCCTAAGCTAATATGACGTAAAATCTTCAATTATTGGTGGGCTGTATTTCTTGCATACCTTGCTTTTTTGCCTTCCCACAGCTGAAATCAGCAGCCATACAGGAATAAGAGCAGCAGCACCAANAAGAAGAGTCAACTTATGGCAACTAATTAGACTTCCTAAGCTAATATGACGTAAAATCTTCAATTATTGGTGAGCTGTATTTCTTGCATACCTTGCTTTTTTTGCCTTCCCACAGCTGAAATCAGTAGCCATACAGGAATAAGAGCAGCAGCACCAGAGCACTCAGCAAGGCAGCCGGTAAAAGGTGACAGCAGCTCGGCAAGGGATTCACAAGGCAGCCACACAATCAGAAATAAAGGAGAGGCTTCAATTCCCGGTGGTGAGCTACAGGAACGAAACTAAGCCTTCATGTGATGAACAAAATATGACAAAAGAGAAGATAGGGAAAGGAGAAAATTTCTTCTATGACTGCTAATCGATTTTCCCACCATTTTCCCCGGAAATTCCACTCCTTCAAATAAAAAATTTCAGCAAGGATTAATCTAATCCACTTCCTAAAACAAAATCGATCAAGAAGTAAGCCTGCCTAAACAAACTATACATGTTAAAATTAAACGATATNCCCGGAAATTCCACTCCTTCAAATAAAAAATTTCAGCAAGGATTAATCTAATCCACTTCCTAAAACAAAATCAATCAAGAAGTAAGCCTGCCTAAAACAAACTATACAAGTTAAAATTAAACGATAAATCCAATTGGAATTATCATATTCTGATTTAAAATTCAAATAGAAATTATCCAAAAATAAAAAAAAACATTGAAGTTCATCCTTATACTCTGTTGTAATCAGAATTCCAATCAATCGTTTAGCTCCCAGCGTCATTATTTCTCTAGTATGGTAGCTTATTGATTATCCAATCATGCATTTGAATACATCCTTTNCCCAGCGTCATTATTTCTCTAGTATGGTAGCTTATTGATTATCCAATCATGCATTTGAATACATCCTTTTCAGCATCAACGTCGTGATAAAAGAACCAACACATTCAAAAAAGTTTACAGAGAAATCAGAACATAAACATTGATATTTCCACAATTTAATGACCAAATCATATTCCTAGATCATATATGCCCATATGCCTAAGGCCATGAGTGAAGAAGCCAATGCAAAGATAGATGAAAAAACTCAAAATGATTCAGCTATGTTATGATGAAGATCCCAAAAGAAAAGGTGACATAAATTGTGGCTTGAGGTAGATTTTTGTACATGAACAAAAGCTATCCAATAAACTTGGTCGAAAACAAAGGCTGTATATAATTCACACGCAGCAAGGTATGCTTACAAATAATATTTGCATGAATTCAATTCCATTATTTTTTATTTGAACAATATTTGTATGACTGCTTTTTTATTCTTTTTTTAAATTTTATTATTAATGATAACGATCGAGCTATGTTACTTTTTACCCACCTTTTATAATACTTTACTATCAAGTTATGTTACTTTTTGCCTGTCTTCTATAACTATTTAGCAACACCGTATTTATGATAAATATACCATCAGCTTACATGATATTAAAAATTTGCTTCTTTCTAGAGATAATTTGCTAAGCTTGAGGATGCAACAGATCAAAAGCTGATCGAGCAAATATTGATTAGGGGGACATATTCTAAGAAAGTGCACACTTCTAATTGTGGTAGAGGAGGATCTCAGGGCATGTACCAAAAAGTGGCTTTCTTCTATTGCAAAAACAAAAAAAAAAAAAGACAATATTTGGGAGATAAATTCTAAAAAAGGGAGTACTTCTACTTGTAGCAGAGCTAAATCTCAGCAAATACAAAAGGATGTGACTCGCTTCTATTGAAAAAACAATGACATGATGAAACGTTGTAATGCATTGAAGTATAATATATATGGCAATGATAATGAAGGTGAATAACCAAATGTGAATGTTGTTGCAAATTAGTCTAATTCAAATTTAAAGCTGCTCTTTTGGAGATTAGTGAAGATAAATGAAAATAATAGTAAATTCTTCACTTACCTTATGCATACCATAGTGTTTTGATAAGGAGTTGGCTTTCACTCATAAGTCTTGTTCTAGTGGCTATGTTTATAATATAAATAGAGCATTCAAACTTGTTGGTCTTGGTGCTGTAAAGTTGAGGATACATGTTAGTGTGACTATGACATTGGCTACAGTTAGACATGTACCAAATCTAAAAGATAAAAAATAAAAAATACTTCTTAATTGAGATTATTTGTTGATTCTAATGCTAACACCTCAAAATATCTCAAAAATTACACCGTGCTCACAAACAGAAAACGGCTCAAAACCCATTATGTAATTGTAAACTTTTCTATTAATATCATATTTGACCACAATTTTTAGAAACCATTCATGGGTGAGCATAGATTTTCTTAACCTATATTCCACTTTCACAACCTACAAGTAATGATCTATGCTCTACTGCCAAAAATGATCTAAAATTTAAGATGAATGAAGGAGATTAATTGAATAAACCAACCTTCCTGTCATGGTCAACACTCAAAGTAAGGGCTTTGTAGAATATTCCAAATATTTTGGGTCATGGAAAGCATTGATTTTTCAACACATTTAAAGTAACAAGGCTATGAATGTATATTCATTAACAATTTTGCAGTGANCAGTTAGACATGTACCAAATCTAAAAGATAAAAAATAAAAAATACTTCTTAATTGAGATTATTTGTTGATTCAAAAATTACACCGTGCTCACAAACAGAAAACGGCTCAAAACCCATTATGTAATTGTAAACTTTTCTATTAATATCATATTTGACCACAATTTTTAGAAACCATTCATGGGTAAGCATATATTTTCTTAACCTATATTCCACTTTCACAACCTACAAGTAATGATCTATGCTCTACTACCAAAAATGATCAAAAATTTAAGATGAATGAAGGAGATTAATTGAATAAACCAACCTTCCTCTCATGGTCAACACTCAAAGTAAGGGCTTTGTAGAATATTCCAAATATTTTGGGTCATGGAAAGCATTGATTTTTCAACACATTTAAAGTAACAAGGCTATGAATGTATATTCATTAACAAATTTGCAGTGAAAAAAAAAATGAAAAAATCCTTTTATGATTACTATAATGGGCATTTTATGATAGAATTTTACATTTTGAAGGGGGGGGAAACAATGCAAAAGCATAACTAAATTTGGTTTTACCCAAATTGCAGAAGTTTTCTATTGGAGACAGCTCTCTTAATCCTTGTTCTTTTTTGGAAATTCGCCTCGTGTTACCCACTTATTATTTGATCTTCATTGTCCAGTTAGTTCGTCCTTACTACTTCCTCCCTTCTTAAAGAATTATAACTCAAATCCCTCTTTCTTATTCCCTTGACTCAGGTAAGAAAAGATTGAGAGAGAGACAGTGATGGTCTTCTAGTTAGAGAGAGGAAGTAGACATGGTTTCTCAAAATAAGTTACAAGGGTGACAAGAACTGCAAGATGGCTCTGGATTGGGTAATCAGAGGAGAGAGAGGAGGGGCAGGGATAAAACATTGACCAAGAATCATTTCATATTATGANAGAGGTACAAGGGTGGCAAGAACTGCAAGATGGCTCTGGATTGGCTAATCAGAGGAGAGAGAGGAGGGGCAGGCATAAAACATTGACCAAGAATCATTTCATATTATGAAAAATGCAAATCAACGGTTAGCTTGAATAAATGATAAGAGTTATTCACTAATCACTCATAAATGTACGTTATCATATGCAGAAACCTTCCTATATTGATACTTTTGTTATAATATGACTCTTAATTATGGTAATGTCATACTCGTGATTTCCTTGTGAGCTTCTACGGTCTACTTGGGGGGGGCCTCATCTAAATAGATGAGGAAGAGGCTTGTAAGAGAAAGAGGAATAAGACTACAAGGGAGAAGATAGGCTTGTAGGGGGGAGGAGCCTACTACAAAGGAAGAAGATAGGCTTGAGAAGGGAGAGACCACTACAAGGAGGAAGATAGAAAGAAGACCAAGAAGAGGAAGGAAACTTGTCCAAGAAGGAGAAGAAAGGGAGGAGTGTTTGATCTTGTATCGAGGTAGTTTCGAGGGAGAGAGATCAAGAGGATTGGTCATTCCTCAATGTAAAAGGAAGCCTTGTAATTCTTTTTTGCTTTAGTAGATTGATAGTTGATTCCCTCCGTGGATGTAGGTCTATGGACCGAACCACGTAATTGTTGTGTTCTTGTGTTTGTGTCATTGTCGCATTTTTTTCCTGCAGTTTTCTTTTTCCTGTTTCTCCCCCTCCTCTTTCGGCAGCCCATGTTCTTGAAGAGAAAGGGTAACAAGATCGCAACCTGCAAGCAGGTGTTCATTTCTTGGAGGCACTGCAAAAACTGAAAGGTTGTCCAGTTCTTTAAAGCTTTGCAGGTTCTTGGTGTTCTTGATGATCAAGAGCTGCAGGAGTTCTTTGGAATTTTCTCTTGGTGTTTGGCGGGGCAAGAATTCACAACAATTGGCGCCGTCTGTGAAAATTTCAGCCATGATAATGGTAACTGCCAAATTCGACATCGAGAAATTCACCGGGAAGAACGACTTCGGCCCAAGAAGAAGTTTTTTGGGCGGTCATTCGGAGCGATGACGGCAGTTACAGGAACCGCAGGTTCGGGCGAAGAAGACTGCGGACAGGAGAAGGATTCGCGGCAGGGGGCTTCGGTTCGGAATTGCGGAACTATCTCGCGACAGGAGAAGCCCGCTCGACAATTTCCACGTCAGGATCTGCTTGCGAACAGAGGCTTCTGCAGTTCTGCGGACAGGCGGAGCGGATCGGACCAAGCAGCAACTGATTCGGAGAGCCGGAGAGTTTTGCGCGACAGAAGGATTCGCCTTGCAATTCTGCCAGGGAGGCTTCGACGCAAGCTCAACAGAAGAGTTTGCGCAACAGGAGGTGCATCGCGGTAGGGTTCGTCAGGAATCCTGCGGGAGGAAATTTCGCAGGGGAGGAAGGGTTTGATCTTTTCCTGAAAGCTAAAGAAAGAAGTTTTTTTCTTTCCTTGGTTCTTTGGTTGGAAGTAGAGGAACGCATCAAGGGGAGGAATATTTCTTGTGCGGATCCTTGTTGGAAAAAGAAGAGGAATCTGAGGAATCTCCTGCAGCTGAAGAAAGGAAATATTGGATATTTCTTTGTTGTGGAATGAATGCATGAAGGAATATTCCCTCCTAATTTTCTTGGGAATTTCTTTTGCTTGAGGCTTTTCTGCGACAAGTGTAGTTGCGGCAGGTGTTCGCAAGTTTGTCGCCGGAGTTGCAACGGGTGCAGTTGCGGCAGAAGTTCGCAAGTTTGTCGCAGAAATTGCGGCAGGTGCAGTTACGACAGGTGGTGCTAGACGAGCGGTGTTCGCAAGTTTGTTGCACGAGTAGTTGCGGCAGGTACAGTTGCGGCAGGTGTTCGGAAGTTTGTCGACGGAGTTGCGGCAGGTGTTCGCAAGTTTGTCGCCGGAGTTGCGACAGGCGCAGTTGCGGCAGGAGTTCGCAAGTTTGTCGCAGGAGTTGCGGTAGGTGCAGTTGCGATAGGTGGTGCTCAGCAAACGGTGTTAGCAAGTTTGTCGCACGAGTTACGACAGGAGTCCGCAAGTTTGTCGCAGGAGTTGCGACAGGTGCAGTTGCGGCAGGAGTTTGCAATTTTGTCGCAGTAGTTGCGGCAAGTGCAGTTGCAACAAGTGGTGTTCAGCCAGCGGTGTTCGCAAGTTTGTCGCAGGAGTTGCGACATGTGCAGTTGCGAAAGGTGGTGCTCAACCAGCGGTGTTCGCAAATTTTGTCGCAGATAGAGTTGCGGCAGGTGCAGTTGCGACAGGTGAAGGGAATCTCTATTATGAAGTTTTATAATTAAGATTCAAGGTGGAGAATTGTTAATATGACTCTTAATTATGGTAATGACATACTTGTGATTTCCTTGTGAGCTTATATGGTCTACTTGGGGGAGTCTCATTTATTTATAAATAGATGAGGGAGAGGTTTGTAGGAGAAGAGGGAATAAGACTACAAGGGAGAAGATAGGCTTGTAGGGGGGAGGAGTCTACTATAAGGGAAGAAGATAGGCTTGTAGAAGGGAGATGCCACTATAAGGAGACCAAGAAGACCAAGAAGAGGAAGGAAATTTGTCAAAGAAGGAGAAGAAAGGGAGAGGCTTCAAGAATTAAGGGAGGAGTCTTTGATCTTGTATCGGGGTAGTTTGGAGGGAGAGAGATCAAGAAGATTGGTCATTCCTCAATGTAAAAGGAAGCCTTGTAATTCTTCTTTGCTTTAGAGGATTGATAGTTGATTCCCTCCGTGGATGTAGGTCTATGGACCGAACCACTTAATTGTTGTATTCTTGTGTTTGTGTCCTTGTCGCATTTTCTTCCTGCAGTTTTCTTTTCCCTGTTTCTCCCCTCCTCTTTCGGCAGCCAAGGTTCTTGAAGAGAAAGGGTAACAAGATCGCAACCTGCAGGCAGGTGTTCGTTTCTTGGAGGCTCTGCAAGAACTGAAAGGCTGTCCAGTTCTTTAAAGCTTTGCAGGTTCTTAGTGTTCTTGGTGATCAAGAGCTGCAGGAGTTCTTTGGAATTTTCTCTTGGTGTTTGGCGGGGCAAGAATTCATAACAACTTTATTTTCCATTTATTTAGAATGAAGATGCATAAATCTAAATAAATAGAAACTAGGAATAAAATAAAACCGCAAAAGTAGCATTTTCTCTCTCTCCCACAAGCAGCCAATAACTTATGGGCTTCATTTTGCATGCATGCACAGGCCAAAATCACAACAGCCGATGAAGCATGAATCATTGAAATATGCATTTGGCTGAAAAGCAAATTATTTCCCCAAAAATGAACAACCTAGAAGAATAATTTAGAAAATATCAGAAACAAAGGCATAATTTGCTACATAGAAGGATATGTACTTAATGAAATTATGAAAAACAAGTGCGCTTATAAGAAGGCATGAAACAAATATAATATAAAATCAATTTCAATCAGAAACTGCACAATACCTCCTTCAATCATGCTGTGATCAACAGCAAAAAAAGACACACAGAGCATGCTNATCACGTGAAAATGACCTTCCAAAGTCAGTCAGAGAAACACCTCGAAGGAAGAAAGTTCGGGATCAATAATTCTCTTACAGCAAGTGAATCTGCGAAGAGATATGTAGATAATGTACAGGCAGCTCGCAGCGGCAGATGATGAGGAGTCGCAGAGAAGAACTGCGGCGTTGGAAGTGGTGGAATCCATGAAAATGTGTAGGGTTTTGTGGAAACAATTTGACTGCACGACATAGTGGGGTGGCTCGGACCGGGGAATAAGTGAGCCGATCAGGATCGATTTGACTCGCTGATCAGCTCACTCAGTCAAGTTTGTAACGAAATGAGTTCAACCCCAAACTTAAATTCCAACTTAGTAAACTCAGTAAATTAGATGAGCTAGAGTTTAAGTTTAATATGACTCGACTCATCGGCTCACGAGCCAACTCGATTAAAATGAATTTTTATAATATCTCCAATAAAAATTTAAGAGTTGATTACTTCTAATAAACGGGGGAATTTGTTGTAAAAGACAAAATAGTTACTAATTAAATGTGAGTAATAAAAAAATTCTTTCGCGTTTTATTTAAATAATGTAAATCTTCTTCTTCTTTGCATGTTTGACGATTCTCAAAACTGATCACATTACTTCATTTCCTCTCTCGTGGACAATAAGTAGTCACGTGGAAATCTTCTCTCGCAAGTTCTCACCAAGGCTTTTTTCCTTCTTTGGGATTAGTTGTTGGTCTTGTTTGTGCTTTCTTCGATGAGCTCCATCACTTCCTTTGATGATAATTCAAGGAGCTCACATCAGGATGAGTCATGCTCTTGAGCTTAAGAATAAGCAAATGAGTCGACTCGACATTCAATGGGCTCGACTAGAGCTCAAGTTTGAACGCACTTTTGATAATCGAGATGAGCTCAAATTCGCTATGACTTGAGCTTAACTCAGCTTGATTACACATTGACTCACAGAAAAAAANTTCCAACTTAGTAAACTCAGTAAATTAGATGAGCTAGAGTTTAAGTTTAATATGACTCGACTCATCGGCTCACGAGCCAACTCGATTAAAATGAATTTTTATAATATCTCCAATAAAAATTTAAGAGTTGATTACTTCTAATAAACAGGGGAATTTGTTGTAAAACACAAAATAGTTACTAATTAAATGCGAGTAATAAAAAAATTCTTTCGAGTTTTATTTAAATTATGTCAATCTTCTTCTTCTTTGCATGTTTGATGATTCTCAAAACTGATCAATTACTTCATTTCCTCACTCGTGGACAACAACTAGTCACGTGGAAATCTTCTCTCGCAAGTTCTCACCAAGGCTTTTTTCCTTCTTTGAGATTAGTTGTTGGTCTTGTTTATACTTTCTTCGTTGAGCTCCATCACTTCCTTTGATGATAATTCAAGGAGCTCACATCAGGACGAGTCATGCTCTTGAGCTTAAGAATAAGCAAATGAGTCGACTCGACATTCAATGGGCTCAACTCGAGCTTAAGTTTGAACACACTTTTGATAATCGAGATGAGCTCAAATTCGCTATGGCTCAAGCTTAACTCAGCTTGATTACACATTGACCCACAGAAAAAAAATGATGGACTCAACTGCATCATAATTAGAGCAGAGAATTAGAAGGGTTGGGCTTGGGCTAGACCCAATCGTTGCCAACTACCGCTCACTTGCAGCTGCCGAACACTATTTTCCTCTTGCCCTGTACCTCCGGTTGCCACCGCTTTCGGCCAACGGCAGTTGTTGCTGCCTCTAGCGCATTCGATTGTCGCCACCTCATCCTCAGGCACCTCTGGTCGTTGTCGCATCTAGCCAACTCTGACTGCTACCTCCTTTGGCCAACTTTGGCTACCGCCATCGTCGATCATCATCGATCGTCGCCTGCTCCTTATAGCAAAGTCCCTTGTGAAGTCACAAGGTGTACTGAAAAATCTCATTGTACATTGCGGAACAATGAAGCACTCCACAAACAATGTAAAAATGCATTTCAGATATTGTGTAATGATGTCTCCTGAAGACGGTGTAATATCGCACACCATAACGATGTAATGACACGCCTTGAAGACATTGTAACAACCCCAAATACATGAAATGACACATCTCGAAAAAGGGGTAACAATGCACCTCAAAGATGATAACTTTCTTTAGCTCTTATGGCTCCCTTCTTGCAGCTCTCAACTCTAGCCATCATGGTCCACATATGTCATCACAACTTACTACTACGACCTTCATGACCAACTATAGCTTAAGTAGTATGTAAGCTCCTCTTACTCTTGACTTAGGCCCTCACAACATACAAACATTATAATAGCTCACCACTATGACCTATGCGACCAATTAAAGCTTACATGGTTCACAGCTAGTACAGCTCTCCACTCCGACCCCTTTGGTCTACGGCCGTCAACATTGTTCAATAGTATGACTTACATAACCAACTAAGGTCTACGTGGTCCACAGCTCATGCAGTTATCAAATCCGGCCCTTGCGATCTATAAACATCAATACAACTTACCACTATGACCTACGTGACTAACTACAAATCTATGGTTCACAGCTCATGTAGCTCCAAAATTTTGTCCCTCAGGCCTACAGACATCATCACAGCTCACAACTGCAACCAACGTGACCAACTACGACATGTGTTTCACAACTCATGCAACTTCCAACTTCGCCCCTGGAGCCTATGGATGTCATCACAACTCACCACTACAATCAACGTGACCAACTACGACATACTTGGNATATATATATAATAATTATAATCAGTAATAGAAAAAAACTTTACAAAAACACTTCACCAAAATTTAGTTTGAAATTCAATTAGAAGTCGAACATATTTGATTGTGATCAAAAGTAATTCAAGTTTAAATTGATATCTTCAATTTTAAGATTATATTAGCCAGCTTGAACATGACTCTATATCAACCCTAACTTTCATATATTTTTTAATACCAAAAATGAGTTGTTGAGCAGCAGGAAATTTGAAAGCTAAATGGGCCTCATGAGTTTAATGGATCAAACCCAACGACTGCGCAATTAGGTATCTGGAGTTGATTGCCATATCGATCATACTCATTAGTTGTACATTTGGATATGACAAGCTACAAAGCTCCTTATTGCCCAGAAGGATATTGCAAGTACCTTGGGAGTACATCAACATTCCAACGAGTTTCTCAGAAATGTGTTGCCCGACGTCGATCTTCAAGCGAGTGTTCCAGCCAAACTCGCTTGCATTACCCAAATTTATATTTCATGCTCGTACTAACCGGTTGAATCTTCTCACCAAACTCGCTAACAACTAGCTGAGTACATCACCGAGCTTGAACACTCTCAGAGGCAGAAGATAATTTACATATGCCAGCATACATACCATCCTTTATTAACAACATGACAATTTACACTTGCAGTATGATCAACAATGAGTCTAATCACATTGTCATACTATATAGCTATAAACTTGTTTTATGATTATTTTCTAGACCCCTGTGTGGATACATAATCTCTTGAGTATATATATAAATAAGAAAGAAAGGAAAGGGGGGACGACTCTCTCTTGCACTCTCTCTTTCTTTGTATCCTCTTTCAAACCTGCATCCTCAAAGAACTCTATTATATCCCACATCTTCTTCTTACTCCCTCCCTAAGACCTCTCTCGAATTATATGAGTTCAAAGGTTATACGGAATATCACATCCGAAGAAGATTCAGCAATTTTAAATTAATCTCAACTAGCAATATATTTAAATATTAATTAAAAAATAAGATGGTCCAAATAAAATTTAGTCTTCTTTTGGATTTAGAAAGAATTAAATAACTTGAGAAAGCAAATAGTTAAAATGGCACATCTCATGAATATCATTTCCAAATTGTTAATGTTAAACTTTGAGTTCAGATGATTACGAGAAAGAGATTGACATATTTGATACAAGCAAACCAAAATTCTATAATTACCTAATGCAGTCCACAATATTCTAGAAGGTTCTGAGAGATTCTGTCAAGGTCTAGATACATCTGGAAGACTTTGAAAAAACTTTAGATGCTTCAGAAATAACCACAGGCCAATTTTCTTCATGCTGAAATGCTAAGTAAGCCTAACTTCTACAAATGCTGGACTAGAATGCTAATAACTAGAGAAAAAATTGAGAAAAACATTGAAAGATAAAACCTAAAATGTTATTACATTCTATAGACCTTTATAAGATTATGAACCTCTTAAGCTTTCCCTGCTTATGTGGTTCCTTCTCCATGCTTAATTTTAGATTACAATAAGAGAGGTTTATGTGTAGAGAATTCTAAAGAACTATTCAAGAATCTTTCCACTACACCTACATATCCAAAAGGTTCTAGAGAGTTCTAGGACGCAAATATTTCCAAAGCATTTGAAGTTTTCAAAAATGCTCCAAATGTATGTAAGCTTTGGTAGAATATTTTGAAACAATCTAGAATATTTTTAGCACTAAATGTATCTAAAACCTAATGTGTACAGACCAAAACAAAAAATAATAGAAAATTAAAAACATCTAATTATTATTGATTATCTGTGTAGCACAATACAATAAATATTACTTGAGACAATAAAAGGCTAAATCGTTAGCCTTCATGTGATGAACAAAATATGACAAAAGAGAAGATAAGGAAAGGAGAAAATTTCTTCTATGACTGCTAATCGATTTTCCCACCATTTTCCCTGGAAATTCCAATCCTTCAAATAAAAAATTTCAGCAAGGATTAATCTAATCCACTTCCGAAAACAAAATCGATCAAGAAGTAAGCCTGCCTAAAATAACAAACTATACAAGTTAAAATTAAACGATATATCCAATTGGAATTATCATATTCTCATTTTAAACTCAAATAGAAGTTATCCAAAAATAAAAAAAGCATTGAAGTTCATCCTTATACTCTGTTGTAATCAGAAATTCAATCAATCGTTTAGCTCCCAACGTCATTATTTCTCTAGTATGGTTAACTTATTGATTATCCAATCATGCATTTGAATACATCCTTCTCAACATCAACGTCGTGATAAAAGAACCAACACATTCAAAAAAGTTTACAGAGAAATCAGAACATAAACATTGATATTTCCATAATTTAATGACCAAATCATATTCCTAGATCATATATGCCCATATGCCTAAGGCCATGGTGAAGAAGCCAATGCAAAGATAGATGAAAAAACTCACAATGATTCAGCTGTGTTATGATGAAGATCCCAAAAGAAAAGGTGACATAATTAGTGGCTTGAGGTAGATTTTTGTACATGAACAAAAGTTCTCCAATAAACTTGGTCGAAAACAAAGGCTGTACATACGTCACACGCAGCAAGGTATGCTTACAAATAATATTTGCATGAATTCAATTCCATTATTTTTTATTTGAAGAATATTTGTATGACTGTTTTTTCATTCTTTTTTTAAATTTTATTATTAATGATAACGATCGAGCTATGTTACTTTTTACCTACCTTTTATAATACTTTACTATCAAGTTATGTTACTTTTTGCCTGTCTTCTATAACTATTTAGCAACACCGTATTTATGATAAATATACCATCAGCTTACATGATATTAAAAATTTGCTTCTTTCTATAGATAATTTGCTAAGCTTGAGGATGCAACAGATCAAAATCTGATCGAGCAAATATTGATTAGGGGAATATATTCTAAAAAAGTGCACACTTCTAATTGTGGTAGAGGTGGATCTCAGGGCATGTACCAAAAAGTGGCTTTTTTCTATTGCAAAAACAAAAACAAAAAAAAGAAAGACAATATTTGGGAGATAAATTCTAAAAAAGGGAGTACTTCTACTTGTGGCAGAGCTAAATCTCAGCAAATATACAAGGATGTGACTCGCTTCTATTGCAAAAACAATGACATGATGAAACGTTGTAATACATTGAAGTAGAATATATATGGCAATGATGATGAAGGTGAATAACCAAATGTTAATGTTGTTGCAAATTAGTCTAACTCAAATTTAAAGCTGCTCTTTCGGAGATTAGTGAAGATAAATGAAAATAATAGTAAATTCTTCACTTACCTATGCATACCATAGTGTTTTGATAAGGAGTTGGCTTTCACTCATAAGTCTTGTTCTAGTGGCTATGTTTATAATATAAATAGAGCATTCAAACTTGTTGGTCTTGGTGCTGTAAAGTTGAGGATGCATGTTAGTATGACTATGACATTGGCTACAGTTAGACATGTACCAAATCTAAAAAATAAAAAATAAAAAATACTTCTTAATTTAGATTATTTGTTGATTCTGATGCTAACACCTCAAAATATCTCAAGAATTACACCGTGCTCACAAACAGAAAACGGGAAAACCCATTTAGTAATTGTAAACTTTTCTATTAAAATCATATTTGACCACAATTTTTAGAAACCATTCATGGGTAAGCATAGATTTTCTTAACCTATATTCCACTTTCACAACCTACAAGTAATGATCTATGCTCTACTGCCAAAAATGATCTAGAATTTAAGATGAATGAGAGAGATTAATTGAATAAACCAACCTTCCTCTCATGGTCAACATTCAAATTAAGGGCTTTGTAGAATATTCTAAATATTTTGGGTCATGGAAAGCATTGATTTTTCAACACATTTAAAGTAACAAGGCTATGAATGTATATTCATTAACAAATTTGCAGTGAAAAAAAAATGAAAAGATCCTTTTATGATTACTATAATGGGCATTTTATGATAGAATTTTACATTTTGAGGGGGGGAAACAATGCAAAAGCATAACTAAATTTGGTTTTACCCAAATTGCAAAAGTTTTCTATTGGAGATAGCTCTCCTAATCCTTGATCTTTTTTGGAATTCGCCTCTTGTTACCCACTTATTATTTGATCTTCATTGTCCAGTTAGTTCCTCCTTACTACTTCCTCCCTTCTTAAAAAATTATAACTCAAATCCCTCTTTCTTATTCCCTTGACTCAGGTAATAAAAGATTGAGAGAGAGACAGTGATGGTCTTCTAGTTAGAGAGAGGAAGTAGACATGGTTTCTCAAAAAGAGGTACAAGGGTGGCAAGAACTGCAAGATGGCTCTGGATTGGCTAATCAGAGGAGAGAGAGGAGGGGCAGAGATAAAACATCGACCAAGAATCATTTCATATTATGGAAAAAGCAAATCAACGGTTAGCTTGAATAAATGATAAGAGTTATTCACTAATCACTCATAAATGTATATCATATGCAGAAACGTTCCTATATTGATACTTTATTTTCCATTTATTTAGAATGAAGATGCCTAAATCTAAATAAATAGAAACTAGGATTAAAATAAAACCGCAAAAGTAGCATTTTGTCTCTCCCCCACAAGCAGCCAATAACTTATGGGCTTCATTTTGCATGCATGCACAGGCCAAAATCACAACAGCCGATGAAGCATGAATCATTTGAATATGCATTTGGCTGAAAAGCAAATTATTTCCCAAAAATGAACAACCAAGAAGAATAATTTAGAAAATATCAGAAACAAAGGCATAATTTGCTACATAAGAGGATATGTACTTGATGAAATTATGAAAAACAAGTGCGCTTATAAGAAGGCATTAAACAAATATAATATAAAATCAATTCCAATCAGAAACTGTATCAATGCCTCCTTCAATCATGCTGTGATCAACAACAAGAAAAGACACACAGAGCATGCTTACCATAGAATACGTAAAGAATATTTATAGTTTTTTTTTTTCCGCAGCATATATATATCCAATCTTTAAGAAATAAGAACTAATAAATATCAAAGCTAAAAGGAGTTCTGAAATCAAAATTTGCATAATCGAAATTAAACGCATTGTTAATTCCATCCCGCCGATCTCATCAATAGAAAGCAGTTTGTTGCGAAAGTAAGCAACCTCTGATTATAAATGGCAGCATGACTTGGGCGATTCAACCCAAATGTGAAAGCCACATCCCTTGTACCCAAACTGTGGCAAATCGACGTGAAGGAGGACATTCTCTCTCTTTAGCTCCGCTCGCTCCTTGTTCCTGAAAATGAACAAAAAACAGAGAGAGAAATATCAGGTGAAAATGACCTTCCAAAGTCAGTCAGAGAAACACCTCGAAGGAAGAAAGTTCGGGATCAATAATTATCTTACAGCAAGTGAATCTGCGAAGAGATAGGTAGATATGTACAGGCAGCTCGCAGCGGCGGATGATGAGGAGTCGCAGAGAAGAACTGCGGCGTTGAAAGTGGTGGAATCCATGAAAATGTGTAGGGTTTTGTGGAAACAATTTGACAGCACGACACAGTGGGGTGGCTCGGACCGGGGAATAAGTGAGCCGAGCAGGATCGATTTGACTCGCTGATGAGCTCACTCAGTCAAGTTTGTAACGCAATGAGTTCAACCCCAACTTAAATTCCAACTCAGTAAACTCAGTAAATTAGATGAGCTAGAGTTTAAGTTTAATATGACTCGACTCATCGGCTCATTAAAATAAATCTTTATAATATCTCCAATAAAAATTTAAGAGTTTATTACTTCTAATAAACGGGGAATTTGTTGTAAAAAATAAAATAGTTACTAATTTAATGTGAGTAATAAAAAAAATCTTTCGAGTTTTATTTAAATTATGTTAATCTTCTTCTTCTTTGCATTTTTGACGATTCTCAAAACTGATCACATTACTTCATTTCCTCTCTCATGGACAACAACTACTCACGTGGAAATCTTCTCTCGCAAGTTCTCACCAAGGCTTTTTTCCTTCTTTGGGATTAGTTGTTGGTCTTGTTTGTGCTTTCTTCGGTGAGCTCCATCACTTCCTTTGATGATAATTCAAGGAGCTCAGATCAGGACGAGTCAGCTCTTCAGATTAAGAATAAGCAAATGAGTCGACTCGACATTCGATGGGCTCGACTCGAGCTCAAGTTTGAACGCACTTTTGATAATCGAGATGAGCTCAAATTCGCTATGACTCGAGCTTAACTCAGCTTGATTACACATTGATCCACATAAAAAATGATGGACTCAACTGCATCATAATTAGAGCAGAGAATTAGAAGGGTTGGGCTAGACCCAATCGTTGCCAACTACCGCTCGCTTGCAGCTGCCGAACACAGTTATCCTCTCGCCCTGTAGCTCCGATTGCCACCGCTTTCGGCCAACGTCAGTCGTTGCCACCTCTAGCACATTTGATTGTCGCCACCACATCCTCAGGCACCTCTAGTCGTTGTAGCATCTAGCCAATTTTGACTGCTACCTCCTTTGGCCAACTTTGGCTACCGCCACCGTCAATCATCATCGGTCGTCGCCTACTCCTTATAGCAAAGTCCCTTGTGAGGTCACAAGGTGTACTGCAAAATCTCATTGTACATTGCGGAACAATGAAGCACTCCACAAACAATGTAAAAATGCATTTCGGATACTGTGTAATGATGTCTCCCGAAGACGGTGTAATATCGTACACCATAACGATGTTATGACACGCCTTGATGGCGTTGTAAGAACGCACCCCAAATACATGAAATGACACATCTCGAAAACGGGGCAACAATGCACCTCAAAGATGATAACTTTCTTTAGACTCTTATGGCTCCCTTCTTGCAGCTCTCAACTCTAGCCTTCATGGTCCACAGATGTCATCACAACTTACTACTACGGCTTACATGACCAACTATAGCTTACGTAGTATGTAAGCTCCTCTTACTCTTGACTCAGGCCCTCACAACATACAAACATTATAATAGCTTACCACTATGACCTATGTGACCAACTAAAGCTTACATGGTTCATAGCTAGTGCAGCTCTCCACTCCGACCCCTTCGGTCTACAGACGTCAACACTGTTTAATAGTATGACCTACATAACCAAGTAAGGTCTACGTGATCCACAGCTCATGCAGTATCAACTCTGGCCCTTGTGGTCTATAAACGTCAATACAACTTACCACTATGACCTACGTGACCAACTACAAATATATGATTCACAGCTCATGTAGCTCCAAAATTTTGTCCCCCGGGCCTACAAACATCATCACAGCTCACAACTGCAACCAACGTGACCAACAACGACGTGTTTCACAACTCATGCAACTTCTCACTTCGCCTCTGAAGCTTATGGATGTCATCACAACTCACCACTACAACCAACGTGACCAACTACGACATACTTGGTTCAAAACTCATGCAGCTCCCGACTCCAGCCCCCACGGCTTGCGAATATCATCACAACTCACCTCTACGACCTACATGGCTCATAGGTTCTATGGGTTCCTACTATGTCTTATGTGACTAACTGACGCTTCTGAGGCAACCATATGTGGCCTACACAGCTAATTACTACAATGACTTTGAACTACAACCTACACGATAAGCTGACACTACAGCCCCGATCCATAACCTTCACGGCAGATTACTGCCTCCATAATAATCTACTACAACCCTTGTTGTCTTCTATCTCCTAGAACCATATTCATTACAACCAGATTACGATTATTATCAGTGAACTATTATTATACTTTTGTAATGATCAACTTTGTCACTTCATCTTCCCTAATTCAAGAGAAGAGTGAATATGCGTACTCACCATTCATAGTGGATTATCTCAACTGATTTGACCATGAAGTTTTTCTCCTTTTCAAAGTTATTCATGTAAAAATCAAGAAGTCTCCTCCTGCTTATTTCACTTTTATTATCCGACTTTGTGTTGGAGTCCCATACGATGCTAAGATATTAAATAATCACTCTGACGCCGTGGACCTTCCTTCATGTATCAAAAATATAAATATTTTTACTTAGAGATTATAAGATTATCTCCTTCAACACTTAAAGCGGTGGGTGGCTCTGAATACTATTAATCTTTGTATACTATCCTATCTTATTATATGGTTGAATATTAAGAGAGTGGTTGTTAGATTAATCATTTTATTAACATGTGTCAATATGACTTACTTATAACTTAGTACATAATCGATCTATTTATATCATCATTAATCAATTTATTAACATCATGTAACATTTTCTAATATCTTATTTTCTTTGTGATATATTTTCATTAAAAGCATCATATTTTTATAGATTTACGAGTTGTGTCATGTGAGTTGATGCAAACAATCATATAATTCATCGCAATCTAATTTAAGTATTATTATTATTATTTTCATATAAGATAAACCCAAAACGTAATATGTGTGATTTGAATCTATGATCTCACACTGAGAAACTACACGCATAATCATTATGTCGTGGGTAAATGTGCAACAAGGATAATTATTATGTTCACATGTAATGTTTGATGGATCGATAAAGCATCTCATTAGAGGGATTTTAATTTTAAATAATTTATTATTTATAACATTCATCATCATAAAAAATGAGAAATCATCAATAGTTCACCTATGAACTCATATACTCATATGTTTCTTATGATTATTAATTTGGGCATTTACATATTTACCGCCTATTTCCAAAATATGCACATATATAATGCATAAACTTTGCTTTTTTATCTTCATATCATCCAAATCTTTCATATCACATTGAAAAAATATCATCATTTTAACTTCNACTACAACCTACACGATAAGTTGGCACTACAGTCCCGATCCATAACCTTCACGGCAGATTACTGCCTCCATATTAATCGACTACAACCCTTGTTGTCTGCTATCTCCTAGAACCATATTCATTACAACCAGATTACGATTATTATCAGTGAACTATTGTTATACTTTTGTAATGATAGACTTTGTAACTTCATCTTGCCTAATTCAGGAGAAGAGTGAATATGTGTACTCACCATTCATAGTGGATTATCTCAACTTGTTTGGCCATGAAGTTTTTCTCCTTGTCAAAGTTATTCATGTAAAAAACATGAAGTCTCCTCCTGCTTATTTCACTTTTATTATCCGACTGTGTGTTGGAGTCCCATACAATACTAAAATGTTAAATATTCACTCTGACGTCGTGGACCTACTAAAATACAATACTAAAATGTTACAATTAAATATAACAATACTAAAATGTTATATATATGTGGTTGTTAGATTAATCACTTTATTAACATGTGTCAATATGACTTACTTATAACTTAGTACATCATCGATCTATTTATATCATCATTAATCAATTTATTAACATCATGTAACATTTTCTAATATTTTATTTTCTTTGTGATATATTTTCATTAAAAGCATCATATTTGTATAGATTTGTGAGTTATGTCATGTGAGTTGATGCAAACAATCATATAATTCATCTCAATCTATATTAAGTATTATTATTACTTTTATTATTATTATTTTCATACAAGATAAACCCAAAGCGTGATAGGTGTGATTCGAATCTATGATCTCACACTGAGAAACTACACACACAATCATTATGCTGCGGGTAAATGTGCAACATGGATGATTATTATGTTCATATGTAATGTTTCATGGATCGATAAAACATCTCATTAGAAGGATTTTAATTTTAAATAATTTATTATTTATAACATTTATCACATCGAACATGAGAAATCATCAATAGTTCACCTATGAACTCATATACTCATATGTTTCTTATGATTATTAATTTGGGCATTTACATACTTACCGTCTATTTCCAAAATATGCACATATATAATGCATAAACTTAGCTTTTTTATCTTCATATCATCCAAATATTTCATATCACATTAAAAAAATATCATCATTTTAACTTTTAATAATTGAAATATAATTTTTCATACATAGATAATGTAGTATTTATGTAAAAATTGAGGTTTAGATTGTAAAAACATAGGAAATGAGTGGAACATATGTAAATCTTCCTATTAATTTAGTAAAAATAATAATTTTTTGGTGTCATATAATGAATTTTTAGGTTTATATTTTCCTACATGTTAACCATTTTATAATACCCATCAAGATGAAGATTAATTTCACTAAATATATTTGTTTTTTTTTAATTCATATTATTAATATAAAAGCTATTATATTATTTATTTAATGATTATGTGCTTAATTTTCTCATTACATAATTATTAATCTTTTAAGAGTGTTAGTAAATTTCTTTATTCCTAATGTATTAGTATGTTTATTTACCTTTCTAACTATGACATTATTTGCTTCTTACATCATTAATCTCTCAATTAAGAAATAACCTTAATTATAATATTTTGAATCATTATTAATTAAGTGTTTTCTATGTTTGCAAATTTAATCAATTATAAAGATTTATATATTTTATTAGATTTTTAAAATACATTAATTAATTGTTAATTATAATTATTCATATAATCAATGTATATTTAATTGATTCAATCAAAACTTTATTTTCTAAGATTCAATAACTTTGTTATGCACAAAAATTAATGACATGATATACACTATATTCACATTCATTAAGTATTTATTAAACAAAAATTTTCATTCTTTATTAAATAAGCTCGCTCCACCAGACGGTAAAGCAACTAGAAAATTTTGTCGTTAGGCCATCGAAGGGGCTTTTATTAGCAAAATTATTACGGGCAGAGTTCGTATGCATTGAGACTCTGTATACATCGTTATATAATAATTTCATATACGAAATCTGCATGCAGACGGATTTCATACCTAATATTCTCTAATCTTATAAAGAGTTCTAAATGTTAGTTCAAATATTAAGGAGCATTTATAAACATACCATCAAATCCCTAAACTTCTTTTTTTTTTGGTTTATAAGATTCAAATCTTTCACATCACAAAAAATATTATTATTTTGATATTTANTATTAACCATAGTGGCCATCTTAGGTAAACTCTATGTTGATGTTGTCATCAGCAGTGACCATTGTTATAGTTAATGCCTTTTTATGCTTGCGTTGCCACCACCTTCGAGTTCGCCACAACACTTTGCACTCTTAGTTAGCCACATTTATTATCCTTGAAACAAAAAATATCATCACCTTCACGCTTGTCATTATAATTGGTTCTGAATCTCTTGCACTTGCCGCCGTTAAGTTCATCATTGTCAATTCCTCTAAGAAAACCACTACATTACCAATCACTTGTTGCAATCATTGCAACTCGATCACAACCACTATCTCTTGTTATTACGTTCATCTTTAAGCTAAGTCGTAATCAGTTTTTCGGTCATCAATATTGTCACCACTAAAAATATTGGTCATGGCTATGCAAGTTTTAACCATTTACCTAGAAGAACTCTCATAGCTTCTTTCGCAACATTGTACTAGCACGTTCTCAAATTGGACAAACAAAAGCAATATTCTGTTCAACATTCTAAGATAATAGATGCCATTTAATTGGACAATGTTTTGTATTTTTCTCCTTTTTTTCTTAGAATTTTCACATAAAAACTTTTGATTTTTATTGCTGCTTTACAAATCTAATAATTTTTTAGATAAAAAAAGCAACGACAAATGAAATCAATCACCAATCTCCCAACTCAATTTCTTGCTGTAATATACATAAGTTTTATACCTTTTGCTTGGATCAGGTTAATCAAGTCATGATGCGGACGAGAATTAGATCCAAGAAATTGTTGAACATTGAACCAACTTGAACTATTCACAACCTTAAAGTCTTCAGGGTCACATTACTAACAAATTGCCTAAGAGCTATTCGTAACTTGATCTTTAATTCTTCGTCGTTAAATTCAACCATGAAAACCAAAAAGTCAACCACTCGTCAAAAGTACTCACCCATAATACTTGCCAAATGAATTTCACCTAGATTACTATCTGTAGATACTTGCTCACATTATAAAAGAGTCTACTCGCCTGGAATAAGGTTGGACTCTCCAAGTGAACTTGCATGCTACATAAACACCTATAGAGAAACTACTAGTACTTTTTTCTGTGTATTTATACTAATTAGTCAATTATGTAGTGTCCCTGATCTCGGACAGGTTATATTTCAAAAATGAACATGCAAAAAATGGCAAGTAAAATTGCTGGAGTATGAGTTGGGATCTCTCTTTTTCTTTGAATTGTATTTCTTAGCCCAATCTAACTCACCTAATGCAACCTAAGGGGCTTAATCCAGTACTCTTTTGATAAATTTTCCTGGAGATCTTTCAGACCAAGCTCCTGTCTTTCCCTCTCATATCTTGCAAGGCCAACATTACCTTCAGTTTCTCAAGTAAGGCCAACATTACCTTCCACCAAACAACCTTAAATCCAACAAATACATAAAGGAGTTCAATCATAGAGTGTCAAGATACACTTGGATTGCATGATATTTAATAAATTATTTAGATAACTAATCAAACATTAACATGACGTTGGGAGTGCTACAAAATAAAGCAGAAGGAAAAAAATTATATACACACACACACACACACCCAATTTATTGATTTATTAAGGGCTTGTTTGACACCACTTTTGTTTCCAGGTTTTTTTTATTTTTTTAAAGCATGTTTGATTATTATAAGTTCTTTTTTTGTTTTTAAAAATAAATCAACTTATTAAAAGCACTCAAAATACCTAAAAGATGTTGAGTATTTTTTAAAATAACTATCTCAATTAAACATGCTGTAAACATAAACAAATAAAATAGAAAAAATAATCCCAAACGACAACAAAATTTTCATACAACAATTTAACATACATTGATATTGAGTATTTTTCCCATTTTCTATTTCCATTANAGATGTTGAGTATTTTTTAAAATAACTATCTCAATTAAACATGCTGTAAACATAAACAAATAAAATAGAAAACATAATCCCAAACGATAACAAAATTTTCATGCAACAATTTAACATACATTGATATTGAGTATTTTTCCCATTTTCTATTTCCATTGTTTGGTTCAGAATAGAATTCTAAAAGGTTGTATGTCTGCTAAACTATGACTTTTTATTCATGCTCTAGTTCTAATAAAAAATAGACACCTCCTCAAACATAGGTTTTATATATAACTTCCAGAAGTTTAAAGTACTAAAATAATTGGGGCAGAAATCCTACAAGGAATTCCTTATGAAAAGAAATTCTGACAAGAACTTTCTATCTTCACTCAATGTATATTTACATTTGTAATTTTATATCGTCAATGCTATATTAATGATAGAAACGGGTTAGCATATATCTTAATATTAAAATAATAGATAAGAAATTTCTATAATATATTTATCACAAAAATTTTCCTAATACAAAGCATGCCCGCCATATGTGAAAGTAATTTTTTAATTGACTTTTGAATTGATTTTTTGCAATTGCATCCATGATTTTTATTTCATTGCACATATGCCTACTTTTCCCATCCCACCACAGTTGGTTAGCGATCATATATTAAAAAAAGTAAAAACAAAAACTAGGTACTATTGAGCCGACTCACATCTCTCTTTTTTGCTAGATAGGAAATATGCACAATTTAGTCCCCGAACCCTTNATATATATATATATATATATATAAAATGGATATTTAAATTTTAAACTTAATATCTTTATCATAATATTTTTTGAGTTTCACATAAGGCTCTTTATTGTTGCTTCCTTGTGATGATATCTTATCCTTCAATCCCTATAATAAGAATTTCATTTTGATATTTTAGTGTGCCTTTTAATAAGTTTGATGTTTCCACATCATAATGCTTGATGATGAAACACATGCCAAAGTCATTTATTATTGTGTAATATCATAGTTTAATGTATTGTAATATACTTGCACCTTTAATGTTCTTGAGAGAGTTCTTAAAGCTTGCATTGATCTTATTGAGTGAAAAGGAGTCTTGATTCTCTACTCATAAACAAGACTATTGATGCCACATTTGAGCAATATATTTTTCAAAAAATATGTGAGTGAAAATCCATTATTTGCAATAATGATGAAAAACATGAAGGCAATGAGTCAAATCTTGCCCATACTCTAGCTTCTATTAATGGACATTATTGTAGAGCTAGGAGACATCCATGCCTTTGTTATGATGGTGAAAAAGACTATGTAGGGTATTATAGATAGATCAACATTAGAAAAACAAGTCTCCAAGAGTTCAAAATTTTTGTTGAGCTAATAATCATCTGCATAATGAAATGATTTGTCATCCTTAACTTCCCTGCCGCTGCTCGCAATGTAATTCTTCGAAGAAATTATGATGTGGACCTCCAATTTAATTAAACGATCGAGTTTAGCGAGTTGAAAAATGAGTAAACATACTGATGGGTGACTCACAAGAAGAAAGTGTGATGTGTTTAATTAACAAATTTGGAAGAGAGAAATTAAGGAGTCCGCTCGAGGCTCATATTAACTGCATGATTATGTGTAAAATCAGACGAACAAAGCTTGAGATCCTATATCACTTCACACTCGCACACCCATCAAATTTCACCATAAATTACCTAAGGATGACTAAGCCACTTCAGTTCGACCAATCATTTGGAGGTGATACGAGCAACAAACATTTAGTCTAATGCTAACTAATCGCCATAAAATTCAAACATCATGATTGAAACTCATAAATACAAGTAACCCATGCAAATGATATATTTCATAAAAGTACTACGCAAAAAACAAGACGATGTTAGTGCTATGTTTGTAGGGAAAGAAATGAACCATTTTGGACAAATGAATCACAAAAATAAAAATGGAATCATTGCCTTATTGAGTTTTTAAAAGAACAAGCTAAGACATAGACAAAGTAACATCCCTGTCTTTACTCAAATAAGGTGTAATATCTCGATATATCTCTTTTAAAGCTTAATAGAATATTAGATCTCTATTTGGCCACAACCATGATGAATCGATCTCATTGAAACACGCGAATTTATGCATGTTTGAGATCTTCAATGTGATTATTCTTATTTTCATTTACTTTTTGCTCCAATCTTAATCACTATTCTAACAATCATCATCTCATCATCATCACACAAACTATATAGATCAACATTCTTCATAAAAAAATAAAAGTAAACATCCTTCTTACATCATAAGATAACTGGTTGTATAATCTAATTCTCATTTCACAAGTTTTCAACAAAAGCAATTTTTACATCATCAAAGGTACAGAATAAACACCCTGACAATAGTAAATGACATGCAATTTCCTAATGTTACAATCAATCAAATAAATAAGTAAATTTCCTTTTTCAAAAAAGTCATGCAAATTGCACACAATTCTCGTGTATTTACATATCTCACACCTAAACTTTCACATTTTTACACATAGCACTAAATATTTAATATCACATAAAAAATAACACTATTATCACTTTTTAAAAGTAAAACATGCATTTACATGCTTCAGTTTAAAGCACCAAAGTGCTATGTATGGAAATATGGAAGTTTAGATATGAGATATGTAAATACATAAGAACTGTGTCTAAATATGTAAATTTCCCAAAAAAAACAAAAAGAACATGGAAAACAGGACACAGGTAACAGATGCACATCAAGCAATAACTACAGTTTCTGTAGCTTACATTGGCAAGATATATATGAGCAGACTGCTTTTGATGACGGCGCTCAAACATCTCAGGATTGAATTGAGCTTGCTGTTTTGATCTGTTTAGGAAGAGAATCATTCATGGGTGTTGTAGCTAACCTCAGGCGCTGGACCTCCGTGGTCAGTGCTTCATTGAGAGCTGTAAAACATATAAATAGATTGATGAGAACCATATAAATGTCCAAGCTTTACAATGGCGACATTTTTTTTTTCTAGGTAAAATTACATGTGTACGACTTAATTCCCTATGTATTTATATATCTAACGGCTAAATTTCAATTGTTACGTATATGCCACCTTGCTCATGTATGAAAAGGCGTAGCACTTTTTAAAAGTTAAAAATAACGGTATATTTTAATGTGAAATGAAAGATTTGAGTGTACATGTTAATAAGTAAATTTTAGGTGTTAGATATGTAAATACATAGGATTTGGCTGGCTTTCCGAGGGAAAAATTATGTTAGGAACTCTTTGATAAGAGTTTTGAGTAAAACATTTGGTATAGCTTAATTTTTTTCTATACAAGGTAAACATGGGATTCAAAAAAAAGGAACCATAATGAAAAAATGCAATTAAAAGTTTGTTTTGATGGATAAATTCAAATTCAAAAATATTTTCCAGATTTATTTTCTATGAGATGGTTTTTTGTCAGTTTCCTTATTTCTCGATCGAACCAACACCCTTTACTCCTCTCTGCTTTCTGTCGATCTGAATTGTTGAGAGGGAGAGAGCTTCGCTAATCGGGCTGTGAAGAAAAAGGAACCAAGTGGTTGTCTGCTTTAAGGGGCTTTTTGGTAATGCATTTAATAATTTCTTAAAATCAAGATTTACTAAATTCCAATAACACCAGGATTTAGTAAATCTGAGATTTAAGAAAAAATTGAGAAGAAATTGAAAAAGGAACTAGATTTACTAAATACAATATCTAAAAGTTACAATTTTCCTGCCTGACAAGATCTAAAATTTACAAAGCATGATTTTAATAAAAACTAAAATACACCTCATAAAGCTTATAAATAAACCCCAAACCAATTTAATGATATTAACCATAGTGGCCATCTTAGGTAAACTCTATGTTGATGTTGTCATCAGCAGTGACCATTGTTATAGTTGATGCCTTTTTATGCTTGCGTTGCCACCACCTTCGAGTTCACCGCAACACTTTGCACTCTTAGTTAGCCAGATTTACTATCCTTGAAACAAAAAATATCATCACCTTCACGCTTGTCATTTCAATTGGTTCTGAATCTCTTGCACTTGCCGCCGTTAAGTTCATCATTGTCAATTCCTCTAAAAAAACCATTACATTACCTCTCACTTGTTGCAATCATTGCAACTCGATCGCAACCACTATCACTTGTTATTCCGTTCATCTTTAAGCAAAGTCGCAATCAGTTTTTCGGTCATCTATTGTCACCACTAAAAATATTGGTCATGGCTATGCAAGTTTTAACCATTTACCTACAAGAACTCTCATAGCTTCTTTCGCAACATTGTACTAGCACCTTCTCAAATTGACCAAACAAAAGCAATATTCTGTTCAACATTCTAAGATAATAAATGCCATCTAATTGGACAATGTTTTGTATTTTTCTCCTTTTTTTCTTAGGATTTTCACATAAAAACTTTTGATTTTTATTGCTGCTTTACAAATCTAATATTTTTTTAGATAAAAAAAGCAACAACAAATGAAATCAATCACCAATCTCCCAACTCAATTTCTTGCTGTAATATACACAAGTTTTATACCTTTCGCTTGGATCAGGTTAATCAAGTCATGATGTGGACGAGAATTAGATCCAAGAAATTGTTGAACATTGAATCAACTTGAACTATTCACAACCTTAAAGTCTTCAGGGCCACATTACTAACAAATTGCCTAAGAGCTATTCATAACTTGATCTTTAATTCTTCCTCATTAAATTCAACCATGAAAACCAAAAAGTCAACCACTCGTTGAAAGTACTCACCCATAATACTTGCCAAATGAATTTCACCTAGATTACTATCTGTAGATACTTGCTCACATTATAAAAGAGTCTACTCGCCTGGAATAAGGTTGGACTCTCCAAGTGAACTTGCATGCTACATAAACACCTATAGAGAAACTACTAGTACTTTTTTCTGTGTATTTATACTAATTAGCCAATTATGTAGTGTCCCTGATCTCGGACAGGTTAGATTTCAAAAATGAACATGCAAAAAATGGCAAGTAAAATTGCTAGAGTATGAGTTGGGATCGCTATTTTTCTTTGAATTGTATGTCTTAGCACAATCTAACTCACCTAATGCAGCCTAAGGGGCTTAACCCAGTACTCTTTTGATAAATTTTCCTGGAGATCTTTCAGACCAAGCTCTTGCCTTTCCCTCTATCTTGTAAGGCCAACATTACCTTCAGATTCTCAAGTAAGGCCAACATTACCTTCCACCAAACAATCTTAAATCCAACAAATACATAAAGGAGTTCAATCATAGAGTATCAAGATACACTTGAATTGCATGGTATTTAATAAATTATTCAGATAACTAATCAAACATTAACATGACGTTGAAGGAGTGCTACAAAATAAAGCAGAATGAAAAAATTTATACACACACACACACACACCCAATTTATTGATTTATTAAGGGCTTGTTTGACACCATTTTTGTTTCCAGTTTTTTTTTTCTTTTTTTTAAAGCGTGATTGATTAATATAATAATTATTATTATTTAAATAAATCAACTTAATAAAAGCACTCAAAATACCTAAAAGATATTGAGTATTTTTAAAAATAACTATCTCAATTAAACATGCTTTAAACATAAACAAATAAAATACAAAAAAAGATCCAAAACGACAACAAAATTTTCATACAACGATTTAACATACACTGATATTGAGCATTTTTCCCATTTTCTATTTCAATTATTTGGTTCAGAATAGAATTCTACATAGTTGTATGTCTGCTAAACTATGACTTTTTATTCATGCTCAAGTTCCAATAAAAAATAGATACCTCCTCAAACATGGGTTTTATATATAACTTCCAGAAGTTTAAAGTACTAGAAGTACTTGGGGCAGAAATCCTATAAGGAATTCCTTATGAAAAGAAATTCTGACAAGAACTTTCTATCTTCACTCAATGTATATTTACATTTGTAATTTTATATCGTCAATGCTATATTAATGATAGAAACGGGTTAGCATATATCTTAATATTAAAATAAGAGATGAGAAATTTCTATAATATATTTCTCACAAAAATTTTCCTAATACAAAGCATGCACGCCATATGTGAAAGTAATTTTTTTTATTGGCTTTTGAATTGATTTTTTTGCAATTGCATCCATGATTTTTTATTTCATTGCACATATGCCTACTTTTCCCATCCCCACCACAGTTGGTTAGCAATCATATATTAAAACAAGTTAACAAAAACTAGGTACTATTGAGCCGACTTACATCTCTCTCTTTTTTGCTAGACAGGAACTATGCACAATTTAGTCTCCGAACCCTTTCTACCAAAAATTATGTAAAATAAGCATTTCTATTTAAAATTTGAATTTGGGTTGCTAGAAGTTTATAACACGATGTGCCTTAGAAGTGCAGCATGATATCCTTGTTCACTTTTTCTCGCATCCTCCCCATTAAACAATAGTTGAATCTCTAGCATATGATTACCAATAAAAACATTCATGGTCAACATTGAAGGGATGCATTTATCAGTAATAATTTCCTCAAAACCAATTTCAATGTGGATCAAAGTCCAGATCATGATGATAACAATAATAATTGTAAAAATTTTCCCTTCCAATACTTCCTGATACATTGATACCTTTGGCTTACTCCTACCAGCCTATCAAATTGTTGTATGCTAGAAGTCATGTTGGTAATGAGAGAAATTCTGATTGCCTCAGCTACAAATGACAGTTTACGCATAATCAGAGAAATGAATCAAGCGGACATGAGATATAGGATTGTTTAGGTAAAATATGGAAAAAAAAAAAAAAAACTAGATGACCCAATCTAGTTTAAACTGTTTCAACTAAGAGTGGTTACAAATTAAAAAGGGATGCCTTCCCCAAATGCAGAAAATATATCGTTACAAATCAATTGAATATACTCTGTTACTGATATTCTTTCTGTTGGGGACGAAATAAGTTAGGCATCAGGATAAACATCATCTCAGAGGAGAATTTAGCACATCTTGAAGACAATGGAAAAGTACCGATGAAAGGTTAAGAAGGCCACCAAGAATAGCAAGGACAATCTGCCTTTTAGAGGTGAGAGATGTGAGCTGAAGGTGGAGATTCAGCATACAAATGTCGTTGGAAGGTTGGAGAGGTAACTAAGAGAAAAATGGAGTCGATATAACTTTAATGCATAGTATGGGGAAACACAGGAAAGTTATTAAGGGCAACTAGGATAGTCATTCTTATGAAGTTGAACATCGCACGAAATGAAGGTGAGTAGGATGGCATTGGATAATGTTGAAGGCGATTAAGGGCAATCAAGACAAACGGATAGATGACACAATGATGCCGCATATGTGATTACGAGTGGTCAAGGGAGTCTTCTTTTTGGAGATGGAGATAGAGATGACATGGCTTGAAGGTCAGCGAGCAGGATAAGCGGAGAAAAGTCATGGTTGTGGTTGAGGGTAATCAATAAGGATAATAAATCTTTTGGAACTGGGGGAAGACACGGCCTGAAGGTGGTAGGTAACTAATGGCATGCAAAAAGTCTTCTTTTCAAAAGTGTGGATGATAAAAACCTAGGGTGGTGAGTGAGGCTACAAAAAAAAGTTGTGAGTGAATGGGCCAATGCTTCACTAGAGGTGTAGGCAAGATATAACTAGGAACACAAAGACGGTCGATGAAAACTTTAAGTGATGATTAAATCCCTAAAATTCTTCTTAGGTTCTCATCAACCACCCCATGCATTCTCTAATCTATTCTATCTGCATATCTCAACAGAATACTGGCCACAATCATATATGCTTCCTTACCTACCATCTTAAATTCATTTTTATCTCCACCTTTAGAAGTAAAATCATCTTGGCTGCCTTTAGTCGCGACCAATAACTTGTTCTGCGGCCTCACTAGCCTCCTCAAGGTCACGGCATTTCCTCCTCTAGAAGGAGAATCATCCTGACTGCATTCAATTGCACATACTACCTTCTATTGTTGCATTGCTTGTAGCATGAAGGCCATGTTGTATCCAACCCTAGGAGGATCATCTTGGTTGCCCTTAGTCATCCCGTCAACCTTTCTCCATTCCTTTGTCCTTTACTTTCATGTCAATCCATCCCCAACCAGAGCAGAAGGATCATCTTAACTACTCTTATTCATCTTCATAACCTTCCCGCACCACCTCACCCTCCTTAAGGTCGTGTCATCTCCTCCAGCACAAAGTGGAACCTGTCGCATTCTTAAGCTTTCAACACCTCTTCAACACCTTAACACCATCCCAACCATCATAATGGCCTCCGCAATCTTTAGGTTCACTTCATCTACCTCCTTCAACTTATGTTAGTTTTTGCCTCTCAAAGGATTATTTCAATACCCAACCTTATGGCATCACAATCGTTGAGAATATTGGCAAGCGACCGTCAGTAGCTTTATGTTGATAATTCCCTTGGGTCTTGGGAAGGGTGTCCATTTGGCATCTATTAGTAGAAGCTATTTCAATTAATAAGGCCCCACAATTTTTCCTTTTCTTTTAAATTTCAAGCAAAAGATCATGTGCTACTTGTACGCTTTTTCTGCTTCTCTGATTATGTGTTGGCTGTTAGCCTACTCCTTGATTCGGCATCAACAATCCAATAATAGCTGTCCAAAGAACATGTAGTTTATGACTTTTTGTTACTGATTACATCATGTTCAAACATCTCACTAAGAAGGCCTGTGACTTTCTAGGATCAAGATAAGCATATATGACCGATTGGCCATACCTGTGTAAAGCTGAGATTTTACTGAATAGAAATATGGATAGATAATGAGAAGCATGGCAGGTTTGCTTTCAAAGATAAGAACATCCATATTTAAGGGGTGTTTGGCTAAATTAGGATTCAGTAAATCATGTAAAAGAAAAATTAGTAAATTTGGAGAGGACTAAATTTGAAAGCAATTTGGCATATTTTCTAATGTGTTTCAAGATTGGAAATTTGTGAGAGAAGAAATCCATAAATCTTACTAAGAGTGAGATTAAACAAATTGCGGATTTAATCAATAACGGAATTAAAATATGATTTATCAAACTTGTAGGATTTAAAGTTCAAAAATTCTATATGGCAAGATTAAAGCCAATTATTTGCTTAAATCCTGTTTGATCTAAACAGGATACCAAACAGCCGCTTGAACTATTAAAAAGCACCATAAAAATAGAAATTTAAATACCATCTCTTAGTTGTGCTTGCTGCTCCATGGATTGAAGTCTAATCTTTAGCTCATTGTTTTGAGTTGCAAGCCCAGATGAGTCTCTCTACAGTTCAGACAAAGAAATACACAAATTCAGAGAAGAAGATGAAGATCATGAGGTACGATCAAACCAGCAAGAGAAATTAAAATCTTTTGCAGAACTGGTCCACTAACCTGCAGCAAAGTCAGCTGCGTTGACAATGTAGTGGCTTCAGTCTGCAAAGTCTGGACTCTGCGCTCCAACTCCGAAATATACCTCATCTTTCTTTCCTTTGAACGAGCAGCAGACTGCCGATTAGCCAAAACCCTGAAATCAAAGATCAGCACAAAATCTTTTTAAACTTTTAATCCATATTAGTTTGCAGTTCCGAGATGTTAAACAACAAGAAAAAACCTTTTGGCACGCTTCGGATCGGCAAGAGCGATCTCCTCCAATCTTTTGTCCGACATGATCTTCTTTAGCTCCGCACCGCTAAACTCTCCATTCCCGAATTCCAAGCTAAAGGCCCCCTCCATCAACTCGCTCTGAGAGCTCTGGCTTCTCTTCGATCCAGGAGAGGGCGGAACCCTATTCGACTCCTCACCGAAGTTTAGTTTTCCCATCAATCCATCCATTGAAATGCTCCTGTAGTGACGCGAATGCGTAGCCCCGGGAGTTGATTCAGCAAACGCAGCGCACTCAATCGCATTGCTCTCCCCCTCGCTCTCGCTGCTGCAAGCGCCGTTCTTGCTGCTTACGCCACCCCTGCTTTCCATTTCCTCACGGAATCCATCGAAATTAAGGAACGCATCAAAGAGCTCGTCGGTGACATTCCGATCAGGCTTCTTCTCTCCAACTCCCTCCGCCCGGTCGAAACTGGGATTCAGCTTCAGCGTCGGAGGAGCGGCGGCTAAAAACCCCAGGGGAACATCGCTGGCAGAGCGACGGTGGAGCTTGCGCGGCGGAAGGCTTTCCCCACCGGCGGAATCAGAAATGGAGGACGTCGGTGAGGACTTCCGGTAAGTGTTTGGGATCAAAGGGGGCAGCAAGTCAAGGGAGAAGAATACCGGTTGGGAAGTTGACTGGATATGATTTCCGCCGCCGGCGGGATACGGAACCGTCGGCGGCGTGGCTTGGGAGTAGGGAGGCGTCGGAGGAATGCCGGATCTATCCATGGCTGGAACTGAACACTACAGGGTGATTAACCAGCTGAGAGGCCTTTAATGCTTTCTCTTTGACTTCCTCCGATCTCTGGGTGATCGGACGGAGAAATCTGCGGAAGTGGAGGCGATCAAACTATTAAAAAAAAAAAAAATCTGATTGGGATTTGGGGCAAGGAATGCGACGCAAAGGCGAAATCTGGGTGCAGCTTTTTCTGTGTCGGCACCGTAAACTGCGCCGGGTACATGATCAATTAGAACCAAATATAACGGTAAAGAGGCCGGTAATCCAGGTATCAATTGGACGGCGAGGATGAGATCAGAGTGTGCTTTTAGATTTGTCATTAGGGCGTAAGCTGGTAATTAAGTGAGCTAAGCCTTCCCGCTCAAGAGTGGACTAAGAAAGGCATGTTGGTTATATATATATATATATAGAATGTATAACAAGGATTTTGAAGTAATTTTTTTAGTAAGAAATGTTCAAATTTCAATTAAAAGTCATCCAAAATTCTGATTTTGCAAACTTTTAATCAAGTTTATCAGTTATACAAGACAGACCCAATGATACAAACATTGACAAACCAAGTTTAGAATAAGATGATAAACCGTTATTAAAAAATTTCAATACATAATTGGATGGTCAAACAAATTTTGAATACGACATACTAATAGTCAAATCAAACGTCCCAACAAGATGAATTCATAAGCCTAAAATCACTCAATTCTGATATCATTAAGGTAAATAAATGTTTATAGAATGCCGCTCGATCAAGGGAATTTTCACAGACCGTCTGATCATAATGATCAAAATTCTTTTATTATTTGTAATTTGGACTCTATAAATAAATTCATAACCCCTCCTGAGATATGATCTAGACCTTGAGTCAGAATAAGTCAGAAGTTTGGATAAGAAGTTGTAGCTCAACATCACTTCTACACTAAAGATACGGAAAACAACTCCTGCTCCTACAACAATTGACCATCGCTCTCTGCCCGCCTCCGACCATCATCAACCGCCACCTTCTTCATAAGAATCAACAAACAACACTCGGAGTCACGAAACAACCTATGAAGCAGCTCATCATCCTAAACATAATGTTGGCTCCAAATATGGTAAGTTGTAACAATTACTACCAATGTGATCACTCCTTATCGTGGAGCAACGAGTTCTTCTATGCATGAACGTTGTAACTCGAAAAATTGTACAACATTTTCTTACCTGTGGGACAGAAGTTTTTACATGTACCCACCAATTCATAGTAGAACATTCAACTAGGCCTCGACAAGGCCCGTTGTTTTTTTATTTTAGATTTTACACTTAAAAATTATCGATGTCTCTACTAGATATTTAATTTTATCTGAGTGTTTGCTAGATTCTCGTATGAAAATAAGAAATAGTTCATTAATCTATCGTCGCAAATCTTTTGAAATGCATCAGTTTGACATCGTCTGTGAGAAAGACCAAATCCATCGTTGAAGTACTTGCAAGAATTGTTACATGACGGCCAGGTGCAATACTTGAAATAAAAGAGTGTTCCACTCCGACGCCAATCATTCCAAGGGACAGACACGGAGTCAAGGGCGTCAGGCCTCCGCATCTTCCCACCTAGGAAGGTTTTACCTCTACTGGCAAAGGCGCCTCAGGTCCTTCTCTGGAAGACCAAGTACACAGGATGAAAGAGTCTTAACTGGAGATTCTCCAGCTCCTACGTGGAGCTCAACTGTCGCTACTTACATAACCAGATGAACTTTACCCACCATCAGTTCAGTAGATAATGGGAAATGCCCCACTTAAACATACTCGTACAGGGCCCCCTTTATGTGATGGAAACCATCCCCTGTCTGTTCGGGATGATGATTTCCTTTATAGTACAAGTTCCAATTTATCATCTTATCCAGCTTAACTTAAATTTGCCCTGCCTTGCCGCCACTCGTGATGAGTTGCGGCACCCTTTCCAGGAAAAGCTCCCCCTAGGGGATAAGGATCGCCTCCTCGCTCCCCACATTTCTCAAGAATCATCTCCCTTAGTCGATACAGTACTTCAACATCTCATCCATTTGAGTTTCAAGCTCTCAAACATTGATTCCTACGAAGGGGGTAACTGGACCCCACAATCATATTTACAACTACATAATGATCATGCACATTCAATGTGCCTCTAACACTCTTCTCTGTCAATTATTCTCAAACACTCTCAAGGGTCAAACTCACACCTGATTCTACTCTCTTTTAAGGTACTATTAACAACTTCAACAAGCTTGTTAGACTATTCATGGAGGAGTTCATCGCAAATCGGAGCTTCATCAAAGATTTATCCCATCTCTCAAGAATTCATTGAAAAGAGGGGAGTCCCTCAAGGACTACTTTCGTAGATTATCCACTGAATCTCAACAGACTTTGGAAATGGATCCAAATTTGCTCAAAGGGGTTTTCTTTAGAGGGCTCCACCTATGACCTTGTTATTCATCATTAATTAATGCGAGAGGCAGTCTGCTCTTATAATGTTCTTAAACACCGTGTCAAAGCTCAAATTAATGTAGATGAGATCATCATGTGCACAAAGTGCAATTTGATAGATTTGGGGGCAAGTGTGGGACTAATGTTGGGGATTCCAATCAAACCTCACAGTAAGGGAAACATGATCTCCATCCTTTTCCTGCAAACTGGTAATGTGAGCCTTAGTTGGAGAAGGAGTATACACGACTTAACATATCTCGCATCAACATTCTGATGCCATCAATGATGAAAAGATGTTAAGTGACCATGCCCACTTAAACATAACTCAAAAAATAATATGTCGCATGGTCACTTCCACCAGAGTCGTGATCACACAACCAAATCATGTAAATAGCTCACTGAAGAGATTGCAATACTAGTTTAACAAGGGTCTGGGTCAATTTGTGCAGGCTAAACTTATTGTTACTGATATTACTCCCATGGGAGGAAAGTAAATGCATAAACAATAGCATGAGAGTCTTAAGATCTTTGGGAAAATTTAAACTTTTGATGGAGGCCCATTGCTACCCAAAAAAGTCCTTATCACTGCACCAGGAGAACCAACACAGAAGAAATTGTACTTCTAGACCATTACTTTTGAGGATTTTGACATGGAAGGAGTCCAAGTCCCTTACAAGCCCCTCTCATTATTAGTGTAGGAATTGGTGAACCATGCTACACCGTCAAGATAATCCTGATTGATAATGGTGGCTCTATCAATGTCTTGCTCTACTCCACCTTTATTTGTCTGGGCTTGACCAAAGAGAAGTTCAACATGCTTTCGGGCCATTGTACGGGTTTGACAATTAATAGGTAAGGTTTGAAGGAAGAATAAATGTCCCTTTTGTAATGAGAGAGTTTTCTTGACATACAACTCAATCAACTTAGTTCATCATCGACAAGTTAGAATCAACGTACAATGTCATCTTTGGAAGGTCATTCTAGTCTATCTTTGACATTGTCACATTTGTTTCACACCTCAGGCTCAAGTTCCCAACTCCTGCAGAGATTACTATCATGTGTGAAGATCAGCAAATCGTGCAATCACGTTATTTCATAAAATCCTAGATATGCTCATCAGTAATGCTCGGCATCAAAAACTTCGATCTTTAAGATGAGGATGCACCACAACGAGCTTCCCTCGTAGAAAACTTGATCTACATTCATCTCTGTAGTGAACATACTTCATGAACGATGTAGTTGATTTCTTTACTCTCCAATGAGCAAATGTCAAAATATATAGATCTCCTCTAGAGAAACCAAAATATCTTTGTATGGACCCCAAGTGACATTTCAAGAGTTGACCTAGAGATAGTCATGCACTACTTAAAAGTAAAACCCGACCTTGAGTCAGTCATTCAGAAGAAACACAACTTTAAGATATTGAGAGGTGCTCAAAGCACCATTTTCAGTGGAATGATGAATGTTAGGTCGCTTTTGAGCAACTTAAGACATTTATGGCCTCGTCACCCTCCTTTAAAATCATGTCCAATGGAAGATGTTGCATATCCACTTAGTTATTTCACCTAATGATATAAGCTCTATGTTGTTCAAGAAAAGAAGCTATGCCCAACGGTCAAACTACTATGTGAGCAAGATTTTATCTGACGAAGGAAGATGTTAAATGTTGGCAGAAAATCGTGTATTAGCCTTGATATTCTTAGCAAGGAAATTAGATCTGTACTTGTAGTCCCAAATCATCGACGTCTACACACAAAACCCTTTGAATTATATCCTGCGAAGGTCAAAATCTTTTGGAATATTAATTAAATGTCACCGAAATTTAGAGACTTCTACATTCTCTACTTACCATGGTCAAACATCAAATCACAAGTGCTGGTCAACTTTGTGGTTAAGTGCACTGAAGAGCAGCCACTTTCTCCTTAGTATCATCTAAGCGGACTGTATATGCCAATGAAAAATATGGGATTTTTAGATTCGGTGTCGGGACATACTCATCTCTTTCAAACAGGACATCTTAGAGTACGAGCTTTGACTGAAATTTTCAGCCGCCAATAATATTGTCGAGAATGAAGCCCTCGTTGCCCCATCAATGTTACCATAGAGTCTGACCTAGTTGAAATGTTTCATTATAAGTTGGTGATTAAAAGTGCATCCCCTTCCCAAAGAATGTAAAATGTTACACAGTTTCACAAGTTACAACGTTAATGCGCCGAAAAAGTCACTGCCCCACGATTGAGAGCGATCACAATGGAGAGTGATTGTTGGGCCTTTAGTATACCGATTTCAAGGTTGACACAACATTTAAGATGATGGACTACCTAATAGGTTGCTTCATGATTCTGTAGTGTCAATTTTTTGCTTCGCTTAACGCTTTATAACAAGAGCAGGTGACAGTTGATGGTGATTGGTGCATTAAAATGTAAGCAATTCTTCTCTAATCGAGAGTATTCTTGGGTGTTTCCCAAGATGTAATTAACTACATGGATACCTTCATTTGGGAGTTTGTTTTAACTCCATAACAAAACATTATTTTAGTTCTTTGGTTACTTAGGTAGCTTATACGAGTATTCTGTCATGAATATCTGGTTTAAGGTGCCTCGATTGATCTTGTTCGGACATACACCCTTGATCTATCACACGAAGATTACCCCGCATAAGCTCTTTAGGTTATTTTCATTTTGTCTGCCTAGTCTTCATCGTAATACCTTCTTTTCTAATCCCTCTTATACTTTGAATCGTTCATACAATTCAACTAAGATGGCCTATTGGGAAAGGGAATCCTACAACGATGACTAGATACACTGATGAGCTCAAATTATAAAAAGATTCGAAACAGGTGGTTGGCGGCTGCAGAAGCAAGAAGCGTTTGAAGAATCATCCATATATAATGTTGTACTCTATCTTCCTCTTCTTCAGACTCTTGTTTTCCTCCGACTCAGGGTCTATTCTCCTTAGAAGGGGGGTAGACTCTCTATTTATATATTCAGAATTGCAAATGATGAAGGAATCCAGACCACTTCATTTGGATGGCCTAAAGAGATTCTTTTGATCAAATTGTGTTCTATGGACATTTATTTGCTTTAATGATATTGGAATTGAGTGATATTGGACTCGTTGGATTCGTCTTGTCAATACACTCTTGATTTGACTATAAGCTTGTTATATTCACAATTCGTTTAGCATTTCAATTATGCACTGAAAGCTTTCAAAAGTTGTTTAATGACTTAATCTATATTTGATTTGAATCAGGTTAGATCAATTTTGATTTCGTTGGTTCCGTCTCGTCGAGCCAACCAATTTTACTATAAGTTTACTAAAATCTAAGTTCTGAGTGATTTTTAATCAAGGTTTAAACATTTCTTGGTTAAAAAAAAATAATTATCATGAGATTCGTGTCTCGTCTAGAGATTCACGTCGAATGATATAAATTCATTGATGACATATCATATATGATGAGACAAACATCTATATACGAGTAAAATAACTAAAATAAGTCAATATTATAAAATATAAAGAGCGCAAACCAAAAAAAAGACACGAACCATGATAAAATCATATTTTAACATACTTAACTTTGTCCAATCAAACATAGATCTCAATGCAATCTTTATATCAGAAATTTCTCGAATTAAATTCTTAATCACACCCACCTTATCTTTCAAAATATATGATACAAATATCTCATTCACAATACATATTACATTAAAGAGCAATATGTTTACTAAACTAACAAAATTATCGTTAAAACTCTATTTTCAACTTATATTATTACAAATATATCCTACTCTCAATACAATGACAACAATTTCATGACTTCAACAATTACATTATTCTTTATATCTCTATGTTGCATTTAAAATCTCATTGTTCATCATCTCAAACTTGACATTTTCAATGATGTAATCATATTGTCATTAACATTTTAATTACATTTTAAAAATGTAATTATCTTTTATCTCTCTAACCAATGTGAATATCTTTAGAGTATTTTATCCATTAATTTATGCTTAAAAATGACTCAAATTTGAAATAATTCAAATTTAATTTCAAGCAATCAAGTTGAATTGAGCACTTCAAACCTCCTCACCGAAATTGATTGATGGAGAAAGCATAGGTTTGCACGTTCATGCTTCCAAGTAGCTGTCAATGACAACTTGAATTAGTCCTCCTATTGGCTGGATGCATTTCTGCGGCCGGTTTTTTTACTTGTTCAATTATTTGCATTTATTTTAAAATTTTAGTCATCTTGCAAATAAATTTTGCATTTTCACTAATTATCTTTACTTTATGATTTTGGATAGTTTTGTAAATTTTAAAAAAATGCACAATAAAATCGAGGTGAAATCTTCTGATGTAAGTTGACTTAACAAAAGACATGTTGCGTACACCGATCTGTTGGTTGGCATTCACGGTGTAAGAACCCTCAGGTCGAAGGTTCGAATTCCATCCGGCACAGTTGGTTTAAAGGAGGTGGTACTCGAATTAGGGGTGTAAAAGAACCGAACACGAATGAACAGAGTTTTTGTTCGTGTTCGGTTTATTTAAAATTTAGTTTGTTTGAAATAAGCTCGTGCTCGAAATTGTTCGTGAAGTCACTGTTCGTGTTCGTTTCTTAACGTACGAGCCGAACACGAGCTGTTCACGAATGACGAGCCAGTTTGACATCCATAATATTAATATATATAAATAATATATTATCTTAATTATATAACTTATATTACATAGATATATGACATANTATATATATATATATAATTATTTTAAATTATTTTATATTTCGAACAATAATAATTCGAACACGAACGAATACATCAATGTTCGTGTTTGGCTCGTTTAACTAACCGAACGAAAAAAATTTGTTCACGTTCGTCGCGTTTACCTATCGAACAAATCAAACACAAACTCATCGACGAACCGAACACGAACTGCTTACGAACAACGAGCTTTTTTGACAGCCCTAACTCGAATTGTCAGGCGCATTAGGGAGGCTGGAGGCTCGTATAATAGCCTCTGACCATTCCTTATAAAATAATAATAATAAAAGATAAAAGTTGAGTGAACAAAGGACGTGATGTTCGGATCATAATAATATTAAAATTCAAATACAAATTTTGTTAAAAAAAAAGTAATTTTAATATTAGTCATTTGAGTGTGAAAATATTTTTTTTTATTTCATAAAATTTCTAAAGCCATTCATAAAATTGAAAATAAGTATTGATCACACTCAAATAAATAATTATTNATCACTGTACCAGGAGAACCAACACAGAAGAAGTTGTGCTTCTAGGCCATTACTTTTGAGGATTTTAACATGGAAGGAGTCCAAGTCCCTTACAAGCCCCTCTCATTATTAGTGTAGGAATTGGTGAACCATGCTACACCGTCAAGATAATCCTGATTGATAATGGTGGCTCTATCAATGTCTTGCTCTACTCCACCTTTATTTGTTTGGGCTTGACCAAAGAGAAGTTCGACATGCTTTCGGGCCATTGTATGGGTTTGACAATTAATAGGTAAGGGTTGAAGAAAGAATAAATGCCCCTGTTGTAATGAGAGAGTTTTCTTGACATACAACTCAATCAACTTAGTTCATCATCGTCAAGTTAGAATCAACGTACAATGTCATCTTTAGGAGGCCCTTCTAGTCTATCTTTGACATTGTCACATTTGTTTCACACCTCAGGCTCAAGTTCCCAACTCCTGCAGGGATTATTATCATGTGTGAAGATCAGTAAATTGTGCAAGTACGTTATTTCATAAAATCCAAGAAGTTCTCATCAGTAATGCTCGATATCAAAAACTTTGATTTTTAAGATGAGGATGCACCTCAATGAGCTTCCCTCATAGAAAACTTGATCTACATTCTTCTCTGTAGTGAACATACTTCATGAACGATGTAGTTGATTTCCTTACTCTCCATGAGAAAATGTCAAAATATATAGATCTCCTCTAGAGAAACCAAAATATCTTTGTATGGACCCTAAGTGTCATTTCAAGAGTTGACATAAAGATAATCATGCACTACTTAAAAGTAAACCCGATCTTGAGTCAGTCATTCAGAAGAAACACAACTTTAAGATATTGAGAGATGCTTAAAGCACCATTTTCAGTGGAATGATGAATGTTAGGTCGCTTTCGAGCAACTTAAGATATTTATGGCCTCGTCACCCCTCCTTTAAAATCCAGTCCAATGGGAGATGTTGCATATCGACTTAGTTATTTCACCTAATGATATAAGCTCTATGTTGTTCAAGAAGAGAAATTATGCCCAACGGTCAAACTACTATGTGAGCAAGATTGTATCTGACGAAGGAAGATGCTAAATGTTGGCAGAAAATCGTGTATTAGCCTTGATATTCTTAGCAAGGAAACTAGATATGTACTTGTAGTCCCAAATCATCGACGTCTACACACAAATCCCTTTGAATGATATCCTGCGAAGGTCAAAATCTTTTGGAATATTAAATAAATGTCATCGAAATTTAGAGACTTCTACATTCTCTACTTACCATGACCAAACATCAACTCACAAGTGCTGGTCGACTTTTTGGTTAAGTGCACTGAAGAGCAGCCACTTTCTTCTTAGTATCATCTAAGTGGACTGTATATGCCAATGGAAAATATGGGATTTTAGAGCCAGTGTCAGGACATACTCATGTCTTTCAAACAGGACATCTTAGAGTACGAGCTTTGACTGAAATTTCTAGCCTCCAACAATATTGTCGAGTGTAATGCCCTCGTTGCCCCATCAATGTTACCATAGAGTCTGACCTAGTTGAAATTTTTCACTATAAGTTGGTGATTAAAAGTGCATCCCCTTCCCAAAGAATGTAAAGTGTTACACAGTTTCTCAAGTTACAATGTTCATGCGCTGAAAAAGTCACTGCCCCACGATTGAGAGAGATCGCAATGGGGAGTAATTGTTGGGCCTTTAGTATACCGATTTCAAGGTTTACACAACATTTAGGATGATGTACTACCTAATAGGTTGCTTCGTGATTTTGCAGTGTCAATTTTTTTGCTTTGCTTAACGCTTTATAACAAGGGCAAGTGGCGGTTGATGGTGATTGGTGTATTAAAATGTAAGCAATTTTTATCTAATCGAGAGTATTCTTGGGTGTTTCCCAAGATGTAATTAACTGCATGGATACGTTCATTTGGGAGTTTGTCTTAACTCCATAACAAAACATTATTTTAGATCTCTGGTAACTTAGGTAGTTTATACAAGTATTCTGTCATGAATATCTGGTTTAAGATGCTGATCAAAGTAAAATATGTTGAGATTTTCGTACCTCTTCTATACTGTTTTTAATGATATTGCACTTTAAAGAAAGGTATTTTTGATGTTTTGTTGCAAGAATAATGAATTAAGGTCAATGGAGCAAAAAAATGCAAAAAGGAGCAAATTTGGAGCAAAAATGATCAAAATGTGGAGAATTGCACTAGGGCGCCGTCGGCGCATCGACGACGAGCTTTTCCCGAGGCTACAGGATAAAATCTCCAGAAGGCCGCCGACGGCGCCATCGAGGCCGCCGACGGCGGGATCGACAGTTATGTGTACTTGTACAATGGATAAGGCTGGATTTTGGAGGGGTGCAAAAGCAACTCTTGGGAAAACTCATATACATCTTTAAAGAGAAGATTTTGGAGGGGTGCGTAAGCAACTCTTGGGAAAACTCATCCACATCTTTAAAGAGAAGGTTTTGATTTTGGAGGGGTGCATAAGTAACTCTTGGGAAAACTCATCCACATCTTTAAAGAGAATATTTTGGCCAAAAATAGAGAAGTCCTGGAGGTTAGATATGTTCCATTAATGTATGGAGAGCTTTTTAAAGCGTGTAACTGTGAGGAATTCTTCGAGAAATTGTAAGAGTGGAGGGAAAGTGAGAGATTTCTTCCTCAGCTACTTCGAAGAGGAATTCCGTGTGTTGTAAAGAAATGAAGAGATTCAGAGGAACTTCAAGTAGTGTTCATGGGGAGAAATTTAGAGATAAGTTATTTACTTGTTATAGTTTGTATGGCTTTGATTTTATATGTGAACTCTGAGTTTTGTTGTGTTTTCCCCATGAGTTCTGAGTAGTTTTCTATGTCTTTCTCATTGTCTCGAGATTTATGAAATGGTGATTTGAATTGGTAAAATCATGAAAATGTTTAAGAAATTATGATGATCTTTTCACTTCAATCTTAATTTACTTTCAATCTGACCAATTAATTTGTTAAAATATGTTGAGTTTTACAACTAAAGTAAAGATTACATCCAAAATTCAAGGAGGTCAAAGCCCTTGGAAGTTGGGTGCAAATAAATATGAAAATATTACTATCGGGCGTAGAATTGAAGATTTTAGAGTGACCGACTAAAATTCTCAATTCGGTCCTATCGTTTGGGTGCTAATGTGTAGATGTTAGCCCTCAGGTGAGGGGAACGTGGGAGCTCCGAAGTGAGAGCCGGTATCCTTCCAGCCTAGCCGCAGAATCAGTAATGGAATGTGGGAGCTCCAAAGTGAGAGTCGGTATCCTCCCAGCCTAACCACGGATTCAGTAAATGGAACGTGGGAGCTCCGAAGTGAGAGCCGGTATCCTCCCAGCCTAGCCATGGATTCAGTAAACATGCGTAGGATTAGTCAATGTTCTTTATGCCTGGACCAAAGGGTAAAGAATAGGTATGCTCCTACTGTGGGAGCTCCAAAGTGAGAGCCGGTATCCTCCCAGCCTAGCCGCAAATTCAGTAAACAAGTGTAGGATTAGTCAATGTTCTTTATGCCTGGACCAAAGGGTAAAAAATAGGTATGCTCCTATTTGGATTAGTCAATGTTCTTTATGCCTAGACCAAAGGGTAAAGAATAGGTATGCTCCTATTTGACACAATATAAATTGAACTAATTCAATTTATCCATTCACTATAAATTCTTGACAATGAGAATGATGCTTTCTTATATATTGAGTATCACAAATTAAACCCTAGTTTCTATCATTAGTTACTTTNTTGAGAGAGATCGCAATGGGGAGTAATTGTTGGGCCTTTAGTATACCGATTTCAAGGTTTACACAACATTTAAGATGATGGACTACCTAATAGGTTGCTTCGTGATTCTGCAGTGTCAATTTTTTGCTTTGCTTAACGCTTTATAACAAGAGCAGGTGGAGGTTGATGGTGATTGGTGTATTAAAATGTATGCAATTTTTCTCTAATCGAGAGTATTCTTGGGTGTTTCTCAAGATGTAATTAACTGCATGGATACGTTCATTTGGGATTTTGTCTTAACTCCATAACAAAACATTATTTTAGATCTCTGGTTACTTAGGTAGTTTATACAAGTATTCTGTCATGAATATCTGGTTTAAGGTGCTGATCAAAGTAAAATATGTTGAGATTTTTGTACCTTTTTTATACTGTTTTGAATGATATTGCACTTTAAAGAAAGGTATTTTTGATGTTTTGTTACAGGAATAATGAATTAAGGTCAATGGAGCAAAAAGATGCAAAAAGGAGCAAATTTGGAGAAAAAAGGATCAAAATGTGAAGAATTGCACTAGGGCGCCGACGGCGCGTCGACGACGAGCTTTTCCCGAGGCTACAGGATAAAATCTCCAGAAGGCCGCCGACGGCGCCATCGAGGCCGCCGACGGCGGGATCGACAGTTATGTGTACTTGTACAATGGATAAGGCCGGATTTTGGAGGGGTGCATAAGCAACTCTTGGGAAAACTCATCTACATCTTTAAAGAGAAGATTTTGGCTGAAAATAGAGGAGTCCTGGAGGTTAGATAGGTTCCATTAGTGTGTAGAGAGCTTGCTAGA
>JXCR01048542.1:101563-132813 GCA_002079205.1 Phalaenopsis hybrid cultivar | reverse complement strand
CGTCGTTGTAGTTGAAGTATTACTTTTTATTAAGCCTTAGTCCGTAGTATTCTATTTCTCCCTTGTGGGATCGATAACTAGGACTCCATTAGAGCCCTATATTACTTGAGCGATACATATACTTGCGTTGACAAATTCGAATTTGACATTATTGAATATTATATCTATACATCTTTATTAAATCAAACACATATATATAAAGTCGCAGTCAAGATTTTGACACCGTTGCTGGAATTTAAATTTTCTAGTAGCGTCATCAAATTCTTGTAATTGTTGATTTACAAAAAGAAAAAGGTCGGTCAGGTGCCTCGATTGATCTTGTTCGGACATACACCCTTGACTTATCACACGAAGATTAACCCACATAAGCTCTTTAGGTTATTTTTATTTTGTCTGCCTAGTCTTCATCTTAATACCTTCTTTTCTGATCCATCTTCTACTTTGAATTGTTCATACAATTCAAGCAAGGTGGTCTATTGGAAAAGGGAATCCTACGGTGATGACTAGATACACTAATGGCTCGAATTATAAAAAGATTCGAAACAGGTGGTTGGCAGCTGCAGAAGCAAGAAGCGTTTGATGAATCACCCATATATAATGTTGTACTTTATCTTCCTCTTCTTCAGACTCTTGTTTTCCTCCGACTCAGGGTCTATTCTCCTTAGAAGGGGGGTAGAGTCTCTATTTATATATTCAGAATTGTAAATAATGAAGTAATCTAGACCGTTCCATTTGGATGGCCTAAAGAGATTCTTTTGATTAAATTGTGTTCTATGGACATTTATTAGCTTTAATGATATTGGAATTGAGTGATATTGGACTCGTTGGATTCGTTTTGTCAATACGCTCTTGATTTGACTATAAGTTTGTTATATTCACAATCCGTTTAACATTTCAATTATGCACTGAAAGCTTTCAAAAGTTGTTTAATGACTTAATCTATATTTGATTTGACTCAGGTTGGGTCAACTTTGATTTCATTGGTTCCGTCTCATCGAGCCATTCAATTTTACCGTAAGTTTACTAAAATATAAGTTCTGAGTGATTTTTAATAGAAGTTTAAACATTTCTTGGCAAAAAAAAGAATTATCATGAGATTCGTGTCTCGTCCAAAGATTCGTGCCTCGTCTAGAGATTCACGTCGAATGATATAAATTCATTGATGACATATCATATATGATGAGACAAACATCTATATACGAGTAAAATAACTAAAATAAGTTAATATTATAAAATATAAAGAGCGCAAACCAAAAAAAGACATGAACCATGATAAAATCATATTTTAACATACTAAACTTTGTCCAATAAAACATAGATTTCAATGCAATCTTTATCTCAGAAATTTCTCGAATTTAATTCATAATCACACCCACCTTATCTTTCAAAATATATGATGTAAATATCTCATTCACAATACACATTACATTAAAGATCAATATGTTTACTAAACTAACAAAATAATCATTAAAACTCTATTTTCAACTTATATTATTACAAATATATCCTATTCCCAATACAATGACAACAATTTCATGTGTTCAACAATTACATTACTCTTTATATTTCTATGTTGCATTTAAAATCTCATTGTTTATCATCTTAAACTTGACATTTTCAATGATGTAATCATATTGTCATTAACATTTTAATTACATTTTAAAAAGTAATTATCNCTTGACATTTTCAATGATGTAATCATATTGTCATTAACATTTTAATTACATTTTAAAAAGTAATTATCTTTTTATCTTTCTAACCAATGTGAATATCTTTAGAGTATTTTATCCATTAATTTATGCTTCAAAATGACTCAAATTTGAAATAATTCATATTTAATTTCAAGCAATCAAGTTGAATTGAGCACTTCAAACCTCCTCATCGAAATTGATTGATGGAGAAAGCATGGGTTTGCACGTTCATGCTTCCAAGTAGCTGTCCATAACAGCTTGAATTAGTCCTCCTATTGGCTGGATGCATTTCTGCGGCCGGTTTTTTTACTTGTTCAATTGTTTGCATTTATTTTAAAATTTTAGTCATCTTGCAAATAAAATTTGCATTTTCACTAATTATCTTTACTTTATGATTTTGGATAGTTTTGTAAATTTTAAAAAATTACATAATAAAATCAAGGCGAAATCTTCTGACGTAAGTTGACTGAACAAAAGACATGTTGTGTACACCNAAATAAAATTTGCATTTTCACTAATTATCTTTACTTTATGATTTTGGATAGTTTTGTAAATTTTAAAAAAATTACAAAATAAAATCAAGGCGAAATCTTCTGACGTAAGTTGACTGAAAAAAAGACATGTTGTGTACACTGATCTGCTGGTTGGCATTCACGGTGTAAGAACCCTCAGGTCGGGGGTTCGAATTCCCTCTTGCACAGCTGGTTTTAAGGACGTGGTACTCTAATTGTTAGGCGCATTAGGGTGGCTAGAGGCTCGTATAATAGCCTCTGACCATTCCTTATAAAATAATAATAATAATAATAATAATAATAATAATAATAAAAGATAAAAGTTGAGTGAACAAAGGACGTGATGTTTGGATCATTAGAAAATTAAAATTCAAAAACAAATTTTGTTTAAAAAATAGTAATTTTAATATTAGTCATTTGAGTGAGAAAATATTTTTTTTATTTCATAAAATTTCTAAAGCCATTCATAAATTTGAAAATAAGTATTGATCACACACAAATAAACAACTATATATTTTTTTTTATCACCAAGGCCTTTTAAATTATTATATTTATTTTAAAATTCATGCAATATAAATTTGGGAAATTTATTTACATGCAATGAAATTATTATTCATTTACATATGTAACTTATGAAGTTACATTTTAAAATACTTAGGTGGGTTAAAATAAATGAGAATATATATTTCATAATAGTGGTATTTATTTTTTTTGTAATACCAATGATTTTGGTTACAAATGTGTAAATATGAAAAAAAAAATTAAATATATAAATATATAAAAATTGTGGGGTATGTAAGCAAGTGCTCCTATAAATTTTTTATTTATAAAACTAATCTCAAAATAAATATAAAATTTTAAAGCCCATTCAATATGGATTAAGGAGCCAAGGAGTGATAGAGAGATTTGACAAGTAAGTTTGCTTGCTTCTTTAGCACTCCTAAGTGTCTCCTTTTTTGTCTTGTGTTTGCTCTACTCTATAGACCAAACCAACTCAAACCACACAAAATTGATCTTATTTATAAATTATAAGGGATAATTTTAGCTATGTGTGCCAACTAGGTTTTTTTTTAATATATAATGAATAATATTATAAAAAAAATTCAATTTATTTAGTTGATAAATGTTATAAAAATTATTATTAGGATTATGTGATATTTTTACAAGATGAAACATTTATGAGCCATACAAGTGTTCGTATATTTGTGTCTGGAGGTAATTTATACTGAGCAAAGTGCCAAAATAGTTCTTTGATTGGTTACATGGGGTTATTTTAATTTCAGAGTTCATGTAAGTGTCAAATTGATTCCCAGTCTTATTAAACTGGGGCTCTTATAGTTCGTCTTATGGACTATTTTAGCCCAAATTTAAAGAGTATGAGACCAATTTTACACTTCTATAAACTCTGAGACTGTGAACAAATAAAAATAGTCTGGGGCTATTTTGGCATTTTACTCAAATTATAAGGGAAAAAAATTATTTAGAAGTCCCCTTCTTTATACAATATATAACATAATATATGTAAAGCAATATATTAAAAAAAATTAACCTATGTGCTATTTATACGTAGGATTTTGATTAATATGAGCATCATAAATAAAAAAATTTCAACATNTTGACACCGTTGCTGGAATTTAAATTTTCTAGTAGCGTCATCAAATTCTTGTAATTGTTGATTTACAAAAAGAAAAAGGTCGGTCAGGTGCCTCGATTGATCTTGTTCGGACATACACCCTTGACTTATCACACGAAGATTAACCCACATAAGCTCTTTAGGTTATTTTTATTTTGTCTGCCTAGTCTTCATCTTAATACCTTCTTTTCTGATCCATCTTCTACTTTGAATTGTTCATACAATTCAAGCAAGGTGGTCTATTGGAAAAGGGAATCCTACGGTGATGACTAGATACACTAATGGCTCGAATTATAAAAAGATTCAAAACAGGTGGTTGGCAGCTGCAGAAGCAAGAAGCGTTTGATGAATCACCCATATATAATGTTGTACTTTATCTTCCTCTTCTTCAGACTCTTGTTTTCCTCCGACTCAGGGTCTATTCTCCTTAGAAGGGGGGTAGAGTCTCTATTTATATATTCAGAATTGTAAATAATGAAGTAATCTAGACCGTTCCATTTGGATGGCCTAAAGAGATTCTTTTGATTAAATTGTGTTCTATGGACATTTATTAGCTTTAATGATATTGGAATTGAGTGATATTGGACTCGTTGGATTCGTTTTGTCAATACGCTCTTGATTTGACTATAAGTTTGTTATATTCACAATCCGTTTAACATTTCAATTATGCACTGAAAGCTTTCAAAAGTTGTTTAATGACTTAATCTATATTTGATTTGACTCAGGTTGGGTCAACTTTGATTTCATTGGTTCCGTCTCATCGAGCCATTCAATTTTACCGTAAGTTTACTAAAATATAAGTTCTGAGTGATTTTTAATAGAAGTTTAAACATTTCTTGGCAAAAAAAAGAATTATCATGAGATTCGTGTCTCGTCCAAAGATTCGTGCCTCGTCTAGAGATTCACGTCGAATGATATAAATTCATTGATGACATATCATATATGACGAGACAAACATCTATATACGAGTAAAATAACTAAAATAAGTTNAGCACATGTCTAATAGGTCTCATGGCCATGATAACCCCATCTACTAAGAAGGAACAACCACCACCGGAATAATATACTAAGGTGGCCCACTGATCCCACTTGTCGATGTGCTATCAGTCCTATATTAGCTGCTGAACTGACTTACTAGATTGTCCTGGTGGTCTGGCCTGCTATATTGGTTGTTTGAATTCATCTAGTGAACTGACCAATCATAAGCATTCATCGAGCTCAACTCAATAGTGATCCTCGAAATTGACAAAGTACAGATAGTCAAGACTGACATCAATAAGTGACATATATCGTGTTCTCATTTATGAGTCATTTGACATTTAAGTCACAAGATTTTGTACACCGTGATTTATAGTTTAATAATTTTTTTGAACATCTATAAATAAAAGAAAGAGAGATCTAATATGGAAGTTGCACGGGGATCTCTCCTGCTTTCTCCATCTCTCATTTTGTCTTGCTCGTTCTTCTCTACTTTTCTGAGGAAAGATAATTGCAAGGACATATAGTTCAAGGTTGGAGAACACATCCATTCTCCTCCTTCACGCTTCTTACAAATATTTTTCTCGGGTCGTGTGACTCAAGATTAATAGGACCGATAAAACAATAAAACAATATTTCTCGTACTATTTTATTATAGGGAGACAACGACATTGTGAACGTATGTGTATCTATATATGTAATGCTTGTCTTCAATGTGCACGTAGGGGTTGTGGCAACAAACAACGACAGCAAGAGACAGACGACAATTTACTGATAGCATTTTACTGTGTAATTCAAATTCAGTCAGATCAGTCGAATTTTAAATTCAGCCTGAACGAACTAAATTCGTAAACTTTAAATTTTACATTATATTTATACTTCTTCATATCAAACACTTAATTTCCTCAAATCTCTATAAATTAATTGCAGTACACCAAAATCCGTCCAACCAAACAACCTCTTGGCTATTTTTATTGTAGATGTCGGGACAAAAATTTTTTATGGCATTTGTTAAAGTAAATGGAATTTGATGACGAACAAATTTGTTGTCAGAGAAGCCGTTGACTTGTTAAAATATGGGTCTAATTATAAAATATTTATCTTACCATCAATATATTTTTTGCTCACATAAGAAAAACAATTTAGTATTTAAGAAAATGATTTGCCATTTTAAGAGTTTTGTTTTTTAGATTGGATTATTGATAGAAATTGTGTTGCTCGCATAAATTATTCGTATAATTGTTTGTTGTGGAGGTGTCAGAAGGAGATAAGACATGCGAACGGGCATTTGATCCGACTCAAAAAATTTGAGTTTAGGTGAACCTAATTATTTTTTCGGGTTAGGTTGAGGTCTGAAATCATAACCATTTTAATAGTTTGAGTCAAACTCAACACTAACAATTTTTGTGCTTGATATATAAACGAGCTGAACACGAACAACGATATGTTCATATATATATGATGAGTAGTTTTTTTTAAAAAATTTATTTGACTACAAGGCTACAAAGATTTATAATCAATTAAAATTATTAATTAAAAATATAGAATAAAAATATTAAATTATATTAAAATGATGTTTAATATAAGTAATATGATTTAAATCTTGCCTGCGTGATTAGGGTTGTCAAAACGAATATTTGGTCGCAAACAGCTCGTGCTCGGCTCACTAAACAAACGAGCAGAACACGGGAACTTTTTGTGTTCNTCTCTAAGAAAGTAAAATTTATAAATATTAAACATAGTTCTTTCAAATCATTTTTAAAAACTAGAAATACTTTATATTGTCAAGATTAAATATTAAATTTAAAATTTTTAAAATAAGAAAATTTTTTAAAATAAATTTCTTTTATTAGATCATTTTCTCACAATATTCTTTTAAAAACTTACCCTTCTTGATAGCTAAGAATGAGTTGAGATGAGTTGATTTTTTAATTATAAGTTAAGATCGTGGTGGTTTGGTTTAGCTCTTTTTTGTTTCATTTTGTTATAACTTAAAAATTGTTGATTATTTTTAATATCTTCAATTTATTGATGGATGCAATTAAGGAAGTCATTATTGAAGATCATTATGATGAGACCAATATTTAAAAGAATAAATTTTTCAGAATATTATTTTTAATTAAAATTACTTGAATAAAATATGAAATATAAAAATAATTTAACTAAACACTATCAACGATCGCTCCTTCTGTAAGTGGAATCAAAATTAGTTCAAATAATTAATTTAGGTTTTGGCGTAAGTTTGTTTGAAGTACATTTATGTTGATTATTTATATTAATTTTGAGTGAATTAAAAAAAAATGTTTCATTTTGAGCTAGCTTGAGTCAAAAAAAGATTAATAAAACATAATTTATAAAAAATTTTCTAAAGTCATTATTAGCCTTAATTAAAGTATGGGTGTACCAAAAGAAGAAAGGAAATAAACATGCATAGTTTGGGTTCAACTAGCAAATTTGCTCAAGTTCAAATATTTGAACAAATTCTTTGGCCCATTTACAAAATAAGTTAAAGTGCAAATAAAAGTAAAGTACAATAAATTTGGGTTGATAAAAACTCTTTAAGCATATCATATATTTTTAGGTAAGTTTTACTTGATATGTCTCATAATAGGAATCAAAATTGGTCAAGAGCCAAGCAAACTTTTGAAAGACCTATTTGAATAATTATCTTCCCAATATCTTCTCCATCTTTGAAGATTCTTGATCACAAGCAATCAATATACAATAAAGCTTCATAATGATGACCCCTATATTTTTCTAATCATCATATATTCAAGACATGCCTATTAGTATTTGATTATTTAGATTTGAGTACATCATGCACTCTAACTCTTAAATTAGAATTGTCTGTGCATGGAGAAGGGTACCTTTTCACTTGAAGAGTGGAATGTTTGGACCACATACGAGTTTTGGAATTTTTTTTTTTTTGTAAATGGATACAACATCTGGAATAGTGTGTCACCTCAAAAGCTAAACACCCTACCAAACAATGGATTAAATCATGAAATGATGGTTTCAAGACCTAGGGTCTATTTTGCCAGAATTTTCTTTGTTCTATTGAGTAGGATATGATTTATATTTGTTGGGTTTTGTTTTCATAAAGTTACAAGTCTTTGAAGTTAATAATATACTAGGAGAGGTTATCTCATAAGAAAAATCTTATTTAAAATAGTGGCCACCTAATTTCTATCGATTACAAAGTATCATTTCAAGATTGTTAATTCAAATATTCAAATTAGAATTGGCTCCGAGTGGAGTAGAACTTGTCCGAAGTCAAATGAGATAAAGTAAAAAACATCAGTGATGTTGACCTCATTTTCTTGTGAGATTTATATCTTTGTTCACTTTGCTAATACATAACATAATTAGGCTACATGATTTTAATAATTTAGTTATAAGACCTATCCATCTCCATCTTAATAATCAACATCATGATATATCCTTTATTTCATATGAGTAAAGCTTTTGAATTTAAAACATTAAGTGCTTTAGTTGATAATAATTTCTAGGCAGGATTGTAAGTTTAGTATAGTCAGATTTGATTTTGTCCAATATAGGACCGAGTCATAGGTCCCATTTTTAACTTTATTAGACTAGGTTCAAAGCTCTACTCGGTTAGTAGAACTCACTTTTAGTCTTAAGGTTCTGAGGGTGTTCACTTTGCTAAGACATAAACACTCAGCTCCTAGGCTTTCACATGATATGATGTCATTCAGATATAAATCTTAATTTTCCAATAAAATTATCAACTAAAACAATAAAATAAAATAAAATTATTAGATATCAACAATAAGATAGTTGAAATGCTACTGAGTTTATCGTTATCCAAGCACTTTTTTGTTTTTTCTCCTATTTGAATATTAAAAGAATTATTTGAAATTGAACTATCCCAATTTAAAATACCTAATAATATTCTTGAAAACTTAACTTTATTTTTGAGACTTAAGCCACAAACTTAATAGCGAGTATTCTTAAGAGAAAAATTCTCTTAAGTTGTAATTAACTATAGAGGGTTGCCCTTATAATAAACTTATAACCCAAATTAAAATAAACCATATATATTTTTCGCTTAAGTAAGGAAAAAATCTATTATTTAATGAGGTAAAATTCTTTATTTGAGTGATTGAGTCTATGATGGAGTGATATTTCTACCTTTTAAGGTAGTATAATATTCCCACTCCATATTTGATCAACCAAAATAATTTATATATTTAAAATCTATTTAGTGTCATTCAAAATAAAATTAATAGATTTTTGTTTGCGACTCCCCTAGTGATCAATCTCAGAATATCTGATTGACAAACTTTATTTCCATACATTGATAGCATGTGTCTGCACCCCTTTGTAGGTTCAGATGATGGTCAAGGTGAATCCAACACTTAAAGTAACAAAATTTCTTCATTTAGTGGATGGACATACTTGGGGTGAGAGTTGGAGAGCAACATTCACATTCACGAAGGCTTGGAAGATCTTGAGAATGTGTGTGCATGTAAGTATTTTTAGAGTGAGTAGTGAGTGTGTTTTCTACATTGTTAGTGTGTTTTCTACAATGTGAGTGTGTGAGTGAATAAATCCAGTCGAGATCATTGTACCGGTAAGGATTGTAGGAACATAACACTTTCACTTTAATTTTTTAATAAATTTTGCTTGGCTTTCTCTCAACATGTTTAAGGACCAATTCCTTTGCGCTTATTTGATATTGATATGTGATGAATCATATTGTATTCATGATATTTCTGTAAGACTTGTGCTACTTCAAAAAGTTAGATACGTAAATGCATGTTAAAAATTTGTCTGGCTTTCTTTCAACCTCACGACCTTTCAAGAGTTATAGGCCTTTTTGACCCTCCATTTTCTAAAATACTTATGTTTATTTTTGTTAAAATCAATTATTTTTCTAAGTGGGCAGAAACTAATCTTTCACAATAATTAAAGCTCACAATGTGCTATAATTCTTCAAGAATTATATCACGTACATGTTTGAGGTTTCTTATCAAATAATCAAACAATTGTTTTGTATTTAAAAATACTGAGACTAATAATTTCATCAGGCGCCATTAAATTTATTGGAAATATTTAATAATTTATTAAGGTTCAATTTGAATTTGTATAAATTTTTATTTGATATGTTTTTTATTTGGAATTCATCCATACAATTAAAGGAATATTACCTTGAACTTCAATCTCTATCTATGACATCTTTTATACATGCATAAAAATATATCATTTGAAGATGTAGCAACCATTGTTGTCATGATAGTGAAGTCTGTCATATATATTCCACTTACAAGGAAGTATTTAAGGCGTAGAATTATTATCTGTAGCTGATGTGCTGTATCTTTGGGGCTATGTAAATATTCGTAAAACTTCAAAGTTTATGTGCTAGATATGTAAATACATAAGATTGTGTTGCATATGTGTTCTTATTCTTAAACAGAAGTTGTTAGCACTTTGAGGGCTTACTAAAGTTCTAAAAGAATGATTGTTATACGCTTCTTTTAAACAGTTTTACCAAACATGGGCAGTATGATCTTTTTTTCATAAACAACTGCTCGACAGCTGCTTTCATGCAGCTGCACCAAACATACAGTCAGCTTTCCCGCTACTGCTTTCCTACAGCTGCTTCCTGGGGCAGCGCAGCTGCAGCTGAAAAGCTGAGAAGCTACAGCTGCGCCAAACAGAGCCTTAAAAAATATAAATTGGTGATGTTTTTGATCTGATATAAAATAATTTAGGTGATAATTAATATTAACTATAAAATTTAGAGCTTAGATATGTAAATACATTAACATTGGGGTTGAATTTATGTAAACGCCCCAACATAAAAATCCTTTATTTTTCTTTTTCTTTTTGCGCTCGGAAATTTCCCGTGATCGCTTCCGCTTCTAGCTGTGCCCTGGCGTGCATTCGATTTCTGCTTCCTCTCATCGCCTTCGATTTTTCTTCTTCAGTANTAACTATAGAGGATTGCTCTTATAAGAAACTTATAACCCAAATTAAAATAAACCATATATATTTTCCGCTTGTGTAGGGAAAAAATCTATTATTTAACGAGGTAAAATTCTTTATTCGAGTGATTGAGTCTATGATGGAGTGATATTTCTACCTTTTAAGGTAGTATAATATTCCCACTCCATATTTGATCAACCAAAATAATTTATATATTTAAAATCTATTTAGTGTCATTCAAAATAAGATTAATAGATTTTTGTTTGCGACTCCTCTAGTGATTAATCTCAAAATATCTAATTGACAAACTTTATTTCCATACATTGATAGCATGTGTCTGCACCCCTTTGTAGGTTCAGATGATGGTCAAGGTGAATCCAACACTTAAAGTAACAAAATTTCTTCATTTAGTGGATGGACATACTTGGGGTGAGAGTTGGAGAGCAACATTCACATTCAGGAAGGCTTGGAAGATCTCGAGAATGTGTATGCATGAAAGTGTTTTTAGAGTGAGTAGTGAGTGTGTTTTCTACATTGTTAGTGTGTTTTCTACAATGTGAGTGTGTGAGTGAATAAATCCAGTCGAGATCATTGTACCAGTAAGGATTGAAGGAACATAACACTTTAATTTTTCAACAAATTTTGTTTGACTTTCTCTCAACATGTTTAAGAACCAATTCCTTTGTGCTTATTTGATTTTGATATGTGATGAATCATATTGTATTCATGATATCTCTTTAAGACTTGTGCTACTTCAAAAAGTTAGATACGTAAATGCATTTTAAAAATTTGTCTGGCTTTCTTTCAACCTCATGACCTTTCAAGAGTTATAGGCCTTATTGACCTCAATTTTCTAAAATACTTGTGTTTATTTTGGTTAAAATCAATTATTTTTCTAAGTGGGCAGAAACTAATCTTTCACAATAAGTTAAAGCTCACAATGTGCTATAATTCTTCAAGAATTATGTCATGTGCATGTTCGAGGTTCCGTATCAAATAATCAAACAATTGTTATGTATTTAAAAATACTGAGACTAATAATTTCATCAAGCGCCATTAAATTTATTGGAAATATTTGACAATTTATTAAGGTCAAATTGAATTTGTATAAATTTTTATTTGACTATTTTTTATTTGGAATTCATCCATAAAATTAAAGGAATATTACCTTGAACTTCAATCTTTATCTATGACATCTTTTATACATGCATACAAATATATCGTTTGCAGGTGTAGGAACCATTGTTGCCATGATAGTGAACTCTGTCATATATATTCTACTTACAAGGAAGTATTTAAGGAGTAGAATTATTATCTGTAGCTGATGTGCTTTATCTTTGGGGGCTATGAAAATATTCGTAGAACTTCAAAGTTTATGTGTTAGATATGTAAATACATAAGATTGTGTTGCATATGTGTTATTATTCATAAACATAAGTTGTTAGCACTTTGGGGCTTACTAAAGTAAAAAAAAAAATGATTGTTATATTTTTCTTTTAAACAGTTTTACCAAACAGGGGCAGTATGATCTTTTTTTCATTAACAATTGCTCGACAACTGGTTTCATGCAGCTGCACCAAAAAGACAGTCAGCATCCCCGCAACTGCTTCCCCACAGCTACTTCCTGGGGCAGCGCAGTTGCAGCTGAAAAGCTGAGAAGCTACAGCTGCGCCTAACGGAGCCTTAAGAAAATAAATTGATGATGTTTTTGATATGGTATAAAATAATTTAGGTGATATTAATATTAAATATAAAATTTAGAGCTTAGATATGTAAATACATTAACATTGGGTNTTTTGATATGGTATAAAATAATTTAGGTGATATTAATATTAAATATAAAATTTAGAGCTTAGATATGTAAATGAATTTATGTAAACGCCCCAACATAAAAATCCTTATTTTTTTTCTTTTTGCGCTCGCAAATTTCCCGAGATCGCTTCCCTTCTAGTGGTGCCCTGGCTTGCATTCGATTTCTGCTTCCTCTCATCGCCTTCGATTTTTCTTCTTCAATCAAACTTCAAGGGAGAGAGGCGGCCGGAGAGCGATGGACTTGGATACCTGGATATCTAAGGTTAAGGAGGGCCAGCATCTAATGGAAGACGAACTCCAGCTCCTCTGTGAATATGTAAGCCCACAACCTCCGTTTCTCTGAAATTTCTGTTTTTTAATCTGTTGTTGAGCACTTCCTGCTNCTGTGAATATGTAAGCCCACAACCTCCGTTTCTCTGAAATTTCTGTTTTTTAATCTGTTGTTGAGCACTTCCGTTTTAGGTTTCCAGGATAAATTCGCCTTTGTACATAAGGGTTTTAGCATAAATCAGGGTTTCGCAAGCCTGGTCCTCTTGTTATCGGAGCTCTACTCCCGTGCCCTAGACCTTTCTTCGCCTTTTCGGTGAATCTGGATCTTTGATGCTAAGCTAATGAAAAATGCATGACACGTGGNGCCACTCTACTCGTTTTAGGTTTCCAGGATAAATTCGCCTTTGTACATAAGGGTTTTAGCATAAATCAGGGTACTTGGCCCTGTTGTTGAGCATTTCCTGCGGCCACTCTACTCGTTTTAGGTTTCCAGGATAAATTCGCCTTTGTACATAAGGGTTTTAGCATAAATCAGGGTTTCGCAAGCCTGGTCCTCATGTTATCGGAGCTCTACTCCCGTGCCCCTTTCTTCGCCTTTTCGGTGAATCTGGATCTTTGATGCTAAGCTGATGAAAAATGCATGAAACGTGAACTGTTTTGTTTATCTACTATGGCTCGATGGTTGGCTCAATCATGGAAGGGAATCTCCCCGCCTTTCAAAGAATAATGTTTTTAGGTTTTATGTTACATATTTCATGCGATATATATGATAGAATTAATGCAATATTTCCAAAACGTTTGCAGATGTAGTTAACTATAATAACTAGGTGGCTTAGATCTTGGGGTTGAACTGATAATTGACATCAATTATACAAGCAGTCAGATAGAAACTGTGTTTTGGTGATTCTAAACTTGTCTCTTCCTTCTTAAAATTGTAGAGCATGCTTCGTTGAACTATTTTTATTATGGGAAATTTACATACATTCTACACAATTCTTTTGTTTTTACATTCTAACAACCAAAGTTTGGTATTTAGACTTATAAAACCTTGGTGCTATAAACCGTGTATTTAACTTTTAAAAAGGTAATGACGGTGGTATTTTTGATGTGAGGTTAAAGATTTGAGCGGTATGCTTGTAATTATGAATGTTTAGCTGTTAGAATTGTAAATACAGAAGAATTGTGTGATGTGTTTTATTCAGTTGCTCAAAAAATAGGTTGAGGTTGTCATGGAATTATTTTCTTGCAACATACTTGGCCCTGGCTCATTAAAAGTTAGGAGTTAGTAGCGGGTGAAAAAAAGGAGGAGAAAAGAAAAAAAAAAGAGTAAGAAGAAAAAAGAGAAAAAATAGTGAAAAACACACATTTAGCCTCATTTTCTATGAATACTTTGTAGTTTACGCATGGGCATATGTTCTTTCGATGTGAAATACAAGTAGTTGCTTTCCATCATTAATGCTGACCTTGCTGTAACTGTTTATTCTAGAAGTTTGCTGGGTTTGCTAGATTATAATTGCTATATTTATTGATCATCACTCAAATTTTGGATAAAATTGTTGTACTTTTGTTTGGATTTCTGAAACTTAATTTGTTTTTTTTTTTGTTTTCTTGTCATCATCATCAATGGCTACCGTAGTTTCACAAAAAAATACTTTTGTTCTGAACTTTTTTTTGGTAATCCATCAGGTGAAAGAAATTCTCATTGAAGAGTCAAATGTACAACCTGTCAATAGCCCTGTAACTGTTTGTGGAGATATTCATGGTCAGTTTCATGACCTAATGAAACTCTTTCAAACCGGAGGTCATGTTCCAGAGACTAATTACATCTTTATGGCAAGTATTTCTTGCTTCATTGTCACCCAATTTGATAATTTTATTATTCAGTGATTCTTAATTTGGGCTTCTTCTAATTAACTCTCTTAAATTTATGCTAGGGTGATTTTGTTGATCGAGGATATAATAGTTTGGAAGTCTTCACCATTTTGTTACTTCTAAAAGCCAGGTGTTACTCGCAAATCTAATATGTATATTTTTTTCTTATAATTTTCAGATATTGTTTCATTTATATGTCCCTTTAAATTACATAAATTACAGGCAACATAGAGTGGAAAGACATGCGTGCTTTGTATCACATCATGAATTCAGTCCTTTTTACATGATGAATTTTCAACATTGTATTTGATTTTCCCTGATCTTTTTTCTTAATTTTCAGTTCTAGTTTCATTTTATCTTTTTGAAATGAAAATTGGCTAAAATTGCTGCGGGCAAGCTAGATTTATGGACTTTTTGTGTGCTTGTTTCTAGTTGAAGTTAAACAGTTAGGTTGTCCCACTTGTTATATAATGGGCGGCATCTCTTATGATAGCTTTTTTTAAAACTAATATACCTTTCACCTAGATGTATTAACAATAGGATTAATTCTACCTGCACCTACTTTGGTTCATAAACTTCACTACTTTATAACTAAGCCGGTAAAATTTTTTTTTTTGGGAATTATTACAATTTGATCACATATCTTTAATGTAAAACCATCTTTCAGTATAGGGTTTAAAATGCATATCTTTTGCTAGATGTTTATAATCATGCAATATACACAAAACTTTGTTCGTACAAACTTTATATTGACAATGTTCATTCCCTTCTTTGAAAATTCAAAGAACTAAGAATAAAATTAGATAGTGAACTAAGAATCAAATTAGATAGTCTGCAATTATAAATAACACTTAGGAATTTACAACCGAGAAAGCCATTCAAAGAATTAAATCCTTGCACTCTTTGAGGCCCAATTGGATTTTAATAAAACCAATCACACAATGGTACAATCAGGCCCCATGTGTGGTTATGTATATAACCTCTATTGAAAATCATAGGTCTCCTACTTTATCACAGATTTTGTCCTTGGATGTAGAAGTAAAAACACATTTAACTAAAATTTAATTTAAACTAATATTATTTATATTTCCTTTTTTGTACAAGTCTAAGACCTCTCTTTATAATTATAAAATTTAATAGAATTCCCATCCATTTGTTACAATATAAACAAAATTATTTGTGAAAGAGTCAATTGCCAACATGTAAAACCCGATAGTACATGAAAAAATTGCATGACTATTGCCATAAATAAGAACATCCCGATAATACAGGAAATCTTGCTAGCTCAATAATTTAGCATTTAAGGCAATGCCGAGTAATTGAGATCTTAGGTCCATATTGAAAAGAACACCATATAATTACTCCTGCAAAGTCACTAAATGATTATAAAAATCATGTGAGTGATGCAACAAAAGGCTACCAAGAAAAGCAGTGACAAAATCTACTAATGCAGAACCAAGCTAAGAGGGTTGCAAGAGTGGTATTCTAGTCGCCAAGGGTTTGATCCTTTGATCTCTTTCTTGGCTTGAAAAAAAGTTTACTTTGAAAAATTCTCTAGTTCATAATTATCAAGTAGTTCTTGGCTTTTTTGTTGCACTTTTTTTAGAAAAAAATATGAATGATATCATGCAGACTTATCTTTTTATTTATTAGATATCTGTGTTATCCATTGCCAACATTGGGCATGTTTTCTTCTTCACTTGGTATAACTTTCTATTTTTTGTTTTTGCTTCCTTGAACAAAAAAGTTTTAAGGTTTTTTGTGTAACCACTATTAAAAAGAATATCATTGTTTGAAAGTTAACAACCTACTTATGAATTCGTCATATCTTTATTTTGGTAGTTTGCATACTTATATTAGCATCATAATGGTTTTTCTTACCATATAATCATAACTACTACAATTCTTATGAAAATTAATTAACATGATTATACTAGCAATTTTTCATTTCACACAATGTTTAAAATACGCAAATTTAGGCGCGCTTCAATATAAGGTGCATGCAATGTGCCTTGAGGCTTATGTCCACAATGGGAGAATAGGGTAAACACCTCAATTGTTTTGGGTGTGCAATGAGACATTTATTAAGGCACACACCTTTATTTAGTGTTTATAATATGTTTGTTTTTTTACTCAACTGTCTAAAGCCTAAGTGGTATTGTAAACTACAAAGAGAAGATCTCAATTTCGAGTATTTTGATAAATGAACAAAAAGTAATAAAAAGGGTTAATATAAAATTCATATAATGGAAATTATATAAGATCAATATAATCGTTGTTTAAAATAACATTCCTATTGAATTTTATTGATGAGTGAAGAGGAAGATGGTTAATATTGGAGATGATGCAAGATTGAGAGTATATTGATACAAGTGAGGATGATGGATGCGAGAAAGAAATAAACTACAATGATGTTTCTGGTGATGAGAGTGGCAAAGGCTTTTTAATTAAGAATTTTAAGTGAGAACTAATTTATTATCGAACATGTTTACTTATTTATTTTAGACCTCTTGTTTTTGTCTATTTGTTTATTTTAGATTTTTCCTTATTATCAAATACTTGTACGACTATTTGCCATGCTATTTTTGGATTACCCTTAATTTTTTTGATAGAAAATCAATCTCTATTTATATAAAATTACTTATTGCTGGGTCCTAAGGAGGAATATTCTTAAATTTTTTATTTTTTGTTTTTTTTTTAAATTTATGGTTTGATTTGAGTCTAATGCCTCACTTCATGAAAAGAGAATACTTCAATACACAATTTTTTGGTTTCAAACCGTAATATTGATAGACAACACAATAGCATAACACAACACATCACTCTATAGCACAAGCAACAAAGAAAAGAAAAACGAAAAAAAAAAGATAACCATACCAAAAACCTCCATCTCCAATAATAGCTTCAAGAATAAGATGAATATAAAAAAATTAGTATTGTGTATAAAATGTGTTGGATATGTATTTCAAGTGAGGTGAAAATAGAGAATAATTTAATGTAACGGTAGATGGTTCATGGTATAAAATTAATAAGATATAGAAGTCGTTGTAGAAATACTAAATTTTTTGGGGAACTCTAACTAATAAAATNGAGGTGAAAATAGAGAATAATTTAATGTAACGGTAGATGGTTCATGGTATAAAATTAATAAGATATAGAAGTGGTTGTAGAAATACTAAATTTTTTGGTGAACTCTAACTAATAAAAAAAATAAGATATAAAAGTTGTTGGAGTAGTACTAAATTTTTTGGAGAATTCCAACTAGTAAGATTCATCCCAATTTGTTTTTTTATTCGTTGGTTTTATTATTCTATTAATTAATTTGTTAAGGATTTTTATATAAAACTTTTCAGGGCTTAGATGAATCTTATTCCTATCTATTAGTTTGAATTTATATTTTTTTTGAACTTAGATTTATAATTTTCATAATGAAGTTCAATTTTCTTGTAAATGTTCTCATGAAAATTATGCATATAATTAATGGATAGTACAATAGGATATGTTACTTGTAACCATAATACTAAAGTAGATATATGCTTCCTCATGGATATTGCTATGACTGATTCAAAGAGAGAAACTGAATAGNGATATAAAAGTTGTTGGAGTAGTACTAAATTTTTTGGAGAATTCCAACTAGTAAGATTCATCCCAATTTGTTCTTTTATTCGTTGGTTTTATTTTTCTATTAATTAATTTGTTAAGGATTTTTTTATAAAACTTTTCATGGCTTAGATGAATCTTATTCCTATCTATTAGTTTGAATTTATATTTTTTTTTAACTTAGATTTTNTGTTCTTTTATTCGTTGGTTTTATTTTTCTATTAATTAATTTGTTAAGGATTTTTTTATAAAACTTTTCATGTCTTAGATGAATCTTATTCCTATCTATTAGTTTGAATTTATATTTTTTTTGAACTTAGATTTTTAATGTTCATAATGAAGTTCAATTTTCTTGTAAATGTTCTCATGAAAATTATGCATATAATTAATGGATAATACAATAGGATATGTTACTTGTAACCATAATACTAAATCAGTTATATGCTTCCTCATGGATATTGCTATGACTGATTCCAAGAGAGAAACTGAATAAAGATTAATATTTATGCTTAATTTCAATAAAGATTTCTTGTGATAACGACCCAACTATACAAATATATTTGATTTATATAGGTTGTATTTTTTGTTTTAACGATAAACTTTTATAAAGAAAACTATACAGATGGTATAACAAATTATCATGATGAAATTTTGATCAGTAAATACTTTGATGTCGATTCCATATGGCTTTCATCATAAATTTCTATTTGTTCATTTGCATGAAGCCAAGAATATATAACAAAATCAATATATTTTGGTTCATAGATATTTAGATAGTTACATTACATACCTTAATAGGAATTATACTATCAAATTGNTCAATATATTTTGGTTCATAGATGTTTAGATAGTTACATTACATACCTTAATAGGAATTATACTATCAAATTGTTCAATTGATTTGTTAGTTCAGCATGCATTATCTGTTCAGTTTTAAATTAGGGATGAATTTAAAATCTAAATGGGACTTAAGTCTAGGAATGATCTCATGTTCAAATTTAATTTTTATATAGTTTTTAAGTCTTCTATAATCTTAGCTCAATGATCTAATGTGGACTTTGGTCAGATACAATTTTACAAAATTAGTTGTGAGATCATATTTTAATTCTAATATCATTTATCACATATTCATCAACTAGAATGGCTTCAATAAGGTTAAATTTGACCCTACAAGATACTTGTTTTAGTGTGTATTTGATAGTATTTTGGATGGTCTGATTGTGATGTTTCTTTGGAAATATTTATCAAGGGTGTAGTAGTCCTAACACAAGGATTGTTATAGTCATTTCAAACCCTAATGCTTTGCCTTAAGCCTCATTTATTATCATCGGAGAATTGTTGCTTAAAATTTCATCTATACAAATTTTAATGGAATGGATGGTGATAGCTTAGCATTCTCTAAGCAAATAATATTTGGCTGTAAGAGCTTTTAAATGTCATAATGAATGTCAAATATTATTCTTAAAGTTTACATTTCATAGTAGCTCAAGAATATTTGATTTGAGTGGCAATACTTCCCCAAAAGCATTGAGCAAATATGTTTTTTTAGCAATTTCAGTTATATTGGAATAAAAAAATTGTATATTTCANTGTCATAATGAATGTCAAATATTATTCTTAAAGTTTACATTTCATAGTAGCTCAAGAATATTTGATTTGAGTAGCAATACTTCCCCGAAAACATTGAGCAAATATGTTTTTTTTAGCAATTTCAGTTATATTGGAATAAAAAAATTGTATATTTCATAATTCCTTTTTGCCTATTTGGAACATGCTTGTTTCCATTATTTCTTCAATTCTTTAAGATCATTTTATTGTGTCTATTCATGACATGCTTTACTTACTCCATTTTTTCTCAATCCATTTTTGTTGTTCTTTCACATCTGTTTGTGATAGTAGAAGCCAACATTAGCGACTGATTAAGAAGGAAGTGATTGTAGTAACGCGGAAGATTTTTTTTTGTACCAATACCATGGAATGAGTTTTTCAAATTTTGTGGCCCCTCACTCCCAATGGCTATCGTAATTTCACTCTTTTCCTTTAGTAATAAAAGTTTTGCTTTATAGTAAAATTATAATTTTTTGTTTTTCTGATTTATTTAAGCAATGGATTTAATGGCTCTGTGGATCTTTTAGGGATTTAATAGTTGCTGCGAACTATTTGAAGTGCTATATTTGCAACTTATGGTTCTCTATTTTTGCGATCAAAATTTTAAAAGTTGTNTCCTTTAGTAATAAAAGTTTTGCTTTATAGTAAAATTATAATTTTTTGTTTTTCTGATTTATTTAAGCAATGGATTTAATGGCTCTGTGGATCTTTTAGGGATTTAATAGTTGCTGCGAACTATTTGAAGTGATATATTTGCAACTTATGGTTCTCTATTTTTGCGATCAAAATTTTAAAAGTTGTTTTTTGGATTTTATTCATTATTCAAAAAGCAGCTTTTGTGAAGCAAATTCTGGGAGAACAAAAAAAAAAAATTATTCTGAAAATAGACCTTTTTTTTGTTGGATGCTTTGTTTATAAAAAAAATTAATAAAATAAACACCCTAAATGAAAACTCATTCAAGTTGTGAATGGGATTCTAAAGTACTTCAGAATTTATAAATTCTGTGCAGTTTGATGAACTTTCTTGTAGGCTTATGTGGATTAAATGGATTTCTAATATTGAAATATTAATATTACCATTTCNTTTTTTGGATTTTATTCATTATTCAAAAAGCAGCTTTTGTGAAGCAAATTCTGGGAGAACAAAAAAAAAAAAAAATTTATTCTGAAAATAGACCTTTTTTTTGTTGGATGCTTTGTTTATAAAAAAATTAATAAAATAAACACCCTAAATGAAAACTCATTCAAGTTGTGAATGGGATTCTAAAGTACTTCAGAATTTATAAATTCTGTGCAGTTTGATGAACTTTCTTGTAGGCTTATGTGGATTAAATGGATTTCTAATATTGAAATATTAATATTACCATTTCATTTTGATGAGATATTTGATTTTCAATTTACAACCATCCGTATAGAAAAATAGTTTCATTTAATTTAATTTATAGTGAACCAAACACTCTTAAGTAAATAGAATGTATTGTATTTATTTTACACTTAGTTATCAATGCATTTCAACATTTAACTAAACAACACTTAAGGGAATCAATTGAGATGATAATTCCTTATTCTTCTATTAGAGACAACTTTTGGAAATATAGAACCAAGAAGACCACATTAGTTGAAANGAATTTTTTTTCTCCAAATGCCTATCTGATATGATCAGAGTTTTGCTTTTAGATTGAAAATGACTCATCGAGTGCCAGTCAACTGATGTAATTACCAAGTATTCAAATCTTGAATCATTGTCATTTATTGAGAAATGTTTTCAGTTATTTTAGGATAACTTTAAACATGCGACCAAAATTTTATCCTGCCCTCTTCAGAAGCATCTATTAGATAACTAATCTTGCGGAACCAACTATGCCGAACGTTAAAAGCTATACTCACATCCAGAAATCTCTACGGGAACATGTACCATCTTCGAAATGATGAAATTGATTATAATCCCATAAAGTTATGTCGTCCAGTGATGGTGGAAATATAGCAAAATGCCAAGTGACTATCCGCACGAACTTTTAAGGTTTTCCATGATCCTTATAGGCAAGCCTAAATATGTGGTGATAACAAATGCAAGTGCATGCTTTTCAATATGGCAACTGAGCAGCTCTTCCTTGTTTCTTGCTCAAGACTGGATGCAACCACGCCCCAAGGCAGTGCACCCGTGCCAAGCATTGGGTGCCCACTTGCCCAATGAGGCCATTTTGGTCAGGCAAACTGAGTGCATAGAAAGCCTGTGTCGGGTTTTGGTCGCACACGTGCCTTAAACATAGCGTGTATCTTTTAAGGCGGGCATTTGTCAGGCGCACTCAGTGCTGGTAGTTTGGCGCACCTGCACCCTATGGTCACCCATAAGGTGGCACACTTGCTCAGTTGCCTAGCTCACACACACCAAACACTAGTCAGCCCAACCAAAAATTTTGAGCAGGTCTTCTACTTGGCCATATGTGCTGCCATTGGGTATGACCTGAATCCTAGGGGTCCAATGGGATTGATCCTATGTGGAGTAAAGCCCGTTAATCTATGAAATCTTAGGAAGGAAATGCACCAATTGCTAGAGAGCTGAGGGATAATTAGAGGATCCAATTTTTAGTGTTCTTGGAGAGCTTTTCTACTTCTCCACTATGCGTGGAGAAAGAGCTTGGGATAGAGCTAGAGAGAGTCTATTCGTGGAGAAAGAGAGCATCCTAAGGGGAAATGAGAGTTTTCTCCCTCCTTCTTCATGCTTTTTCTTCTTAATCTTCATCTACTTCTCCACCACATCTCTTCTTCTCCATCTCTTCTTTCATTATAGTTTGAAAGGGATTCCTCTCTTTAAAGTTATTTGGAAGAATGAAAGGAAGGCCAACAATTTTGCACGAGAGGAAGGAGCCTGTAGAAAGAGAAAGCTACTCCAAACATCGTGCTGGTGAGAACTCTCTAAAACTCCATTTTCTTTCCATTTTCTTTCTAGAGAGGCCTCTTAGGCAGATGTTAGTGTTGGCTAAGATAAGTAGTTACTAGAGAGGCACCCATAGGTTAGGAAGCTTTTCATTGCAAACCCATGTGTTCCATGAGTGTTTCCTCCCAAAAAACCCCAGCCCTTGACTTATATAGCTGGGATTGTAGCAATCTTGCGGTTGTTTTGGTGGCTCCATCTTTTGATAGAGAAGGTGGAGNTAGCTGGGATTGTAGCAATCTTGCGGTTGTTTTGGTGGCTCCATCTTTTGATAGAGAAGGTGGAGTCTTTTACGCCTAGAGAATGAAGGAGCTTCATTGATACTTTTATCTCTAGGTTATGAAGAAAATTTTCATGGAAAACTCTTCGTTTTATGAAAAGCTTGCTTCATGGANTTTTATCCCTAGGTTATGAAGAAAATTTTCATGGAAAACTCTTCGTTTTATGAAAAGCTTGCTTCATGGAAAGTTTTCATGATTTTGCCAAGCAATCGGAGGCGGGCCTTTCTATTATTGTGAGTAATAGAAGGTTGGTACACCTCTTCATATCCAACTCTAGATCCCAGGGGAAATCTCTTAAGAGATTAATTTTTCATTGAGCGAGATTAGGCTTATTTTTTGAATGTGCATTTGCATTATTTTGTACATGTGGCGTGCAAAACATAGTGCATCAATTTTAAAATGTTACATGATAATATGTGTTTTGTCACATGCTCTTGTTNAGGCGGGCCTTTCTATTATTGTGAGTAATAGAAGGTCGGTACACCTCTTCATATCCAACTCTAGATCCCAGGAGAAATTTCTTAAGAGAGATTAATTTTTCATTGAGCGAGATTAGGCTTATTTTTTGAATGTGTGCATTTGCATTATTCTGTACATGTGGCGTGCAAAACATAGTGCATCAATTTTAAAATGTTACATGATGATGTGTTTTGTCACATGCTCGTGTTTAAAAATCATGATTTTGCACATACACATTTGTATTCGTGCATTGCTTGTGATCAGTTATCAAATGCTTGCCAAATAACATTTCATGTAGTGTTCATATTTTCTAAAATTCATTTGGAAAATTTTGTTTAAGCTTGATGTTGCACTTCCATATTCAATATATATTAAAATCATATTTTGCCTTGATGCTCACATTTCCATATTCATACTACACGAAAAAGTATTTTTGACTTGATGCTTAATTTTGATGCATAGAAATTATCTTTTCTTGATGCACATATGTTTAAATTCATCATATATGAAAATTATATTTTTCTCGTACTTTCTTCCTAGTATTTGGCATTTGTAAGGATCATCATTCATGGTACATTACACATTGTATGTGTTTGTCATTTGTATGTGCATTTTTTACTATTTCTCTAGTGAGGGGTAATCTTCTCCAGGGTGTTATGTACCCGATGCAGTCAAATCATTTGCATGGCACATTACATATTTTTTGTGCTTGTCATTTGTCTGAATGTTTGGTTGTTCCTTGGGCGAGGTGCATTTCCTTTAGAGTGTTTTGTACCTTTTGCAACCAAACATGGTATCATTTGTGCATGTGAGTGTAGTATGTCTTGTGCTTGCATTTGCACGGTTAGCGCTTTCTTCATGAACATGTGTCACCATAGGTTGATGAATGCTTGCTCAACATGTTTTGAGATAGCTAGTTCACCTAGTATTAACACATATTTGTTATCTTTTAGTATGATTTAGCTTAGTGTACGACTCTATCATGATAACCTGCCTATGCGTGCATAGTCACTTCACCCAGTGTGAATGTGCAATGCATAGACTTTTGCTTATCGCTCTTGCTTGTTCGTTTTACATCGTACGACCTTGCTGGACAAGCAAGTTACGCTCTCTTGCATGTGCAACAGTACGATTGCTTACCTCGTCTATCACTCATGTCTGTCATTCTTTGGCACACGACTTGTCTGTCACAGTTTGATAGAATAGCCACGTCATGTAGAATCACTTAACATATCACATGTCTGCTCGCACCTAGTGTGAGCGTGTGAGCAGTCGTGTTGTGCTAAGTCACTTTGCATTTTGTAAGCGCAAAACCTAGTCTCTTTCATGACAAATTTTGTTTATTAGATGAGTGACCCGATACTGGTCCCAATACCTTGATGAACATTACTTGCGAGCATGTCTCCGTGAGTAATGCAAATTAATGCATTGTGATCAACACATACATTTGTGTTAAGGATCCAAGAGGTCTATTGTATGCCACTTAGGCATTGTTTTTACTCAGGATATATTTCAAAATAAAAAAAAAATATTTTTAATGATCATATTCATCATATTTTAAAATTTACTTTAAAATTAAGTATCTGTAGTTCATACAATATGCGAGGTTAGTCTCTTTTAAAACCTTTGCCTTGCAAAAAATTATCATTTATAGTGATGTATTTTAGAATTCTTCAATATTTAGGATCGGGTCGGAGATAGCAACAACGCCAAATACATACATTATGCCTTAACCACCCATTCTTGCACACACATACTATTATGTGATTAGAGCAACCTCATTTGAAATGCTTGCTAGAACAGGGTAGGTTATAGTTATGGTTTTCATATGGTTATTATTGTGGATTGTGGCTTGCCAAGTATTTTGTTTGTGCCTTCTGTGTGTTTATTGAGTTTGAAGAATATGCACTAATCTATTAGAGTGGTTTTCTGTGTAGGGAGTCATGCCCAATAAGGGTGGAGCATGATGATTTATGTTAATATCCTTTTTGTATGTGTTGGTAAGCTTCCTTTCGTTGGACATGGCTCATTACGNTCTCACGTTCAAAAACTGTCTGTATTGCAAATCTTTGATTCTCCTTTTATTACCTTTTTTTGTCTTGTAAACTAAATTTTGGTGGCCTATTTCTTTTGTAGAAATTAAGGTTATTACATTTGGCAAAAGAAAATAAAATAAAATCGGTGTTTTAGTTGATTTGCATGGATCATGTGTTTTCCCTAAAATATTGATTGATGTGCAAATAAGGTAATGTATTATGTTGTCTATTATGCTTTTATTTCTTTTTTCTTGCTTTAAGTTTGAATACCGACTCTATATGCCCATCACATATCCTAAGATAACCATGCCTGCTATCATTCCTTTTTCTATTAGCATTNCCATGCAAAATTATCATGATTATGTTCCATAATTAAAACTCAAATACAACTAATAAAGTAGATTCTAGCCTTGATTGTCCTAAGCATCTCACGTTCAAAAACTGTCTGTATTGCAAATCTTTTATTCTCCTTTTATTACCTTTTTTTTGTCTTGTAAACTAAATTTTGGTGGTCTATTTCTTTTGTAGAAATTAAGGTTATTACATTTGAGCAAAAGAAAATAAAATAAAATCGGTGTTTTAGTTGATTTGCATGGATCATGTGTTTTCCCTAAAATATTGATTGATGTGCAAATAAGGTAATGTATTATGTTGTCTATTATGCTTTTATTTCTTTTTTCTTGCTTTCAGTTTGAATACCGACTCTATATGCCCATCACATATCCTAAGATAACTGTGCCTGCTATCATTCCTTTTTCTATTAGCATCATAGTTTGAAATCATAAGCTGGAATACACTGTCCTTTAGAGACCAATAACTGCTACATCTGGGAAGATTTAGAATGAATGAAATCCACTTCTATTCCTCGATGGTGGTATTTAATGTTCGCTGTGTCGGTAAATTCTAATGCAAATTTGTCTCATTTTGCAGTGATGATGGCCTTTCCGATGACGTTTTGGAGCACAAATATGCCAGAAGGTGTGAGTGTGTGATTCAGTAAGGGCTGTCTTCCATGTTTTTGGTGTTTATGATTGCAATACAAGGATGGCAAGAATTCTTCATTTTTTTTTGTGTCCGCCACCCTTTTCTTCCCCTATTCTACTATTGTTCTTCAAAGTAGCTTTTTAAACACGAATCGTCATTTATCAACCAACTGCCAGGATTTCAATTTTGTTCAACCACTGCCTGTTTAAGTTTTCTTGTCTTTTTGTTGCAGCAGCTTTTGTCATTGTTCATTTATAAATGATTTGATTGTATCATTCTCCATTTCCCAAATATTTTACACCTATTATTCGAGTGTTTGCTTCTTGGTGCTTCTAGATAAAGAATGCGACAATAAAACTTGGGTCAGATATTTGATCAAAATTTTATCATGATGAATGTTAAAATTCTTGNTTTTTTTTTTTTTTGCGTCCGCCACCCTTTTCTTCCCCTATTCTACTATTGTTCTTCAAAGTAGCTTTTTAAACTCGAATCCTCATTTATCAACCAACTGTCAAGATTTCAATTTTGTTCAACCACTGCCTGTTTAAGTTTTTTGTCTTTTTGTTGCAGCAGCTTTTGTCATTGTTCATTATAAATGATTTGATTGTATCATTCTCCATTTCCCAAATATTTTACACCTATTATTCGAGTGTTTGCTTCTTGGTGCTTCTAGATAAAGTATGCGACAATAAAACTTGGGTCAGATATTTGATCAAAATTTTATCATGATGAATGTGAAAATTCTTGGTTATTTTGAGTTGAATGCTATATAAAAATAATGAATTACTTTTATATCTCAAAATAAATCTATAATTTTCAAAATATATCCTAACTATATTCTGGTTTAGATATCCTCAGAATTTTTTTTCTCCAAATGTCTATCTGATATGATCAGAGTTTTGCTTTTAGATTGAAAATGACTCATCGAGTGCCAGTCAACTGATGTAATTACCAAGTATTCAAATCTTGAATCATTGTCATTTATTGAGAAATGTTTTCAGTTATTTTAGGATAACTTTAAACATGCGACCAAAATTTTATCCTGCCCTCTTCAGAAGCATCTATTAGATAACTAATCTTGCGGAACCAACTATGCCGAACGTTAAAAGCTATACTCACATCCAGAAATCTCTACGGGAACATGTACCATCTTCGAAATGATGAAATTGATTATAATCCCATAAAGTTATGTCGTCCAGTGATGGTGGAAATATAGCAAAATGCCAAGTGACTATCCGCACGAACTTTTAAGGTTTTCCATGATCCTTATAGGCAAGCCTAAATATGTGGTGATAACAAATGCAAGTGCATGCTTTTCAATATGGCAACTGAGCAGCTCTTCCTTGTTTCTTGCTCAAGACTGGATGCAACCACGCCCCAAGGCAGTGCACCCGTGCCAAGCATTGGGTGCCCACTTGCCCAATGAGGCCATTTTGGTCAGGCAAACTGAGTGCATAGAAAGCCTGTGTCGGGTTTTGGTCGCACACGTGCCTTAAACATAGCGTGTATCTTTTAAGGCGGGCATTTGTCAGGCGCACTCAGTGCTGGTAGTTTGGCGCACCTGCACCCTATGGTCACCCATAAGGTGGCACACTTGCTCAGTTGCCTAGCTCACACACACCAAACACTAGTCAGCCCAACCAAAAATTTTGAGCAGGTCTTCTACTTGGCCATATGTGCTGCCATTGGGTATGACCTGAATCCTAGGGGTCCAATGGGATTGATCCTATGTGGAGTAAAGCCCGTTAATCTATGAAATCTTAGGAAGGAAATGCACCAATTGCTAGAGAGCTGAGGGGAAAATTAGAGGATCCAATTTTTAGTGTGCTTGGAGAGCTTTTCTACTTCTCCACTATGCGTGGAGAAAGAGCTTGGGATAGAGCTAGAGAGAGTCTATTCGTGGAGAAAGAGAGCATCCTAAGGGGAAATGAGAGTTTTCTCCCTCCTTCTTCATGCTTTTTCTTCTTAATCTTCATCTACTTCTCCACCACATCTCTTCTTCTCCATCTCTTCTTTCATTATAGTTTGAAAGGGATTCCTCTCTTTAAAGTTATTTGGAAGAATGAAAGGAAGGCCAACAATTTTGCACGAGAGGAAGGAGCCTGTAGAAAGAGAAAGCTACTCCAAACATCGTGCTGGTGAGAACTCTCTAAATTTCCATTTTCTTTCTAGAGAGGCCTCTTAGGCAGATGTTAGTGTTGGCTAAGATAAGTAGTTACTAGAGAGGCACCCATAGGTTAGGAAGCTTTTCATTGCAAACCCATGTGTTCCATGAGTGTTTCCTCCAAAAAAAACCCCAGCCCTTGACTTATATAACTGGGATTGTAGCAATCTTGCGGTTGTTTTGGTGGCTCCATCTTTTGATAGAGAAGGTGGAGTCTTTTAAGCCTAGAGAATGAAGGAGCTTCATTGATACTTTTATCCCTAGGTTATGAAGAAAATTTTCATGGAAAACTCTTCGTTTTATGAAAAGCTTGCTTCATGGAAAGTTTTCATGATTTTGCCAAGCAATCGGAGGCGGGCCTTTCTATTATTGTGAGTAATAGAAGGTTGGTACACCTCTTCATATCCAACTCTAGATCCCAGGGGAAATCTCTTAAGAGATTAATTTTTCATTGAGCGAGATTAGGCTTATTTTTTGAATGTGCATTTGCATTATTTTGTACATGTGGCGTGCAAAACATAGTGCATCAATTTTAAAATGTTACATGATAATATGTGTTTTGTCACATGCTCTTGTTTAAAAATCATGATTTTGCACATTTTTTTTTACATTTTTTATGGATTGATAGCCAAATGCTTAAACATACACATTTGTATTCGTGTGTTGCTTGTGATCAGTTATCAAATGCTTGTCAAATAACATTTCATGTAGTGTTCATATTTTCTAAAATTCATTTGGAAAATTTTGTTTAAGCTTGATGTTGCACTTCCATATTCAATATATATTAAAATCATATTTTGCCTTGATGCTCACATTTCCATATTCATATTACACGAAAAAGTATGTTTGACTTGATGCTTAATTTTGATGCATAGAAATATATGTTTGATTGATGCACATATGTTTAAATTCATCATATATGAAAATTATATTTTTCTCGTACTTTCTTCCTAGTATTTGGCATTTGTAAGGATCATCATTCATGGTACATTACACATTGTATGTGTTTGTCATTTGTATGTGCATTTTTTACTTTTTCTCTGGTTGAGGGGTAACCTTCTCCAGGGTGTCATGTACCCGATGCAGTCAAATCTTTTGCATGGCACATTACATATTTTTTGTGCTTGTCATTCGTTTGAATGTTTGGTTGTTCCTTGGGCGAGGTGCATTTCCTTTAGAGTGTTTTGTACCTTTTGCAACCAAACATGATATCATTTGTGCATGTGAGTGTAGTATGTCTTGTGCTTGCATTTGTACGGTTAGCGCTTTCGTCATGAACATGTGTCACCATAGGTTGATGAATGCTTGCTCAGCATGTTTTGAGATGGCTAGTTCACCTAGTATTAACACATATTTGTTATCTTTTAGTATGAGTTAGCTTAGTGTATGGCTCTATCATGATAACCTACCTATGCGTGCATAGTCACTTCACCCAGCGTGAATGTGCAATGCATAGACTTTTGCTTATTGCTCTTGCTTGTTCGTTTTACATCGTACGACCGTGTTGTACAAGCAAGTTACACTCTCTTGCATGTGCAACAATACGATTGCTTGCCTAGTATATCACTCATGTCTATCATTCTTTGGCACACGACCTGTCTGTCACAGCTGGATAGAACAGCCACGTCATGTAGAATCGCTTAACATATCACATATGTCTGCTCACACCTAGCGTGAGCAGTCATGTTGTGCTAAGTCACTTTGCATTTTGTAAGTGCAAAACCTAGTCTATTTCATGGCAAATTTTCTTTATTAGATGAGTGACCCGATACTGGTCCCAATACCTTGATGAACATTACTTGCGAGCATGTCTCCATGGGTAATGCAAATTAATGCATTGATCAGCACACATACATTTGTGTTAAGGATCCAAGAGGTCTATTGTATGCCACTTAGGCATTGTTTTTTACTCAGGATATATTTCAAAATAAAAAAATATATATTTTTTTAATGATCATATTCATCATATTTTAAAATTTACTTTAAAATTAAGTATCTATAGTTTAGGCAATATGCGAGGTCAGTCTCTTTTAAAATCTTTGCCTTGCAAAAAATTATCATTTATAGTGATGTATTTTAGAATTCTTGAATCTTTAGGATCGGGTCGAAGATAGCAACAACGTCAAATACATACATTATGCTTTAACCACCCATTCTTGCACACACATATTATTATGTGATTAGAGCAACCTCATTTGAAATGCTTGCTAGAACAGGGTAGGTTATAGTTAGGGTTTTCACCTGGTTATTATTATGAATTGTGGCTTGCCAAGTATTTTGTCTGTGTCTTTTGTGTGTTTATTGAGTTTGAAGAATATGCACTAATCTATTAGAGTGTTTTCTGTGTAGGGAGTCATGTCCAATAAGGGTGGAGCATGATGATTTATGTTAACATCCTTTCTGCATGTGCTGGTAAGCTTCCTCCCGTTGGACATGGCTCATTACGCTTGCATATATATATATATA
>JXCR01048542.1:57668-97890 GCA_002079205.1 Phalaenopsis hybrid cultivar | reverse complement strand
CGAGGATACACAATAGTGATATACAACCAGCTTTCCTACATAAAAATTTGTAAGTGAAGGAATTGAGGGTCCTCCAACAAAAGTTGAGTTATCATGTCTCCTTTCCATAATAATGAGATTTTATTATTGCAATTGGCAATGAAGCTCAACTTGCCCAATTTGCTTATTACATCTTTTAAGACTTTGATCTAGTGTGAAGAAAACATGATGGAATTCAAATGGTGGCCAACACTATTTTTAAACAAAATAGATTTTACTATAAGTAAATTTAAAAATTGGTTATTTTAAGAATTTGTTTTTTTGAAATGATATTATTATTATTATTATTATTATTATTTCTTCAATTTTCATTATTATTTATTACTTTTTTAGCATTAAATAAATCAAGGGTGGCCAAAAAAATTCTAAATAAAATATATAATTTACAATTACATCACATTAAGGATGCAATAGATGAAATTTTTTTATATTCCTTAACATTTCAAGTTATTGCCAAACAATCACACCAATAATAAGAAGTTTTTTTCAACGTGAAAATTTTAAGAATTTTTAGAAAAGGCTGACTCTAGTTTTCAAGCTATAATGACATATATGGGTCAATTGTAACATCCTTTCAAAGTATGAAATTCAATCATTAGGCTTGGCCTTCATAGTCTATTCTCGAATTTATAATAGTGTTAGAGATAAGTTCATTTGGCCCATCCACACTTATGTAGTAAATGAATTCCTTTTTTTTTTTATTGTTGAGTGGATAAATATCTCACTTCAATAAGGTCACTAGTAGTGCAAGAAAAGCTAAAAATTAGTTTGTTATCAACTTTAAGAGTTCTCAATAAGGAAACAACTCTAAATTCTCCAGCTTAACTCACTTAGAAGTATCAATTATAATAAAAATCTTCTTTTCAACAAGACTAGAAATTGACCCTTCAGAATATCTTAATCATAAGTTATCTTAAATTTCTTTCGATAGGCTTAAAAAGATTTTTTTTTTCATATCAGGAAATTCTATTTTGGAAGTTATATATTTATTGCGAGGTTTGATGGAGAAGTACAAAGAGAGCAAGGAGGATCTACGTACATATTTTTTTTTAATTTATTAGAAACTTATGATACATTTTTAAGAGAAATACTTTGGAGAGTGTGGTAAAAAAACTTTTACTCACCATAGAACTTATTGAAAAACTTTCTATCTAGACGGCCGAGCACGACATTTCGAGGTATAATATAGCTCTCTGAAAGTAGAAAAATATTATCTTAGATATATGTCTGATCTCTCGGATGATGAAAGCTTTCATCTATCTACGAAACCAGAGTTTTCTTTTCTCCCTTACCTCACGGGTGTAAGGTAAGGTTTATTTTAATTTTGGGGTCTTGTTCTTTACAAGGGAAAACCCTTGTAGTTAATTACATCTTTAGAGCTGTGAGACCTAAAGATAACTCTTGACTAATGTGAAAAGTCAACTTATTAAAAATTAGATTATTATAGTTAGAGTGATTGGAAGTGGATGGTCCAAATTGGAAGAACTAAGCTTAATGGAATGAGACTTACAGTCTAATGACAATGTGGTATGGGAAAGGCACAAGATATGAAATTTGAAGAAAGATTTAAAAAGAGTCTGATGAGTTTGAATGGAGTATGTGNTTCTTTATTTATTTGCACTTAATTTCATAAATTAAATACTCCTTCGTGGACTTAAATGTGATTCTCACTCTGCTGTAGAGCTCATACTCCATTTCTCGGATCATATGTTTCACAACTTATTTTAANCTTAAATGTGATTCTCACTCTGTTGTAGAGCTCATACTCCATTTCCTGGATCATATGTTTCACAACATATTTTACTAATTCAATTGGCCATATCAAAAAGTAAATTAAGAATGGAGTTGAAAAATCATCACAATCTATTTTATATTTTAACATTGGCACATCCAAATTATCTCTTCATTTCACCATATTACAGAATAGGGAGAAAGATAAAGGAAAGTACTCACACTTCATGAGAAAGATATAACAAAACACAAATTTCATATATAAAAGAAAATTCATACAATAATAAAAAATAAACAACACTTATCTGAAACTCTTTCTCAAAGCAAATCGCTTGTAGCCTCTCTTAAGAAATGTAGGAAGAAGATATCTCTCACTTTTCTCCATCTCCAACACTCTTAGAGAAGAATTCACACTTAAACTTACCACAAAACTCAAAACTATAAATAAAATAACTGACTAATGGTGTGGAATGGCGTGGAAAGCAGTTGAAGGTTGAAAAGTGGTGTGAATTAAGGTTGAAGAGGGGAAAAGAGCGAGCAAAGGAGAGATTTTTCTGATCAATTTCAGCTCTAAATAGAGCCTACGGTCGGTTTTCCAATAGGTGCATCCAAAAACTCTTCAAAAAGCGTTCAAATTTGTTGAATCTTCAAGAAACAAGGTGTGCACCGACACTAGTCAGCGCTAGTGGTCATTTAATTAAATCAATGTTCTATGTCAAATGATGTCGTCGGCGTTCGGTCTGGTGTCGTCGGCGCTGAAAAATTCTTCAAAAATTCCATTTTGACTCCAAATTTCATCATTTTTGCTCCACGTCCTAAAAATAAAAAACCTGCAATAAAACATGAAAAATACCTTCCTATAAAGTGCAATATCATAAAAAATGAGTATAAAATATGAGTCTAAAAATGCATATATTTTTAGTGTATTAAAATCCCTCAAACTTGAATTTTACTTGTCCTCAAGTAACTCCTTTACTACATAAAAATATAACTCATGGTAAAGATTTTAACTTCTAGATTTCTATATGTTAGTCCACTTGATAGAATAGCATAACTTAAGAAAAATGTAACATAACTCCAGTTAATACGAAAGGCATAAGAGTATCTAACAGTCAAGTCTAAGATTTTTGATTCTCTATTCTTTTCAAGGAAATTTGTAAATTATTCATATTAAAGCTACTTAGAATATTCATATGTAAAAGAACTTCATGAAACTTTACTAGTAAAAATGATAATACTGAAATATAAGTTTAGAAAATGTAGTCAAGTCTTCTTCTTTAAGTTGATTCAAGTGAAGCCAATTTTTATTTAGGCATCTCCTCAAACTCCTCCTAAAATCTTTTTCTTTTCTTTCTTTTCCTTTTCTTTTTCAGGGTCATTTTAAATCCTTTTTTTTCATATGTAAGGATTACTATATCTTGATAGGCTTTATTGATTTTGAACTTCACTATCTTATTCTTAAAGTTAAAAACTTTTTACATCCCTTCACTTAATAAATTTATATTAGCTTTAAAGATTTTTCATAAAGTTTTATTCTTTTCTTCCTACATGAATCTTTAAGATTTTTAATACTTCAAATATACAAATTCCTTTACTTACAATAGAAAAACATAGTCTTATTCTCTCATACCAAATATCTTAATCTCTATAATTAACCTTTATTATTGAAAATTTTTACTTAAGTTTATTATATATTTAGAAACCCAAATATAGTTATCTAAAGTTACACTCAATACCAAAGGTCATGTTAAATTTTAAAATATTTTGAAAATATAGCTAATTGAGGAAAAAACAAAATTAAGTTTCTTTTCTTTAAAAAGGAATTTTTCTTCCCACCCCAACCTTAAATTTTTATAAGATTTAGCATGAAAAACTAAAAAAAATAAAAGTTGAAAGAAAACATTTAATTCATAAAGAAATTACTTACCTGTTGAAGGTGCTCATATTGAAATTTAACTCTCAAATATTGCAAGTGCTAATATGAAAAGCTACAAGACTTAAAACATTAAAAACACATAATACATAAAAATTTGCAGAGAAAGAGTTAACTACACATACATTCAACAAAGTACTAGAAAACAATAACTTCCAATGTAAAAACAGTTTGACAAATCCATTGTTCACAACACAACATAACATTTAAAATAAAGTTCACAATCTACAAAAAAAAATCTCAACAATAAAGTACAACCAAACATAAACTAAAACAAAAATCTAACTAAAACCTAGCCAATCATCGTCTTCTTCTTCTTATTCCACATCTAAATTTTACTCCTGATATGGGGTAAAAATTGGGTGAGTAGAAAACTGAACTGAATATTCACCCCTCATGTATCTGATCATCATATCATCATAAGCAACATCATATTCAAACTTTTGTTTGGTCAAATCATCATTATGAGCATTTCTAGCCTCCATATTTTCTATTATACTTCCCATTCATAAGATATCTCCTTTTTGGATCATCATCTGCTCCATAAGTTCCTAAAGAGTAGGGGTACTTGAAGTAGAAGGAGTATCCCTTGTCCTACTTCTAGATATCCATCCAACATGAGATTCATAAGTTTTAATATTGGCAGAACAATAGATTTTACAGGTTCAATCCTCTCTTCATTCATTCTAACATCAACTCTCGCCTGTTCACAAAATGTGAAGACCATAGAAGGGTGTGCTAAACCACGAGTAATCTCTTCTATAGCAATAAAATGAGTGTTTCTACAAAATAGAGCCTACATCCATCCTTCTCATCTACAGGATACAGAAGTTCAAGATGGCTCTATCCTTTGTAACTTCACTATGATGATTTGTTGGTATCGTTCTACAAGAAATAAAGTAGTGCCAGGCCTTAGATACTACATTTAACATAGAAAGAGAAAATTTTACCTTAACACCATTCTTCACTTTCCAAGCTCCTCTTCCATCAGTAAGAAAAGAAATAACTTCATCGAAGGCCTTGACCAGAGGAAAATAGGTTGAGATTTTCATACCAATTTTATACTATTTTTGATGATATTGTACTTTAATGAAAGGTATTTTTTATGTTTTGTTGCACAAATGATGAAATAGGGTCATTGGAGCAAAAAGATGCAAAAAGGACCAAATTTGGAGCAAAAAAGGCCAAAATCTAAAGAATTGAACTAGGACGCCGACGGTGAGATTTTCCCGAGATTCCAGAATTAATTCATTAAGAAGGTCCGCCGACGGCACCCTCGAGGCCACCGACGGCGAGCTCGACGATTATGTCCAACTAGGCTTTGGATAAGGATAAACTTTGAAGGGATGCTTAGGCAACCCTTGGGAAAGCGCTTCCACAACTTTAAAAGAAGATTTTGGCCAAAAATTAAGAGCCGGGAGAGACTCTTGAGGTCCTGAAGGTTAGAGAGGTTCCATTAGTGTATAGAGAGTTTACTAGTTGTGAGGAATTCTTTGAGAGATTGTAAGAGTGGAGGGAAAGTGAGAGATTTCTTCCTCCTTTCCGTGAGGAATTCTTCGAGAGATTGTAAGAGTGGAGGGAAAGTGAGAGATTTCTTCCTCCTTACCGCTTCAAAGAGAAATTTTGTGTGTTGTAAAGAAAGGAAGAGATTCAGAGGAACTTCAAGGAGTTTTCTTAGGGAGAAATTAGAGATAAGTTCATTTATTGTTGTAGTTTGTATGACTTTGCTTTTATATCTGAATTCCAAGTTTTGTTGTGTTTTCCCCAAGAGACCTGAGTAGTTTTCTTTGTCTTTCTCCTTGTCTTGAGATTTGTAAAATGGTGATTTGAATTGGTGGAGTCATGAAATTGTTAAAGAAATTGTAATGATCTTTTCACTTCGATCTTAATTTACTTTCAATCTGGCCAATTGATTTGTTAAAATATGTTGAGTTTTACAACTAAAGTGAAGATTACATCCAAGATTCAAGGAGGTCAAAGCCCTTGGAAGTTGGGTGCAAATAAGTAGGGAAATAAAATTATCGGGCGTAGAATTTGAGATTTTAGAGTGACAGACTAAAATCCGCAATTCGGTCCTATCGTTTGGGTACTGAAGTGTAGATGTTAGTCCTCAGGCAAGGGGAACGTGGGAGCTCTCNTGGGTGCAAATAAGTAGGGAAATAAAATTATCGGGCGTAGAATTTGAGATTTTAGAGTGACAGACTAAAATCTGCAATTCGGTCCTATCGTTTGGGTGGTGAAGTGTAGATGTTAGTCCTCAGGCAAGGGGAACGTGGGAGCTCTGAAGTGAGAGTCGATATCCTCCCAGCTTAGCCGCAGATTCAGTAAACAAGCGTAGGATTAGTCAATGTTCTTTATGCCTGGACTAAAGGGTAAAGAATATGTATGCTTCTATTTGGCACAATATAATTTGAACTGATTCACTTTATCCATTGACTATAATTTCTTAACAAGGAGAAGGATGCTTTCTTATGTATTGAATATCACATTAAAAACTTCATTAGTCTATTTAATTATTTAATAGTTATTAAAATTGCATATTTATTTCAATTATCTATTAGTGAGAGATAAGCAAATTGAATTTCGTTGTTGCGATGAAAGTATTGCTTTTCTAAAATTTTAGTTTGTAGTTCTAATATTACTCCCCGTGGGATCGATATCTAAGACTCCATTAGAGCCCAATATTACTTGAGCGATACGTATACTTACGTTGATAAGTGTGACTTTACAATTATTGAATATTTATTACATCCATATTTATAGAATCTATAACTATTATTAAGTTTTGGTACAGTTGCTGAGGAATGAAATCTTTTACCAGCAGTATTAAATACTTATATTTTTAAGCATAGATAAAGTCGCGGTCAAGTTTTTGGCGCCGTTGTGGGGGAGTGAGTAAACAAAAGATATAATTAGAGTAACGAACAAATTAGGATTATTAGAAAATTTTTACTTAAATTGCAACTTATTTTCATATTTAGTTAGTTATATTACTGTGTTCTGATTTTAAATTTTATGCGTAAATTTGGACTTGAAAATCTTATACCCTACGATTCGTAATTAGAACAGACTATTAGAAAGATTAGAAGATTGAGAAGAGAACCTAGAAATTATGATACAATGGAAAACAACCTAAACAATCAAAGAATAGAGAATGAACACCAACCTAGACCCCTACGAGATTATGCAAATCCTACAGTAGATGAAATTCACTTGTCCATCAAAAATCCTGATGTAGCTGTTAATTCATTTATAGACCCCTAAGAGACTATGCAAATCCTACAGCAGATGAAATTCACTTATCTATCCAAAATCCTGATGTAGCCACTAATTCATTTGTCATGTATCCAAATGGTACAAAACAATCAATTTGGAGGTACACCAAATGAAGATCCTAATCTGCTATTATCCAAATGGTACAAAACAATCAATTCGGAGGTACACCAAATGAAGATCCGAATCACACCTTCTAGTTTTTTTAGAACTGTGTGCTACTTTTAAATATGACAGAGTCTCAAACGATGCTGTTAGACTTAAACATTTTCCTTTTTCACTGAGGGATAAGGCTAAGATGTGGTTAAATTTTTTAGCACTAGGATCTATTAGAACTTGGGGAATCCTGTCACAGAAATTTGTATCCAAATATTTCCCTCCATCCAAAACTGCTAAACTTGGAAATGACATAACATCGTTCTGTCAGATTGATGGAAAGTCAATATACAAAGCTTGGGAGAGATTTAAGATCTTCTTAGGAAATGCCCTCATCATTCGTTATCAGATTGGTTGATAATTCAAACTTTTTCTAATGGATTAGTGGGATCACTTAGATCGATTATAAATGTCACGACTGGTGGTTCTTTAATGTCAAAACCTTTTGATGAGGGTTGTTCATTAATAGAAGAGATGGCTAACAACAATTTTAATGGCCCTCTGAAAGGGTAAATCCTAAAAGAGTAGCTAGTGTCCATGATTCTGATGTAATAACTATGTTAGCTTCGCAAATTGTTGTAATATCAAAGAAATTAGATCATTATGGAATGAGTTATTCTCCAACACCTCCTATGATGGAAGAGAATTCATCTGGGGCAATTTGTGGATGTTCAACCTTCATATGAGACTTTAAATTGTTAGCTTCACAGATTGCTGCGATATCAAAGAAATTAGATCATTATGGGATGAATTATTCTCCCTCCTATGATGGAAGAGAATTCATCTGGGGCAATTTGTGGATGTTCAACCTTCATATGAGACTTTAAATGCTATTAATAGACCTAACAACCCTTTTTCAAACTATTATAACCCAGGTTGGAAAAATCATCCAAATTTTAATTGGAATAACCCCCATATTTGAACTATTATAACCCGGGTTGGAAGAATCATCCAAATTTTAATTGGAATAACAGCTTTTACAAATCAACAATGGGCAAACAACCCAGTGAACCCATTAGGAAATTCATCCAACCAAAGAAATATTAACTATAGACATTCTTATCCACCAGGATTTAATAGTAACACTCAAATTAAGGAGAAGAAGTTGTCTATGGAAGAGCAGATTTAAACATGGGTCAACAATTGCAGAATCAAGGAAATCAATTACAAATTCAAGGAAATCAATTACAAAATCAAGGAACTACTATTAAGAATATTGAAAATTAATTAGGGCATATCGCTACTGCTCTTAGTAACCGAATATTAGGAACTTTTTCGAGTACTTTGGAACCAAATCCTAAAGATGAATGAAAAGAACAAATAAAAGTGATACAATTACGAAGTGAAAAAGAATTGGAAATGAGAGTACAAAAAGAAACGAAAATTGAAAAAGGNATAAATTTCAAGTGACCAAGAGCCGATGCCACACCGATTCAACATTAAGTATAGGATAGATGATGATTTTGGAGTAAAGGTGGATTTACTTGATTTTGATGGTTGCATGAATTTGGGCGAGTTTCTCAAGTGACTCTAGACAGCGAAACAGGTGTTTGAATGCAAGGATGTCCCACCGGACATAAGGGTAAAACTGACGGTCATCAAGCTCAGGAAAAAATGCTTCATTGTGGTGGAAAATTTTGAACTTACACCAATGAAGGGGAAAAATCAAAATTACATCCTAGTTTAAGATAAAGAGGGCGATGCGACACAAGTATCTTCTAGCACGTTACAGGCGTGACAGGTTCTTGTGATTTCACCAATTAGAACAGCAAGATCTCTCAGTAGAGAAGTACACAACAGAGTTCGAGCAACTTTTGCTAAAATTTGAGCTAGTGGAGCTCGAAGAGAACACCATAGCTCAATATATGGGGGGATTGAGACCTCTTTGGAACGTGATACAATTGCAGTTATATTGTACATTATAGGATGTTCAATCCCTAGCTCTGAAGATTGAGAGACAACACCACAGTATTAGATCATCCACACTACCCTTTAGTCACAGTTCAACCCCAGGATCATGCAGTAGGAGTACACATAGTGAAGCATCCTAGCGTATCTTGATAGAGGAAAAATCAGTTCAATGTGGAGAAAAGTGGAGACCTCTAGTACTCTTAAATCTTTTTCAGTCAAGTGCCACAACTTTAGGCACATCGCATCAGATTGTTCAAAAGAAGGGTGCTATCTTTCATTGAGCAGGGTATAGTGGAGGAAACATATGGTGAAGACGCAGATGAGGAGAATGGAGATGAGTACTAACTACCAATCGGTGAGTGAGAGATACTAGTGATTAAAGCTGAGCCCATGACTCCAGCAGGATTGACATTGGTTATCCTAAAAGATAGTAAGTCTGAGGTAATGAGTGCTGATACAGAATTTGAGGATTTGGTGCCACAAACTATCTTTTTACAGGTTTTAAAAAAAGCCTTAGTAGGGCAAACGTTAGTTGTCCAAAAGGTCGGTTAATTTAAGGTGCCGATTTCAACAAAGGACAATTGCTACTTAGCGAATTTATGGATTTTCGGATATACAATCTATCTTCTAAGTTGCCATATCTTAGGGAGGTCCAACTTGTCATCACTTAAGTTAAAGATGAGAAAATTTTGAGCTCTTTTTGAAAAATTATGTAAAATACGCTGAGTGATGAGTGCTTGTTCAGTTCAACGGTGCACCCACGGATAGATGGCCTGACAAAAGTGATGGACTTTAGCGTTAGAAATTTCTTTACGCATTTTGTGAGAAAGAATATCTGACAATAAGATCCAATCCTTCCATAACAAGAAGAAGCCTCTCCTAGCTTGAGAGAATGATGGGGGAGCCAGGTTTACGGGACACAATCTTTCGTAGCTTGTGACCATGGAAATTGTGATTTTGATACAGTACCTGATCGCTGAACGTAATATTACGGGAGAAACGCGAGTCGAGAACTAACAGGATATTTCATATTTCACCATATTTCTTTCGTTTTTAATTAATTTTTTATTTTTCTATTTTTATTTTGGTTATTTTCTAGCAGAGAACTATTTATATGTTGTTATTTTCTGGTTTAGTTGGATTTTTGTTTTGTTTGTGTCTTGGAGATTGTAATACCTGATTTCTACCCTAATGAGTGGTGTATTTTTCTCCTTTTGCAAGTGTTGTATCTGCATCTAGCCTAAGAACATGTGGTAAAACCTCCTCATCACCCGCATCATGCCATTTCGTCATCCTACTTGCTGATTTTAGCCAGAACAACCAACAACGACGTCGAACCTGCTGCCCAACGACAGATTTATCCCTTCAATCTCTTCCAAACACCATCAAACACACATATTAGCCTTCTCTCATTATTCCACAACCACCTCCCCACAAAATTTTTTTCTGAAATATCTTATAGGAGCCTAGAACGGTATGAGCTACATTTTTAAAAGTGAATTACATATTTTCTTGCATAGGTTTATAACACCAAACTGTTATAAATGTAAATATTAAACTTTGGGTGTTAGATATGTAAATACACAAGAATGTATGTAAATTTCCCTTGCATCCATTTGCTTACATGAATAACTTTAAATTGCATCTCATACTAATAAGGTGAATAAAAGATGAACAAGTCGAAGGTTCTCAAGAACATTTTACCCCAAGTCATTTCGCTTCCCTCAAACCATGAGCAGGAATGGAAGGGGTACTGCAAAAATTCCGCAAGGATACTTAAATCCCGACTTATAGCCTTATTGACTAAAGATGAGTTGCCACGATTCACTATAACCCACCCTTGTGAAACATGCATAAGAGAGTTTATATATTGATATCGTCCATAAACAATCAAATCATTATTAATTTATATCTTCCTCTCCTAAACTCCAAACTTAAATTTCTTTTGAAGTATGATTTTTTTTATAGGGGATATGAATGCTATAATGTTTCATTAAAACACTAAAAAGTATATATGTTGTAATGATCTATCAAGTGTAGAGGTCGGCCAACATTTATTGGAATGATATTTCTATTTTTTTTTTCTTGTAACTAGTTATATTTTCATTTAACGTAGAAATCATTAAGATACCTTACGAGGAGCTGTGACCATGAACAATAAAATACTATTGTTTTTGTAGCTCATTTGTGTGCCTAATTAATAACTCCTNTGAATGTTTTCGCATGGAAATTAGTGAACATCTATTGAATGAATATTTTAAAGAATATTTTGAAGAGATAGAGAAATTTGAAGAGAGTGATGAAGTTATTTTGGATGAATTAGAAAATGAAGAATTAGATTATGTTCAGGAAAGATTTGAGATGCTGGATATTACAGAAAATGCTGATAAGAATCTATTTTCGTCAATTATAAAACCACCTGAACTTGAGTTGAAAATATTGATGAGCCATTTGAAGTATGTGTTTCTGGGAGACTCATCTACATTAGCAATGATTATATCTTCAAATTTAAATGATTTACAAGAGCAAAGACTGTTAGATACATTGAAAAGATATAAGAAAGCTTTTTGTTGGACCTTAGCTGATATTAAGGCAATCAGTCCTTTGATCTGTACGCATAGAATTATATTAGATGAACAATATAAACCAAGGGTTGATCCATAAAGGAGATTAAATCTAATGATGAAAGAAGTAGTTAAGAAAGAAATTTTGAAATGATTAGACACTGGAATTATATATCATATTTCAGATAGTGCATGGGTAAGTCCAATTCATTGTGTTCGTAAAAACTGGAATTATATATCCTATTTCAGATAGTACGTGGGTAAGTCCAATTCATTGTGTTCCTAAGAAAGGAGGAGTGACCCTTGAAACAAAAGAAAAACAACGAATTAATACCTATTAGACAAGTTAATGGGTGGCGTATTTGCATTGATTATAGAAAATTAAACACTGCCACCAGGAAAGATCAATTCCCTTTACCCTTTTTTGATCAAATAGTAGATAGACTTGTTGGGCACAACTATTTTTATTTTTTAGATGGATATAATGGTTACCATCAAATTCCTATTGCTCCTGAGGATCAATAAAAGACAACATTTACTAGTCCTTTTGGAACTTTTGCTTTTTGAAGAATGCTTTTCTAATTATGTAATGCACCTGCAACATTCCAGAGATGTATGATGTCCATATTTAGTAAGTTAATTGATGATGGATTGGAAGTATTTATGGATGATTTATCTTTATTTGGAACATCATTTGACGAATGGTTAAATTACCTTGTTTAGAGTTATGTGAAAGAACTAATTTGGTTCTGAATTGGGAGAAATGTCAATTTATGGTTGTAGGAGGAATTTTATTAAGGCATAAAATTTTGGAAGATGGTATGGAAGCAGACCCTACAAAAATTCAAATTATATCTAAACTAACACCTTCTACTAATGTAAGAGAGGTTAGGAGTTTCCTTGGACATGTTGGTTCACAGGCATTTTATTAAAGATTTTTCAAAAATTACAAAACCTCTATGCCAACTTTTAGAAAAGAACAAGAAATTTGAATTTACTGAAAGCTATTTAAATGCCTCTGAGTTACTAAAAGAAAAATTAATCACAGCCTCTATTACAGTTTCACTATGCCTTTGAGTTATTAAAGGAAAAATTAATCACAACCCCTATTATAGTTTCACCTAACTAAAGCCTTTGAGTAATTAAAGAAAAAATTAATCACAGCCCCTATTATAGTTTCACATAACTGGGAACATTTGAACTGATGTGTGATGCTAGTGATTATGTTATTGGAGCTGTTCTTGGACAAAGGTATGAAAAGATTATTTTGAACTGATGTGTGATGTTAGTGATTATGCTATTGGAGCTGTTCTTGGACAAAGGTATGAAATTTGAACTGATGTGTGATGCTAGTGATTATGCTATTAGAGCTGTTCTTGGACAAAGGTATGAAAGATTTTTAAAGTTATATACTGAGCTAGTAAAACTCTTAATGATGCACAAATTAATTATATTGCTATTGAAAAAGAGTTACTGGCCATTGTCTATGCTTTAGATAAATTTAGATCTTATTTAATTTGAGATGTGCTGTGCACACTGATCACTCTGCTATTAAATATCTAATGCAAAAGAAGGATGTCAAACCAATGTTGATTAGATGGATACTTTTCATGCAAGAATTTGATCTTGTGGTTATTGATAGAAGGGGAACTGATAATCAAATTGCTGATCATTTGCCAAGATTAGAAAAGAATGAATTATTTGACACTGACAATAAAATTACAGACAATTTCCCCGATGAGCAACTTTATAATATTAATGAGTGGAAAATACCATGGTAGTGATATTGTTAACTATTGTAAGTGATATTTTGCCACCTATGCTGACATTGCAACAACAAAATGTAAGTGATATTTTGCCACCTATGCTGACACTGCAACAACAAAGAAAATTCATTCATGATGTCCACCTATGCTGACATTGCAACAACAAAGAAAATTCATTCATGATGCGGTAAGTGATATTTTGCCACCTGTGCCAGACACTGCAACAACAAAGGAAATTCATTCATGATGCGAAAGCATATTTTTGTGATGAGCCTTATTTATATAAATAATGTAAGGATCTGATTATGAGAAGATGTTTACCTTATGAAGAAACTAATCTAATCATTAAGAAATGTGATGATTATGAATTTGGAGGACATTTTGGGATTGATAAAATTGCNATTTGGCGGACATTTTGGGATTGATAAAACTGCTTATAAAATTTTACAAGCTGGATTTTATTGGCCTACTATCTTTATAGATGTTTATAGATATATAAAAACTTGTGATCGATGTCTACGAGTAGGCAATATATCTAGAAGAAATGAAATGCTTATGAAAAGAAGTTGAGATCTTTGACGTTTGGGGATTAGATTTTATGGGACCATTTATTCCTTCATTTGTGGATTGATGTCAACGAGTAGGCAATATATCTAGAAGAAATGAAATGCCTCTGAATTTCATGTTATGTTAAGATCTTTGACTTTTGGGGATTGGATTTCATGGGACCATTTATTCCTTCATCTGGGAACTTATACATATTAGTTGTAGTAGACTACGATTTTATGGGACCATTTATTCCTTCATTTGGGAACTTATATATATTAATTGTAGTAGACTATGTTTCTAAGGGACCATTTACTCCTTCATTTGGGAACTTATATATATTAATTGCAGTAGACTACATTTCTAAGTGGATTGAAGCCCAAGATTTACCTCATTGTGACGCTAAAAGTGTTTCAAGGTTTTTAATGAAAAATATTTTTATTAGATACGGAATGCCTAGAATAATTATCACTGATAGAGGATCCCATTTTAGGAATAAATATATTCAGAGATTGGCAGAGAAATTTAATATTATTCATAGAATCTCTAATGCCTATCATCCACAAACCAGTGGGTTAACAGAAATTTCTAATAGAGAGATTAAACAAATACTTGAAAAGACTGTAAACCCTAGTAGAGTAGATTGGTCCACTAGACTGGATACCGCATTATGGGCTTACAGGACTGCTTATAAGAATCATATTGGAATGACTCCTTACAGACTAATTTTTGGAAAGACTTGTTACTTACCAGTAGAATTGGAGCATAAAGTATATTGGGCGATTAAAGAATTCAATTATAATTTTCTTACCAGTAGAATTGGAGCATAAAGCATATTAGGCAATTAAAGAATTCAATTATAATTTGAAATAGTAGAATTGGAGCATAAAGCATATTAGGCGATTAAAGAATTCAATTATAATTTGAAAGATATTGGTAAGAAGAGATTGTTATAATTAAATGAATTGGAAGAATTAAGAAATGAGTCTTATGATAATGACAGATTGGGCGATTAAAGAATTCAATTATAATTTGAAAGATGCTTGTAAGAATTGGAGCATAAAGCATATTGGGCGATTAAAGAATTCAATTATAATTTGAAAGATGCTGTAAGAAGAGATTGTTACAATTAAATGAATTGGAAGAATTAAGAAATGAGTCTTATGATAACGATAGAATTTATAAGTTTACAATTAAATGAATTGAAAGAATTAAGAAATGAGTCTTATGATAACGACAGAATTTATAAGAAACAATTAAATGAATTGGAAGAATTAAGAAATGAGTCTTATGATAACGACAAAATTTATAAGGAGTGTTGGGCGATTAAAGAATTCAATTATAATTTGAAAGATGTGGTAAGAAGAGATTGTTATAATTTAAATGAATTGGAAGAATTAAGAAATGAATCTTATGATAATGATAGAATTTATAAGGAAAACTAAAGTTATGGCATGATCGGAAGATTAACCAAAGAACTCTGAACCAACATAAGAGATTTTGCTTTACAACACTAGGCTGAAGTTATTCTCTGGGAAATTGAAGTCTCGTTGGTTAAGACCCTTTACTGTGACTCAAGTTTATACTTACAGAGCTGTTGAAATTGAAGATCAAAAAATTGGAAATAGATTTAAAGTAAACGGACACAGATTAAAACTATATTTTGTCGGTAAAAGACAAAATTTTAAAGAGGTTTTAATGATCAGTCAACCTGAATAACACCTGAATAGGTTGGGCTGACGGGAGGCAACCCATAGTTATCTTTACTTTTATTGCAATTATAGTAGTTTTTATTTGAAATTATAGTTAGTTTGTGGTAGTATTAAGCTCTACTACTCTTATTTACCCTTAAAACATCGTAACAATTGGATCTATAGAGAAAAATTAGAACGCATTCGGACCAGAGCAAAATTGTGCAATTTTTGCCTTGGGCGCCCACGACGCCCTCGACGCTGCCGACGGTTGGTTTTTCCCAAGAGTCCAGGTAAAATAAATACAGAGGCTCGCCAACGGTGCCATTGATCCCGCCGACGGTGAGACCAGCGAGATGGAGGTTTCTGGAGTTTGAATGGCGGTTTTGGCAATTTTTGGGTGGGAGTAACCCTTTTTAAATTCTCAAATTTGATCTCTAAGTCTTATTTCCCCAAAAAATGAAGTGAAACTCCACAAAAGTCATTCCTATGGCGTCAAATTCCTCTAATAATCCTAAAGTGCGAGTTTTCAATTGGCGAAAGTTTATTAGTGCGGAAGCGCAGCGAATTTTCAACAAGTTACTGATGAAGAAAAGATTGATCAAGGAATGAGAATTCGTAAATCGCGGATTGAATAATCCCTCGACGGTAATTGAAGAGATGATAGTGAGGAAAATATGGGAAGTTTTGTGCTATACTACCACCTCCATGGTTGTTCCTGTGGTAAAGGAATTTTATGCAAATTTGCAGGGAATTAACCAGGGAGTCGTTTATGTGCGAGGTAGATGGATAACTTTCACTCCACCACAAATCCATGAATTATACATGATCAAGAACATTCCTGTCTGCCACTATTCTAACTTCATCCAGACAAGAAACCACATGAGTGAAATTTATCAAAATTTAATGGACGAAACTGATGACTGGGAAATGAGAGAGAACGGGTATGTTAGTTTTTCTGTGACACTCCTAAATCTCATTTCAAAACACCGACACTTCTTCATTTCTGTGAAACTGTTACCGACAATGAAGATCGGTAAAGTTTCTAAACAAAGTGCTATTTTGAATTACTGCATCCAAATGGGACTGCTGATCAATATTGGATCAATAATTGTAAAATCAGTTTTGGGCCTCATCGTTCATGGATCAACTTATAGGCTTGGACAACCTTCCTCAATTTTCTCACTTTGCAGACAGTTCCAAGTGTCCTACAAAAATTGGGAAAATGTACTTCTACCATGAAAGCCTTTGAACCCAACTGAGAGATTCTCAGCTTTTGAAGATGAAAAGGACATGGCCATTATAGTAGATCAATCATCTCAATATTCACTGCTAGTTCAACCCTAAATTTTTGACAAGACTCTGGTGATCCTGCGCAGAATTAAGAAATTGAAGGAGGTACAAAATGTGATTAATGCGATTAATAATATCTCTGATTTCTTCGATCATCTAGACTGGAGGATGAAAGAACATTTTGATCACTCTGGACCAGGGAGTCGTTTATGTGCGAGGTAGATGGATAACTTTCACTCCACCACAGATCCATGAATTATACATGATCAAGAACATTCCTGTCTGCCACTATTCTAACTTCATCCAGACAAGAAACCAGATGAATGAAATTTATTAAAATTTAATGGACAAAACTGACGACTGGGAAATGAGAGAGAACGGGTATGTTAGTTTTTCTGTGGCACTCCTAAATCCCATTTCAAAACACTGACACTTCTTCATTTCTGTGAAACTGTTACCGACAACGAAGATAGGTAAAGTTTCTAAACAAAGTGCTATTTTGAATTACTGCATCCAAATGGGACTGCTGATCAATACTGGATCAATAATTGTGAAATCAGTTTTGGGCCTCATCGTTCATGGATCAACTTATAGGCTTGGACAACCTTCCTCAATTTTCTCACTTTGCAGACAGTTCCAAGTGTCCTACAAAAATTGGGAAAATGTACTTCTACCATGAAAGCCTTTGAACCCAACTGAGAGATTCTCAGCTTTTGAAGATGAAAAGGACATGGCCATTATAGTAGATCAATCATCTCAATATTCACTGCTAGTTCAACCCTAAATTTTTGACAAGACTCTGGTGATCCTGCGCAGAATTAAGAAATTGAAGGAGGTACAAAATGTGATTAATGCGATTAATAATATCTCTGATTTCTTCGATCATCTAGACTGGAGGATGAAAGAACATTTTGATCACTCTGGACCAGGGAGTCGTTTATGTGCGAGGTAGATGGATAACTTTCACTCCACCACAGATCCATGAATTATACATGATCAAGAACATTCCTGTCTGCCACTATTCTAACTTCATCCAGACAAGAAACCAGATGAATGAAATTTATTAAAATTTAATGGACAAAACTGACGACTGGGAAATGAGAGAGAACGGGTATGTTAGTTTTTCTGTGGCACTCCTAAATCCCATTTCAAAACACTGACACTTCTTCATTTCTGTGAAACTGTTACCGACAACGAAGATAGGTAAAGTTTCTAAACAAAGTGCTATTTTGAATTACTGCATCCAAATGGGACTGCTGATCAATACTGGATCAATAATTGTGAAATCAGTTTTGGGCCTCATCGTTCATGGATCAACTTATAGGCTTGGACAACCTTCCTCAATTTTCTCACTTTGCAGTCAGTTCCAAGTGTCCTACGAAAATTTGGAAAATGTACTTCTACCATGAATGCCTTTAGACCCAACTGAGAGATTCTCAGCTTTTGAAGATGAAAATGACATGACCATTATAGTAGATCAATCATCTCACAATTCACTGCTAGTTCAACCCTTAATTTCTGATAAGACTCTGGTGATCCTGCGCAGAATCAAGAAATTGGAGGAGGTACAAAATGTCATGAATGCGATTAATAATATCTCTGATTTCTTAGATCATCTAGACTGGAGGATGAAATAACATTTTGATCACTTTGGACATTTAGAAGATAGTTTGATACGGCTGATGAGGAGGATGAAATTGATAGAAGAGGATTCTACTGAAGAATTTTCATTCCGACCCTTCTACAACCTCTTTGTTCATGTGCAATCAATGGGTGATCTCAGAGGAGAATCTAGTATTGAATCTGATGAATAGTAGATTTATATTACTACTTGTATGTCTATGTAATTTGAACTTTACATTTGCTTTGTTTTAGAATTATGCATTTAGATCTCTGTATAGTTGAGAATAAGCATAGAATGTTTTATTTTCAACATTTTGAGTGTTGTGGCTTGGATTGCGAAGCTGAATCAATGTGTTGAGGTTGAGAAAATACCAAACTTAGGTGTGTTATGTAACATATATTTATATATAAATGTGATGTTTTGTGTTGTGAAAGTTTATTTGTCATAAGTACATCATTTAATCACGTAAAATTATGTCTATAACAATTGAAAGGATGTCGTTAAGGCTTGAAATTGATCGAAATCACAAAAATCTGGAAATTGAACAAAAATCAATAGAGCCCGCCGATGGTGCCCTCGACGCCGCCGACAGCGAATTTTTCCCGAGAGTTCTGTTTAAATTTCAATAGAGCTCGCTGACGGCTCCATCAGTTTTGGATTGCAACGCCGATGGCAAGATCACAAAAAAACAACTTTAATCATGATTTGGACCAGTCAACCGCCACTATTCATCATCTCCTTCCTCCTAAAAACGCAATTTTTGACCTCGGGCTTGAGTGATCTTGGATTGGGAGGCGATTTCAAGGCTTTTTGACACCGAATTTGATCATCTCTAGGTAAGAGCTTCACTTCAAGTCAAAAATATTTTATTTTCACCATGGATTTCTTCCACATTAAGGAGATCCAAAAAATTTGAGAGTGTGAAGAAAATATTGGGAAGAAAGTCATAGAGCTTAGTGTTGAACTCATGAATTACTTTTGGAAGCCATTATTTGCATATTTGAAGTATATTTTGGAATTTTTCTATAATTTGATTAGATTGAAATAGCTCCACATCAAAAAAGATGAATTGAGTTTGATGACTCTCTCTTCGTCAATGCAAAAGCTCAATCAAGATTTACTTTAGTATTTAAAGGAAAGAAGTGTATACAAGATCGAGTTTTTGGTAGTCCGGGAGCAGAAATTGAACGAGTTATTGTCGAGCGAAGGTAGGAGAACTTTTGTTACCCCACCAATAAAGCTGATGCAAATGTTGTGAAAGAATTCTACGCCAACGTAATCTATTCTGAAGATAGAATCGTTCAAGTGCGGGGATTTCCTGTTGAATTTAATGCTGCCCACATCAACACCTTTTACGAAGTCACAGACTCTTATAGGTGTCATTATGAATCCATTAGTACAATGGAAGGCCCCCAGAATGATGTGATCAACTTTCTCACTGATGGGAAAGGAACGCGGAAGATTAAACAATGAAAAATGGTAAATTTTTATTTAAAATTTAGAAACACTCTGAGAGAGCAACAACTTCAATCCATTTGAACATATAATCAACAATATGTAGTATATATAAATTCTCAAATGAAGGCAAAAAGGGTCCCATAAAATCTAATCCCCACGCATCAAAAATGTCAACTTCTAATGTATAATTTAGAGGCATTTCATTTATTTTAGAAATATTTCCTACACGCTGACATCGATCACATATTTTAATATATTTATTAACATCTCTAAAAAGAGTAGATCAATAAAATCCATCTTGCAAAATTTTATATGCAGTTCTATTTGTTCTAAAATGTCCTCAAAATTTAAAATCAAGACATCTTTCAATTATTTGTTGACTTTCTTCATAGGGCACACACCTTCTAATAATTAGATCTTTACATTGTTTACCTAAATATGGGTCATCCCAAGAACAAAATTTTGAATCATATATAAATTTCATTAATTATTGATTCTTAATATTTGATGGTAAAATATCACTTACAACATAATTTACTATATCGGCATACCACGATATATTTATTTCATCAATATTCTCACTGATGGTAAATTTTTATTTAAAATTTAGAAACACTCTGAGAGAGCAACAACTTCAATCCATTTGAACATATAATCAACAATATGTAGTATATATAAATTCTCAAATGAAGGCAAAAAGGGTCCCATAAAATCTAATCCCCACGCATCAAAAATGTCAACTTCTAATGTATATTTTAGAGGCATTTCATTTATTTTAGAAATATTTGCTACTCGCTGACATCGATCACATATTTTAATATATTTATTAACATCTCTAAAAAGAGTAGATCAATAAAATCCATCTTGCAAAATTTTATATGCAGTTCTATTTGTTCTAAAATGTCCTCAAAATTTAAAATCAAGACATCTTTCAATTATTTGTTTACTTTCTTCATATGGCACACACCTTCTAATAATTAGATCTTTACATTGTTTATCTAAATATGGGTCATCCCAAGAAAAAATTTTTGAATCATATATAAATTTCATTAATTATTGATTCTTAATATTTGATGGTAGAATATCACTTACAACATAATTTACTAAATCGGCATACCACGGTATATTTACTTCATCAATATTCTCACTGATGGTAAATTTTTATTTAAAATTTAGAAACACTCTGAGAGAGCAACAACTTCAATCCATTTGAACATATAATCAACAATATGTATTATATATAAATTCTCAAATGAAGGCAAAAAGGGTCCCATAAAATCTAATCCCCACGCATAAAAAATGTCAACTTCTAATGTATAATTTAGAGGCATTTCATTTATTTTAGAAATATTTCCTACTCGCTAACATCGATCACATATTTTAATATATTTATTAACATCTCTAAAAAGAGTAGATCAATAAAATCCATCTTGCAAAATTTTATATGCAGTTCTATTTGTTCTAAAATGTCCTCAAAATTTAAAATCAAGACATCTTTCAATTATTTGTTTACTTTCTTCATATGGCACACACCTTCTAATAATTAGATCTTTACATTGTTTATCTAAATATGGGTCATCCCAAGAACAAAATTTTGAATCATATATAAATTTCATTAATTTTTGATTCTTAGTATTTGATGGTAGAATATCACTTACAACATAATTTACTATATCGGCATACCACGGTATATTTACTTCATTAATATTATATAATTGTTCATCAGGGAAATTTTCTAGAATTTCATTCGCAAAACTAGTTAATATTTCTTTTTTTAGTCTAGACAAATGATCAACTACTTCATTATCATTTCCCTTTATATCAAGTACAATAAAATTGAATTCTTGTAATAGAAGTATCCATCTAATTAATCTAAGTTTAGCATCCTTCTTTTGCATCTAATATTTGACAGTATAATGATCTGTATGCACTATACATTTGGTTCCAATCAAGTGAGGTCTAAATTTATCAAAGGCATAGAGAATAGCTAATAACTCTCTTTCAATAGTAGTGCAATTAATTTGAGCATCATTTAGAGTTTTACTAGCATAATATATTACTTTAAAAACTTTTTTCTGACTTTATCCTAAAACAGCTCCAATAACATAATCACTACCATCGCACTTTATTTCAAATGGTTTGCCCCAATCAAGTGGAACTATTATAGGAGCAGTGATTAATTTTTCTTTCAATAGTTCAAATATTTTTATGCATTCCTCATTAAAATCAAATTTTGTATCTTTTTTTAAAAGTTGACATAATGACTTAGTTATTTTTGAAAAATTTTTTATGTAATGCCTGTAGAAACCAACATGTCCTAGAAAATTTATTACCCCTCTAACCATAATAGGAGGTGGTAATTTTTCAATTACACAAATTTTTGCAGGATCTACTTCCATGCCATTTTCAAAAATTTTATGCCCAAGTACAATCCCTCCTTCAACTATAAATTGGCATTTTTCCCAATTTAGTACCAGGTTGATTTTTTCACATAATTTCAGAACTTTTTCTAAATTATTTAAACATAATTCAAATGAAGTCCCAAATTCAAAGAAATCATCCATAAATACTTCCATTCCATGTTCAATCAAATTACTAAAAATTGACAANGATCTTTACATTGTTTATCTAAATATGGGTCATCCCAAGAAAAAATTTTTGAATCATATATAAATTTCATTATTTATTGATTCTTAATATTTGATGGTAGAATATCACTTACAACATAATTTACCATATCGGCATACCACGGTATATTTACTTCATCAATATTATATAATTGTTCATCAGAGAAATTTTCTAGAATTTCATTCGCAAAACTAGTTAATATTTCTTTTTCTAGTCTAGACAAATGATCAACTACTTCATTATCATTTCCCTTTATATCAAATACAATAAAATCGAATTCTTGCAATAAAAGTATCCATCTCATTAATCTTAGTTTAGCATCCTTCTTTTGCATCTAATATTTAACAGTATAATGATCTGTATGCACTATACATTTGGTTCCAATCAAGTGAGGTCTAAATTTATCAAAGGCATAGAGAATAGCTAATAACTCTCTTTCAATAGTAGTGCAATTAATTTGAGCATCATTTAGAGTTTTACTAGCATAATATATTACTTTAAAAACTTTTTTGTGACTTTATCCTAAAACACCTCCAATAACATAATCACTACCATCGCACTTTATTTCAAATGGTTTGTCCCAATCAAGTGGAACTATTATAGGAGCAGTGATTAATTTTTCTTTCAATAGTTCAAATATTTTTATGCATTCCTCATTAAAATAAAAATTTGTATCTTTTTCTAAGAGTTGGCATAATGACTTAGTTATTTTTGAAAAAATTTTTATGTAACACCTGTAGAAACCAGCATGTCCTAGAAACCTTATTACCCCTTTAACCATAATAGGAGGTGGTAATTTTTCAATTACACAAATTTTTGCAGGATTTACTTCCATGCCATTTTCAAAAATTTTATGCCCAAGTACAATCCCTCCTTCAACTATAAATTGGCATTTTTCCCAATTTAGTACCAGGTTGATTTTTTCACATAATTTCAGAACTTTTTCTAAATTATTTAAACATAATTCAAATGAAGTCCCAAATTCAAAGAAATCATACATAATACTTCCATTCCATGTTCAATCAAATTACTAAAAATTGACAGCACACGTCTTTGAAATGTCACAGGTGCATTGCATAGTCCAAAAGACATTCTACGAAAAACAAATTTTCTATAAGGATTTGTAAATGTTATTTTCTCTTGATCCTCAAGAGTAATTAGAATTTGATGATACCCGGTATATCCATCTAAAAAATAGTAATATTTGTTTCCAGACAATCTATCCAACATTTGGTCTAAAAAGGGTAAAGGAACGTGATCTTTCCTGGTGGCCATGTTTAATTTTCTATAGTCTTTAGAAATTTGCCAACCAGTAACTTGTTTAATTGGAATTAATTCATTCTTCTCATTTACTTCAACTGTCACTCCTTCTTTCTTTGGAACACAGTGAATTGGACTCACCCAAGCACTGTCCAAAATAGGTTATACAATTACAACGTCTAACCATTTTAAGATTTTCTTTTTGAACAACTTCTTTCATTGTTGGGTTTAATCTCCTCTAAAGATTAGCTTTATGTTTGTATTGATCATCTAAATGAATTTTTTGCATACAAATTGAATGACTAATTCGTTTAATATCAGCTAAAGTCCATCTAAAAGCCTTTTTATATCTTTTCAACATTTATATTAACTTTTATTCTTGAATTTTAGTTAACTCAGAAGATACTATAATAGGCAATTTAGATGAATCTCATAAAAACACATAATTTAAATGGGCAGGTAATACTTTTAATTTAAGTTCAGGTGATTTAATATTTGAAGGAATAAGATTTTTAGTATCATTTTCCAAGAAAACTAAAGTTTCAAATTGGTCCTAAATATAATCTAAATTTTCTTATTTTATTTCATTCTCAATCTCACTAAATTATTCTTGCTTTAATTTTTTTTCAAACACTTTCTTGAATTGCTCATTACTTAGATAATCAGTAACTTCCATCCTACAACATTCATTACCTTTTTCTATTGCAGGATATTTCATAGCTTTTATGGTATTAAATGTTACTTCTTGATTATTAACTCTCATTAATAATTCTCCTTTTTTCAAATCTATCACAGCTATCCCTATTGCAAGAAATGGTCTCCCCAAAATAATAGGAATCTCTTTATCTTCCTCTATATCTAATACTATAAAGTCTACGAGAAATAAAAATTTATCCACTTTTAGTAATACATCTTCTATAACTCCTTTAGGATAGGTGATTGAACGATCAACTAACTGAAGAGTTACAGTAGTATGGGAAATCTCTCCTAAATCTAAACGTTTAAAAATTGATAGAGGCATAAGATTAATAATAGCTCCTAAATCACATAAAGCCTTTCCAAAAAGCTTTTCACTAATTGCACAAGGTATAGTAAAACTACCAGGATCTTTGAACTTTTCAAGAAGCTTTTTCTAAATAATAATGCTACACTCTTCACTAAGTGCAACAGTCACACGATCTGCAAACTTTCTTTTCTTGTTTAGTATATCTTTCATAAATTTCACATAACTTGACATTTGTTCCAAATCCTCGATGAAAGGAATGTTTATCGTTAACTTTTTAAGAAATCCAAAAATTTTGTAAATTGTTTGTCTTTATTCTTCTGTTCAAATGATTGAGCAAACTATGGAAGTGTTTTTCCTAAAGGAACTTGTATTGATTCATTTTCATTATAGTCAGTTTCAATCTCTTCCTTCTTTTCATCAACTTCAGTTTCTCTTCAGATTCTTATTTCAAATTTTTTTCCACTTTGTAATTGAATAGCTTTAATCTGCTCTTATTTTGATCTTTTGGATTAACTTCCATAATACTTGGAAGATTTCCTGAAGGTCTATTACTTAGTATAGTAGCAATATATCCTAATTGATTTTTAATATTTCTAATAGCAGGCCCTTAATATTTAACATTACTTCTTCCATCGCCAATTTCTTTTCCTTAATTTGTGGGTTAAGGTTAGAGTTAAATCTAGGAGGGGTTGTAATAATTAGAATAGGAATTGTTATTACGATTATTAATAGCATTAAAAGTTTTATAAGATGATTGAGTATCAATTATATGTCCTAGCAAATTTTCTTCTAATACTAGCGGTATTTGAGAATAGTTCACTCCAATTTGATCAATCTTTTTTGATATAACAACAATTTAAGATGCTAAAATAAACATTACATCAGAGTCATGAATACTAGCTACTCTCTTAGGATTTACCCGTACATAGGGCCAATAAAAATTATTAGTAGCCATTTCTTCTATTAAAGAGTATGCTTCATAAAAAGGTTTTGACATAAGTGATCCTCGTGCAACAACATCTATAATATATCTAAGCGATCCTACTAATCCACTGTAAGAAGTTTGAATTATTAACCAAACTGGTAAAGCATGGTGTGGACATTTAAAAGGATGTCCTTAAATCTTTCTCAGGCTTCATATATTGATTCCCCTTCAAACTGTCCAAAAGATGTAATATCATTTCTAAGTTTAGCAGTTTTTTAGGGTGGAAAATATTTAGCCAAAAATTTTTGTGACAGTTCTCCCCAAGTTCTGATACATTCAAGTGCTAATGAATTTAACCAAGCTTTAGCTTTATCTTGTAATGAAAAAGGAAAATGTCTAAGCCTAACAACATCATTAAACACTCTATCATATTTAAAAGTAGCACATACTTTAGGAAAACTAGTAAGATGTAAGTTAGGATCTTCAGCAGGTGTTCCTCCAAACTGATTATTTTGTATCATTTGGATAATAGTAGGTTTAAGCTCAAATGAATTAGCAACAACATCAGGGTTTTGAATAGTTAAGTGAAGTTCATCTGTTGTCAGATTACCATAATCTTATAAAGGTCTTTCTCAATCTTCATCTATTTAATTATCTAATTTATTTGCCATTTGAATCAAATTATTAATTTCTTCTTATTTTTTCAAATTTTTTAGTAGTACGTTGTAATTTTAAATCGTAAGGTACTAAACCTTCAGATCCAATATTTCACATAAACAAATATAAAAAGAAATGAAAAATTTCTTAAAAATACTCTTAAATATATATAATTATATATTTTTTTAATTTTTTATTTTATATATATACAAAACCTATTTAATTTACTGTTACCCTGCCCGGGAACGTGGCTAAAAACTATATCTTCAAAGTATAATTGTGTAAAATTTATAAAGTTAACTTTGCTTTACAATGATGCCAAAAACATGATGTGGTATTCTATAAATAATAACGTTAAGCACTTAATGTTGAGATTCTACGCAAGTATATTTATCGTTATCAAGAAAATATAAGATTTTCTATTTAAGTCCCAAATATCAATCCCACAAGTAAGCTTTAAATTTGAAATAATAAATTAACTAGGAAATTCACAAAAATCAAACAAAATTACTGTCACTAATATTGAATGTGTGAGATTCTATCTGAACTAAATTATTGACAGCTAGAAAACTTTAAATGCAAAGTTTAAAACAGTAACTACCAAACTATGCTTATGTGATGAAGTTTTCTAATATGAAAAAGCATCTTTCCTACTAAAATGAGTTTTTGGTGAAATGAGATGAAATAATTGGTTTAAATTTGTATTATGCCAAATAGGAACAATTTTAATTTTCTACCCTGATTCAGTGTTATAGAAAATCATTGGCTAATCTTAGGTTTAGTCCCTAAATCTACGGCTTAGCTAGGAGGATATTGGCTTCCACTCCAAAGCTCCTACTTCCCTTCCCTTAAAGGCTAACTCTTGCTTTAGTTCTTAAACACTAAGATCGAATTGGGGATTTTAGTCTGTCACCCTTGAAATCTCCAATTCTACACCCAACAACGTATATTCCCCTATTTATTTGCACTTAATTCCTTGAACAAAATACTCCTTCATTGACCTAAATGTAATTGTCACTCTGTTGTAGAACTCATACTCCATTTACTGGATTATATGTTTCACAACATATTTTAAAAATTCAATTGGTCATATCGAAAAGTAAATTAAGAATAGAGTTGAAAAAACTATCACAATTTATTTTATATTTTAACATTGACACATCCATATTATCTTTTCATTTCACCATATCTCAGAGTAGGGAGAAAGTTAAAGGAAACTACTCACACTTCGTGAGAAATATACAACAAAATGCAAATTTCATATATAAAATTAAGTTTATACAACAATAATAAACAAACAACACTTATCTGAAAGTCTTTCTCAAAACAAATCCCATGTAGCCTCTCTTAGGAAATGTAGGAAGAAGATACTCTCACTTCTCTCCCTCTTCAACACTCTTGGAGAGGAATTCACACTTAAAATCACCACAAAAACTCAAAACTAAAAATAAAATAACTAACTAATGGTTTTGAATGGCGTGGAAAGCGGCTGAAGGTTACGAAGTGGCACAAATTTAGGTCAAAGTGGGGCGAAGAGCGAGTGAAGAAGAGAGTTTTCTGATTAGATTTAGCTTTAAATAGTTTCTAAGGTCGGTTTTCTAATAGGTGCATCCAAAAACTCTTCAAAAAGCATCTAAAATTTTCAAATCTTTTACAAACAGGGTTTGCATCGACACTGATGTTGTCGACGCCCATTCTGGAGCCATCAGCGCCAGTGTTCATTTAATTAAATCCATGTTCTCTATCAAACGGTGTCATCGGTGCCCAGTCTGGCACCGTCAGCACTGAACAGTTCTTCAAAAAAATTTTTTGACTCCAAATTCCATCCTTTTTTTTCCTTTTTAGCTCCAAGTCCTAAAAATCAACATCCTGCAATAAAACATGTAAAATATCATCCTTTAAAGTGAAATATTACCAAAAATGAGTATAAATTATAGGTCTAAAAATGCATATATTTTTGGTATATCAATAATCTTTGTGCCTTTTAGCATACCCATCAATGTGTTCTACAAAATGCTCTAAACTTTGAACCTTATATGTGGTATAATGAATATTATCGATCGTCCTCTGCAAAAATTAATCCAAAGTTTCAGTAGACTCACCTCTAGAAGTAGATGCTCGTGAGGTATATGGTCTCGATGTAGAAGCATCAAAGGTGGATGCAGCAGATGTCGACATTCCATAATTTCTCAAAAATCCTCCTTTCAACCAAAAATAAAGTGCTCAAGATACGATTTCACATTTACACTTGTAATTGGATTTAGAGGTAGCAGCACTTCTTCCCAGTTATCATATATCACACCAGCCTGCTCACACAAAGAGAATATCAATGAAGCAAATCCCAGACCTGCAGTATTAGTGGGAGTGGCAAAACTAATGATAGTCTGGTAAATCAAAGCTCCAATATTGATAAGTTTGCCTTCATGATTACAATAAATCAATGTTGCTCTCTCCCTCGTAACTTCACTAAGATGATTTGTTGGTAATAGATTAACTAAAATAAAGTAGTGCCACGCCTTCGATGGTGCACTTAACTTTGAAGTGGAAAAGTTGACTCTCCTCTCATTTGTAATTTTCCAGAGTCCCCTTCCAACAGTAAAATATGAAATAATCTCGTCCAGTTCCACCTCAGTCGGACTATAGTCGCTTAAAAACATAAAGTATCTGGCAGTAAATGGTAGAACACATTGATTACCTCTAGTGATTTGCCTCTGACCATGACTAAATCCTCTTCCGGTTTGCATAAAACTCCCGTACTATAAATATCACAGCCACAGCAGAAAAACAACAGAATCGTTCCCACTGTCGGTGAAAGATCAAATCCTCCACAGATCCACCTAGAATTTTAAAACACCTCTCAGGAATCAATTTTTGTGATTGTAGAGCGTCACTATATTTGTCCTAAGCTTTTGAACTCACAAACCTGCTCAAATCAAAGTGGGCCTTTCCCTTACTCATCTTCATTCTGGGGGCCATTCTACAAATTTCACAAAATTCCACAATAACTTAAAAAAATCAAGTCCAATCTACTAAACTTAACTCTTATAAGTATAAAGTACACTTTTTATGCAATTTCTATAGATTTTCTTCACTTTTCATCATTAATAGTGATTTTTAGGTTTTTCAAAATGTACTTAAAATACAGGATGAAAATTCAAAATTTTAAAATGGAAGTGAAGCTCTTACCTTAAGAAATCCAAATCTAGCAAATTTTGCTCAAATCTATCAAGAAATCTCCAAAAGAAGGTTTGCCCTAACTTCAAAATCGCAAACACGAGAGGAAGAAGATGACGAAAAGAGTAAAAATAACAATTTTTTGTGGTTATTTTTAACCTTTAATCGTTAGCGAACCAGTTTTTGTGAACCGGCTCTTAAGTGAGGATAAGTGACGCTTAGGTGCCTGCTTCTCAGGTTACATCATGCTTAAGCACGAGAATGTGGCACTTAGGCGCCAGTGCACGATTTTTGATATTTTTTAACCTAAGTAAAATGCACTATTAGCATAAGTATACCACCCTTAAATGGTCTTACAACACTTAAATGACTATTTTCCTCCCCTCTAACTTTCCTCTCTCTCAAAATTCTCCAATCTAACTAATTCTATTCGAGGCTAAAATAACACAATTTTTCACAGAAACAGCACATATATTCATTTATGTACTATTACAAGCAACATTCAACAAATAATTCTCATTCCAAAGAGCCTCGGATGAGAAAATTTTACTAAATACAAACACTAAACAAGCATACTCAATTAAAAACATAAAAGACATAAACAATAAAAACAAGATTTAACACTAACACATAAAAATAACAACTCATAATAAACAAACTCTAACTCTGAACTTAATTCCATTCTTAATTTTTTGGAACAAATTCCTATCTTTCATTAGTCTCTCCTTGGGCATTCGGAATATAGAGTTGATAAAACAGACGGTGGTGACGAGCTCTGATATAATCTTCTTCAAGCCATTTTGTCTTAAGATACATCGCCTTATCCACTTCCTTTATATAATTAGTATGGCTAAATTGCATTTTAAATTGACATCCAATATGCTCTAGATGTGCATTAACTTCATTTACTTTTGTCTTAAGTAAAGCCACGCTAGTCTCAGTTTTGTTGATCTTTTTAGCTATTCATTCAATACTAACAGCTAAAAACTGTTATACATCTCTTGTGGACTTTGACTAATGAATTCACTCCTCAAGACCTCTTCCTTTTTGTTTAAATTCATCTCCCATGAAGACATATTCTCAAAATCTCTCTTTTTCTTAGACTTTTAAGGCTAAAAGTGATTCTAGGGTGAAAATTCATCACAAAACCCTTCTATTTATAAGCATAAATCTTTCAAATAACTTCCAAGCACATCCTAAAACTACCATGGAATGTTTAAGTTAACCAATTGGTGGTTAAAGCTTTAGAAATTAAATTTCACACATGGTTTTTAACATCCATGCTTAAGCGCCGAATTTTGGCGCTTAAGCGCCAGTTCTCAATTTTGTACCATCAAATTAAAGTCCAAAAACTCATTCTAGCATTTTTAGATCACTCTTAAAATCAATACTAACACATAATAGTCTCAAAATTACTACCCCAAATTTTTAATCACACACAAATAACAATCGAAGCCAAAAACACACTGATAACAATCGGTTGCTTGCAACAAAGCGCTTGGTTTTACGTCGTCAGCCCGACGTAACCAGTGCTTATTCCGGTTGACCTAAAATCATTCGATCAATAAATTTATGCCAAACCCATACAAAATAAGGTTTCAGTCTATGACCATTCACTGTAAATACTTTTTCAGTTTTAGGATCTTTGATGTCCACAGCTCCATAAGGATAAACTTTCATCACAACAAATGGGCCAATCCACTTGGACTTAAGTTTGTCTGGAAATAGTCTTAACCTTGCATTATATAGCAGAACTTATTGCCCTAGCTGAAAATTTTTAGTAAGAATCCTTCAATCATGCCACATCTTCATCTTTTCTTTGTAAATCTTAGCACTTTCATAAGACTTATTCCTTGTCTCTTTAAGTTCATTTAATTGTAATAAACTTTTCTCACCACATCTTTCAAATTATAATTAAACTCTTTAATCGCTTAATATGCTTTATGCTCAAGTTCAGCTAGTAAAAGACAGGCTTTCCAAAATGTTAGCCTTTATAGGGACATTTCTATAGCAGTTTTGTATGCAGTCCTATAAGCCCACAAAGCATAGTCAAGTTTAACTGACCAATCCATTTTTGTTGAATTCACAAATTTTTTCATAATTCTTTTAATTTCCCGATTGGATAATTCAACCAAACCACTTTCTGAGGATGATAAGAAGTAGCAATTCTATGGTTTATATGATATTTCTTTAATAATTTCTCCATTATGGCATTTCTGAAATGACTTCCCCCTTAAGTTATAATAACTCCCGGTATCCCAAATCTATAAAATATGTTTGTTTTGAAAAACTTTGCAACACTTAAAGCATAACATCAAGGAAAAGCAACAACTTCTATCTATTTGGATACATAGTCCACTGCTAACAGTATATATAAATTTCTAAAAGATGATATAAATGGTCCAATAAAATCTAATCCCTAAACATCAAATATTTCAACTTCTAACATATAATTGAGGAGCATCTCATTTCTCCTAGATATATTGCCTACTTGCTGACATTTATCATAAGTTTTGATATAAGTATTAACATCTCTAAAGATAGTAGGCCAATAAAATCCAGATTGTAAAATTTTTTATATTATTTTATCAACACCAAAATGTCCCCCAAAATCAAAATTATGACATTTTTTGATAATTTCGTCAGTTTCTTCTAAAGGCACACATCTTCAAATAAGAAGATCACTCCCTTATTTATCTAAAAATGGGTCATCTCAAAAATAAGTATTAGCTTCAGATATAAATTTCCTCTTCTATTGGTGTATCATTCCATAGGCTATAATATCACCAATAATGAAGTTCACAATATTTGCATACCATGGAACACGCCACTCATTAATATTGAACAGTTTTTCATCTGAAAAATGTTCATTAATTTCTTTTTCAAAACATAGTAGTTTTTTTAGCTCAAGTCTGGATAAATGATCAGCAATTTGATTTTCAGTCCCCTTCCAATCTACTATTTCAAAGACAAATTCTTGTAAAAGAAGAATCCATCTTATAAGTCTCAGTTTAGTATCCTTCTTTTTCATTAAGCACTTAATAGCAGAATGAAGTAAAAGAAGAATCCATCTTATAAGTCTCGGTTTAGTATCCTTCTTTTTCATTAAGTACTTAGTAGCAAAGAAGAATCCATCTTATAAGTCTAGGTTTAGCATCCTTCTTTTTCATTAAGTACTTAATAAAAGAATGATCTGTATACACTACACAACGAGTTCCACATTAATATGATCTAAATTTATCAAAAGCATATACTATTGCTAATAACTTTTTTTCAATTTTTGTATAATTAATTTGGGTTTCTTTAAGAGTTTTACTAGCGTAGTAAATTACTTTAAAAAATTTATCATATCTTTATTGTTAAACAGCTCCAATAGCATAATCACTAGCATCACACATCTGTTCAAAAGGTTTTCCCTAGTCTAGTGAAACTATAATTGGTTGAGTGTCTAATTTTTCTATTAATAACTCAGAATCTTTTATAAATTCTTCATAAAAATTGAAAATTGCATCTTTCCCCAGTAAATGGCATAAAAGCTTAGCAATTTTTTAAAAGTCTTTAATATATCGTCTGTAGAATCCAGCATGTCCTATAAAACTCTTAATTTCCATTCATTTGTTGGATAAGGTAAATTAGCGATCACTTGAATTTTAGCAGGATCTACTTCTATATCTTTTTTTGATGTTTGATGTCCTAATAAAATTCTTCCTTCTACCATAAATTGACATTTTTCCCGATTAAGGACTAAATTTATTTCTTCACAACACTTAAGAACTTTTGATAAATGTTCTAAACATGAGTCAAATGAAGTTTCTAATATTGAAAAATTCTCCATAAACACTTCAATCCATTTTTAAATTTAATCACAAAAAATTGCCATCATACATCTTTGAAATGTTGCAAGGGAGTTACATAAACCAAAGAGCATTCTTCTAAAAGTAAATGTACCATATGGACTAGTTAAAGTTGTTTTCTCTTGATCCTCAGGAGTTATTTGAATTTAGTGATAACTGGATCCAGAAAACAAAAGTATTTATGCCCAACTAGTCTATCCAGCATTTGATCTAGAAAGGGTAGCAGAAAACAAAAGTATTTATGCCAGCTAGTCTATCCAACATTTGATCTAGAAAGGGTAATGAAAAATGATCTTTCCTAGTGGCAAAATTTAATTTTCTATAAAATGTGTATTTGCCACCCTGTGACTTTTCTAGTAGATATTAATTCATTACGTTCATTCACAGTCACAGTTACTCCTCATTTCTTAGGAACGCAGTGAATTGGACTAACTCATGCACTATCTGAAATATGGTAGATAATTCCAACATCTAACAACTTTAAAATTTCTTTCATTACAACTTTTATAACAGGAATCAATCTCCTTCGAGGTTTAGCCTTGGGTTTGCAGTTCTCTTCAATATGAATTTTATGCATACAAATTGAAGGACTGATTCCATTAATATCATCTATTGTCCATCCAAAGGCTTTCTTAAAATCTTTCAAAATTTTCATCAATCTTTCTTCATCTTTCATTATTAACTTTGAGAAAATTATAACTGCTAAAGTAGAGGAATCATCTCTAAAGGCATATTTTAAATGATCATGAAGTAATTTCAACTCAAGTTTTAGAGGTTGTTCAATTGATGGACAAAATGATTTATCTTTGTCTATCATATCTAAAACTTCAAAACTTTCTCGAACATAGTTTGAATCTTCCTTAAAAAGATCTTCACATTGATCTAATTCCAATTCATGCTCGTGTTCCAAATCTTTTACTTCAGATTTTTTTTCATAATTAGCTTTGAAATTGCATTCACTTAGATATCTTATAACATCCATTCTATAACATTCATCATCTTTACCATTTGCAGGGTATTTCAATGATCTTGAAATATTAAAAGTAACAGTTTGATCATTGACGAGCATAGTCAATTCTTCTTTCTACACATCTATCATTGCTCTTCCTGTGGCTACAAAAGGTCTCCTCAAAATGATATGTATCTCTTTATTTTCCTCCATATCCAGTACAATGAAATCAACAGGAAAGATAAAGTGATCCACTTTCTCTACGACATCTTCTATAACTCCTTTAGGGTACGTTATAGACCAATCTGCTAACTGCAGAGTTACAGTAGTAGGGGTTATTTTTCCTAATCCTAGTCATTTAAATATTGATAATGGCATAATGTCAATGTTTGCATGTAAATCACATATAGCTTTCCCATGAAATTTGTCTCCTATTTCACATGGAATTGTAAAACTACAGGATCTTTAAGCTTTTTAGGAAGCTTTTTTTGAATTATAGCACTGCACTCCTCATTAAGTGCAACAATCTTATTATCTTCAAAACTCCTTTTTCCTGTTCAAAATATCCTTCAAAAACTCAACATAGCTTGACATTTTTTCTAAGGCTTCAGCAAATGGAATATTACATGTTAGCTTCTTAAAATTTTCCAAAAATTTTGAAAATTGCTTATCCAACTTTTGTTGATGAAGTCTCGAAGGAAATGAGGTGGTGGTTTTTTCAAATCAATTATCAGTTCAGAAATAGGTCTTTTAGAATCTTTCAGAGCATCGTCTTATGATTCTTCAGTTTCTTTTTTCTCTACTTCAGTTTCTTGTTGAACCCTACCTTTCAACTCTTTTTTGCTTCTGTGTTGAACTACTTTTACTTGATCTTTACTCTGGTTTTTTAGATTTGTATCAGTATTACCAGGAAGTGTTCCTTGGGATCTATTACTTAATGAATTTGCTATTTGTCCAGTTGATTCTCAATATTTCTAATTCTAGCTCCTTGACTTTGTAACTAATTTCTCATTTGTAATACCACTTCTTCTATAGATAACTTCTTCTCCTTAAATTGCATATTATTGTTGAAACCAGGAGGATAAGTAGATCTATAAGTATTATTCCCATTATTGTTCTAGTTTCCCAATGGGTTTACTTGATTGTTCCCCATTGTTGATTATTATCGCACGTAGTATTATTCTATTTGAAGTTGGGATGGTTCTTCCAATATGAGCTATAATAATTTGAATATGGGTTATTCAGCTTGTTATTTATGGCATTCAAAGTTTCTAATGATGATTGAGAATCTACCATTTGACCTAATGAATTCCCTTCAATCATAAAAATTGGTTGAGAAAAATTCATTCTAAATTAGTCTAACTTCCTTGATATTACAGCAACTTGATTTTCTAACATAGTAAATGCATCAGATTCATGAATATTTTCAACTTTCTTAAGATTTACGCTCTTAGAATGCCATTGAAAATTATTGGTAGCCATTTCTTCAATTAAAGCATAAGTGTCATGAAATGGTTTTGCAATCAATGAACCACCAGCAGCGGCATCGATAATAGATCTGAGAGATCTAGCTAATCCATTACAAAACATTTGATTTATTAACAAATATGGTATACCATGGTGCAGACATTTTCTTAAGAGTTCTTTAAATCATTCCCATGCTTCATAAATATATTTCCCATCAAACTGATTAAAAGATGTAATATCATTTTTAAGCTTAGCAGTTTTTAATGATGGAAAATATTTAGCATGGAATTTTTGTGCTAAATCACCCCAAGTTCTAATAGATCCAGGTGATATCAAATTCAACCACATCTTAGCTTTATCCCTTAGTGAGAAAGGAAATAATGTAAGAATTATGGCATCATCTGATGCCTCATCATATTTAAATGTAGCGCACAATTCTAGAAAATTGGCAAGATGTTAAGTTGGATTTTCAGTTGGTGATCCCCCAAGCTTATTATTTGATACCATTTTGATAATAATAGTTTGAAGCTAAAATGAATTAGCTACCACAGCAGGTTTTGAAAACTACAATGAAGTTCATCTACCGTAGGGTTGGCATAATCTTGTAAAGATCTAAATTCTTAATGAATTTCAGCATTTTGATCATTTTGGTTTAACATTTCTGTAATTCTTTTAGATTTTTCAAAACTTTTAATTTTTTATTGTCTTTTTCTGATTTTCTTAACAGTTCTCTCTAATTCAAAATCATAGGGCACTAGTCCTTCAGAACCTGAACTACGCAAACACTAACCTAAAATAAAATAAAACACACCCAAAAATAAAATAATATAATAAGATATTCCCATAATAACTCTTAAAGTTTAAATAAGACTTTCTAAAATGGAAATTTGCTTTCAATCAATCTCTCCAGAAACGACGCCAAGAACTTGATCCCGATTGTTTATATGCAACAGTATAACAATGTATGCAATTATATTCTTCACTTACCTTTCCTTCTTTGTAACAACACCAAAAACTTGATCTAGAGAAAATAAGAATTTTACTTTTAAATTTATATGTATAGTGGGATACTACGCGAGTATACGTATCATTATCAAGTAATATAAGACTTTTTGATTAAGCCCGGAATATCGAACACAAAGGGAGTGTTCACAAAATGCACTTCTAAATAACAAACTTTCTATTTCAAAAATATATTTACTTAAACTATAGATATTTTTATAGTAATTAAAATTCAATTCTTTTTGGTATTTTTGATATTTTTACAAACAGAAACAACTTCTAAATATAACTTGAGTATATGTAAAAGAAAACACTGAATATGAAATATCTTTCTCTTTATCATGAATAAATAATAAGTATAGAAATTATATTATGGAAGTGTTCAAATTGTGTTGTACCAAATAGGAGCAATTTTATTCTTTAACCTTACTAGAGATGTTATAAAGATTATTGGCTAATTTAAAGTTTGAATTTTTCTAAAGACCGACTAGGTAGGGAAGATGCGAGCTCTCACTCTAGAGTTCTCTCGATTCCCACCACCTTGGGGCTAACATTCTTGTATCACAACTTAAAATAATAAACCAAGTTGAGGACATTAACCTGTCACTTTAAATTCCTCTCTCTACACCCACCAATGAGTATCTCCCTATTTATTTGCACTCAATCATATGAACTACATTCTCATTCGTACAACCTCATGTGATTCTTTCTAATTGTTGACTGAGACAATACCAGTCTGGTTCTTACATGTTCTGACAAAAAATTTTAACATCTGGATTGGCCAAATCAAGAAATAAATGAAGTGCATGGATTTAAATCATCACAACTTCTTCCAATAATACTCTTCACAACTTCCATCCAACACTTCAATTACTTAACATTTAAAGGAGAAGGATAAAGAAAACTACTCAGAATCCATGGAAAGAACAAAACCACACTTTAGTTTAAAGGTAAAAATTATTGTCAAACCAACAAGAAGTCTTGATTAAAACCAAAAGTAGTTTAAAAACAAAGATAAAAACTTATCTCAAATCCTCCACCAAAAATCTTGAAGTTCCATTGAATCTATTCTCTCTTACAACACTCTTAACTCTCACAATAAAATTAAAAATAAAAAGGAAAAAGTAAATTTGTGGTGCCTGAAAAATCTCTCGAAAAGTTTCTCCATAAACTACTAAAAGAACTTCTCAGGACTCCCCACATTTTTCTCTCAACTTCCTTCTTTTATAATTTTCCAAGAGGTGCCTTGGTATCTCTTCAAAATGTGTCCTGATTCAATGTATTTTCCAAGGGATGCCTCCTTTCACAAGTATTTTAACCATATTTTTGTTTCTACTGGTCATAACCACCCTCTTTAGCTAATAGGTGCCTCAAATTTTCCTTCAAAATTCAGCAAAATCAATTAACCTGTGAAATAACTGCCTCTAGCGCTTAAGCGCGGGGCTCTGACACTTAAGCATGACCTTTTCTATTTCACCAGTGCTTAGGTGCCAAAACACTTTTGCAAATTTTTTGCATTTTTGCTCCAAATTTGATTCTTTTTCACTCATTTTAGTATCTTTCACCTTTTTTACTTGTACTTGAAAGAAAAATACACTAATACTTTCCATTAAAGTGTAATATTTCAAAAATAGGTATAAAAATGTGTCTAAGAATATTATATATTTTAGGTGTATCGATACACAAAAATAATATACTATTTTAAGTACCATTTTTATTCCTATTTTTGGTGATATTTCACTTTAAAAAAAGGTATTTTTGTGTTTTTATTACAGGTATATCATTTTTAAGCATTTGAAGAAAAAATGGCAAAAGGAGCAAATTTTGGAGCAAAAATAGCCAATTTTGGGGTTATGCGCATGATGTGCCAAAATCTAGAGCACTCGCGCATGATGCACCAGATTGGCGCATGATGTGCCAGATGTGACATCTTCAAATTAAGGCGGTTCAAGATGAATTTTGAGCAAATTTTTAAAGGGACACATGTTCTAAGCGCCCCATTGAGTGATTCAATGCATTTAGACACTAAGGAATGTTCCAATTTAATGGGATTTGACTCTTGGATCAAGAAGGCACATCTTTTGAAATTCAAAGTTTTAAATTTTGAATTTTGGAGGGAATTGAAACTCTTTTCAGAGGAAGAAGCCTAATAGAAAGGGAGACTTCTAGAGTGTGACGAGATGGAGAGAGAGAATTAGCGTAAGTTAGAGAGAGAGATAAAGAGATTTTCTTCCAAGGTTGTAAAAGGAGAGGGAAGGTTAGAGATTTCTTCTTCATGTCATTTCTAAGAGAGAATTGGGAGTGATTGTAAAGAGGGAAAGGCTTGGAGAGAACTTCTAGGGATTTTCTTGGGAAGGATTGTGAGTTAAGTTGTATTTTTCATTTCTTTTTTTTATAAACTTATTTTTATATATGAAATCCATATTTTATCATATCCTTCTCATGAATTCCGAGTAGTTTTCCTTATCCTTCTCTCTACTTTGAAGATATGGTTTTGTGAAGAATTGATTTTATTTTCTATGTTTTTAAATGTCAATAATTTGTGATGATTTAAACTTCGATCTTCATTTACTTTTCAATATGTCCAATTGAAGTGTTAAAATGTGTTGAGAAATATATGTTTGAAAAGGGGACATGATTTCTACAAAAAAGGGGGAGTCACATTAGATTTCATGGGAGAGTATTTTGTCCATGGGATTGGGTGCAAATAAATAAGGAAATACACTTCATTGGATGTGGATTTTAAGATTTTAAGGTGACAGATTAGAATCCCCAATTTGGTTCAGTTGATTGAAAACTAATGCGAGCATATTAGCTCTCAGGTGAGGGAGCAATGGGAGCTCTCGAGTGACAGCCGGTATCCTCTCAGCCTAACCACAAAATTAGGGACCAAACTCTGGATTAGTCAATATTCTTTATAGTGCTCGAGAGAGGGTAGAGAAGAGTTTTTAAATGATTTTTAGCACAAAAGAGTTACCATGAAATTATTTGGCTCAAAATAGTTTTTAAATATATTTTTCAAATGATTTTAATTTCTTCACAAGATACATTTTTGTAGTAAAGGGAAAGGATGTTTTATCATACTTGAACTTCTTGTCAACAAAAACCTTTTTTTTATGTGAGTAATTTACTTTTAAAAGTTTAACATTTAGTTTAATTTACTTGTTATAGTCATGGATCTGCAAATTTAGTAGCATTTCACTTAAGTAGTTTAACTTCAAACTTCATACTTTACTTTGCTTTTGTTTTTAGTTTATAATAGAATATAAATAGCTAGCTCATATATATATATATATATATATATATATATATATA
>JXCR01048542.1:10189-57351 GCA_002079205.1 Phalaenopsis hybrid cultivar | reverse complement strand
ATATATATATATATATATTTTTCTATCTTCTTTGTGGGATTGATATGTAGGACTCCATTAAAGCCCAATATTACTTGAATGATATGTATACTTGCGTTATATGTAAAAGAGATGTCCCCATAAGGATTAATTTTTGGGAAGACTTGTTACTTGCAAGTTGAATTGGAACATAAAGCTTATTAGGCAATAAAGGAATTTAATTTCGATTTAAAAGAAGCTGGTGAGAATAGATTATTGCAATTGAATGAGCTTGAGGAAATTAGGAATGAATCGTACAATGATGTGATGATTTATAAGGAAAAAATGAAAGAAATGCATGATTGGAATATAGTAAAAAGAGAATTTAAACCCCTACAATAAATTTTATTATTTAATTCAAGATTGAAATTATTTCCTAAAAAATTGAAGTTTAGGTGGAAAGGGTCACTCAGAGTTTTAAAAGTCTATCCCTGTGGAGCAGTCAATATTGAAGATCCTAAGATTGGAAAATATTTAAAGTGAGTAGGCACAGATTGAAAACTTATTTTGATGGTCAAAGACCAAATTTTAAAGAAACTATCATGTTGGATCACCCAGAATGAGACTGGGAATGTCTGGCTGATGACATTAAACCAAGCACTTTGTGGGAGGCAACCTATATGTATCGTTGTCTACTTTGATTTTTGAGTTTTTGTTTAAAATCTTATATGTATGTTTATGTTTATGTCTTTATGTAATTCATGTATTTCAGAAAAAATGTTTAAAAACATCTTTGTTTGCCTAATATATGGAAAAGACTGAGAATTTATTTGATAAAAATTTGAAACGGCCACATTTTGGAACTGGCGCATGATGCGCCGAATTCCAAAGAGCTGGCGCATGATGTGCCAGATCAGCGCATGATGCACTGTGGAGACGAAAAAGACTTAAAATGTTTCAAATGATGGTTTTTTGTGGGGACACCTTCAAATAACTCCTAAAAATTGACTCCAACACATATTTTAGAGGGAAAATGAGGGAAGAGTGTCCACATTTCAATTCATATTGCTTTCTACTCTAAAAACTCTATTATATTTGGAATTTTCAACCTAAGAAATTTCATCAGTTTTGACACACAAAAATTGCATGATCGAGTTATAATGAAGAAGAGGCTTATCAAAGAGAGGTGTTTTGTGAATCGAGAATTCAACACGTTGTGTACTTGAGTCAAAGAAGTTATTGCGCATAGGCATTGGAAAGTGCTTTGCTACACTACTGTTGCTATAGTAGTCCATGTGGTGAATGCATTTTATGCAAATCTTCAAGGGATCAACTAAGGAATGATCTATGTGTGAGGTAGGTTTGTGCAGTTCACTCATTTGAGAATCAATAAAATGTTTATGATCGAGAACGTGCCTGTCTTCCACTATGCAAGTTTTACCCCTACAAGAGACAACATGAATGAACTCAGAATTCAACCCTACTACAACTTGAGTGCACTTTCAAAGAGAATTAAAAAGATAGAGAAATAGGTGCATAATCTTATGCATGCAATTGAGAATATTTCTAAGATGCTGGATCACCTGGATTGGAGACTTAAGGAACATTTTGAACGTACAGGGCATATTGAAGATGGTTTGGTATGTATGTTCAAGAAGCATGCATTGATTAAGGAGGAAAATTCAACCTACAAATTTCCATTTAGGCTCTTCTACAATCTATATGTGCACTACCAATCTATGGGAGATCTCCAAGAGAACGAGAGTGAATAAGATGTTTGAAATTGAGTTAGGACGAAATGTTCTGTATAGTATTTTTTGTTTCGGTTTGTTATGTTGGATTGCCTTTACTCTCTATTGTTGCAATATCTATGTTATTTCTTTGAAGTTTGATGTTTAGATTTCAGTGTTTAGGATGTTGGCCTGCTTTAAAACACTGAATTTGTTATGTATTGGCTTGAAAAATGTTAGTTTGTATTAACTCAGATTTCGTATATAAATATGAGTTTTGTGTTGCTTGTGAAAATTTAGTGTTAGTTTGATGTTTAATTATTCTTAAAAAGGTTTATTTGAGTCAAATAGAGGTTGATGTAAAGTGGTACAGAGCAGATTGCCACAAAAACTGAAATCGGGCAAAAATATGCTCTGGCCTATGATGCGCCAAATTGGCGCATGATGTGCCAACTTACAGAGCCTTGGCGCATTATTCGCCAAAAGTCCGAACACGCTATATTGTCTAGAAAACCATAAAATCGCATGTAAACCTCCATTTTCGATGCCTGAGTCATCTTTTACCTCAATACCTTTGTCTAGGGCATCACATTGCGGGCTATAGTGCAGGATTTGGGGGCCAAAAATCCTAGATTTTATTTTCTCTTGGTAAGAGCTTCACTTTAACTTAAAAAACTTTTATTTTCACTATGGATTTTAGGAGATTCAAAAAATGGGATTTTTGATGAAAATGCTTGAAGGAAACTCATGGTGAAAAGTTTCTTAGCAAATAATCTTACTTAGGGAATTATATTTGAGATTAAATAATTTATTTGGAATTTATTTGGATTTTTATAGAATCTCCAATGGATCTCCAAGTTAAGCAAGGAAGACCGACCGAGGACTTCAATGCTTGACAATTCATTAGTTTCAAAGCCCAATATAGTTACAATACACTATTGGAGAACAAAAGAATGATCCAGGAACGGGCGTTTCCAAACCCAGGAGGCGAGGTCAAGAGGTTCATTCACACCAAAAATTGAGACAATTTTGCTACTTCACTGTCGTAGCGATCATCCCTATGGTCCAAGAGTTCTATGCTAACTTAAGATTCACCGCGGGAGATCACATTTTAGTGAGGCGTACACAAGTTGAGTTTACCTCTGAAAGGATCAATGCATTTTATGGGCTTAGAAATGTCTTCCATGATGAATATGCCGCTTTTGCTATCACTGATTCATCACTAGAAGAAGTTATTTCCTTTCTGACTGATGGAAGCGGGGAGTGGAAAATAAATAATAATAATAAGATAGTTAACTTCCCTTCTTCCATGTTAACTATTCATTTCAAAATATGACATCACTTCATCTTTGCTAGAATTTTACCTACAAATCATCTTGCTGATGTTACAAAGGATCAAGTTGTGCTGAACTATTCCATTCAAAACATGAAGGCAATAGACGTTGGTGCACTTATAGTTCATCAGGCTTGGAGTATTGCTGACAGTGCTACTGCTGACGGTTTGGGATATCCTACCCTGATTTTCACTTTATGTGAACAATTAGGAGTTGAATCCCATAGAAATGAAAATAGATTACATCCTTAAATCTGAATGGGAAGCACATGATTCAGAGAGTAGAACAATTTGTTGAGTCTAAAAGTGTAAGAAGGGATAGGCCCTCTACATCTGCTGCAGGGGCATCTACTTCTAGTGTTGCATCTTTGGAAGGTGTTATGGACCAGCTCATGATTCAACAATATGATATCATTAATATACAGACTCAGTTGGGAGAGATAGAAGCAAGGAATGCATATAATGATGAATATCAGCAAAGGAGAGTTCAACATGATATAGATTTTCAAAATGCTATGGTTAGACACTTCATGGGTGAACATAATGTCAACTTTCCTAATGTACCCAGCTTTGTTCCCTATGCTCCCATTCGCGACGAAGGTGAAGAAGCAAGAGAAGAAGAAAAAGATGATGATGATGGTGGTGAAGAAGGAGATGAGAAGTGATTATTTAGATTTAGTTTGATTTCATGTTATGTGTTGTTTGTGTTTTTTTGTATTGTGTTGCACTTTTTATTTAAGACTTATATTCAGACTTTTATGTTATATTATGGACCAGTAATTTGTAATAGTAATTGTAGGCCATTTACTTTTCAGTTTAAGTTTTAGTATTATCAATTTGATCTTATTGAATGTGTAGTATTTTTAATTTTTATTTTTAGTTTTAGTATTTCTATTTTAATTCCCAGCAAGTTCTTTAGAATATATTACGTTTTATTTAATTGTTTAAAGCTTGTATGTAGTTTTATAGTTAGTACCTGTAGTATACCAGAACCAATTTCATGTTCAGAAATCCTCTACAGGTTAGTTTCTATTTTCATGTAATTACTGTTTTCTATCACCAACCAAAATTTTGTACTAAAATGTATTTAAAATCATTTAAAAATTTAAGTTTGTGGGAAAAGAAAATTTTCTTTTAAAATGGAGAAAACAAAATTTTATTTGTCCTAAAGTGAATTTATTTAAGATGACCTGGGATATTAAGATTTAACTTTAAATGACAATACTTATGTTTATAAGTATTATACTAAGTTTAGGTAAAAGGCTTTTAATAATGAAGGTCAATTCTAAAGCTAAAGATATTTGGTATGATAGGATAAGACTATGTTTTTCTATTCTTAGTAAAGGAAAATTGTATTTTTGAAGTGTTAAGTATTTTAGAGTTTCATGTAAGAAGAAAGGAATGAGGATTTATGAAAAATCATAAACTAGCATGAATTTATTAAGTAAGGTAAGGTATGGAGTTTTGACTTTAAGAAGAGGATAGTGAAGTTCAAAACTATTAAAGGCTGTCCAAATATAGTAATCCTCACTTGAAAAAGGAAAAAAAAAAGAAAAGAAGGAATTAAAAAGATTTTAAAGGAAAAAAAAAGAAAAGAAAAGAAAAGAAAAAAAAAATAAGTGAGGAGATGCTTAATCAAAAATTGGCTTCACTTGAATCAACTTAAGGAAAAAGCTTTGTTACACTTTCTAAACTTGTATTGAAGTATTAGTAGTATTTTGAGTAAAGTTTTATGAAGTTTTTTTTCATAAGAACATTTTAAAGGTCCTTAACATGACAAATTCTAATTCTTCTTGAAAAGAATAGTGTCAAAAATCTTAAATTTGATTACTAAATATTCCTAAACTTGGAGTTTGAAGCTAAGTTATTAATTTTTTTTCTTAAATTTTATTATTCTATTATTGAACTAAAGTATAGAAGTGATAAGTTAATCTATATCCTAAATTCATATGCTTTTATGTAATGAAAGTGTCACTTGAGGACAAGTAACATTTAAGTTTTGGGGATTTTGATATTAAAAAATAATATACTATTTTAAGTATCATTTTATGCATATTTTTGGTAATGTTGCACTTTAAAGAAAGGTATTTTTGTATTTTTGTTGCAGGTAAATTATTTTTAGGCATTTGGAGAAAAAATGACAAAAGGAGCAAAATTTGGAGCAAAAACAACCAATTTTGGGGTTTGTCGCATGATGCGCCAAAATCTAGAGAGCTGGTGCACGATGCGCCAGGCATGACATTGTCAAATTAAGGCGGTTCAAGATAAATTTTGAGTAAATTTTCTAAGGGAAACTTGTTCTAGGCACCCCATGGAGTGATTCAATGCATTTAGACACTATAGAAGGTTCTAATTTGAAGGGATTTGACTCTTGGATCAAGGAGGCACATCTTTTGAAATTCAAAGTTTTGACTTTTGAATTTTGGAGGGAATTAAAACTATTTTAGGAGGAAGCAACCCAAAAGGAAGGGAGACTTCTAGAGTGTGACAAGAGGTAGAGAGAGAGAATTGGTGTGTGTTAGAGAGAGAGATAAGGAGATTTTCTTCTTAGGTTGTAAGAGGAGAGGGAAGGTGAGAGATTTCTGCTTCATTACATTTCTAAGAGAAAATTGGGAGTGATTCTAAAGAGGGAATTGCTTAGAGGAAACTTCTAGGGATTTTCTTGGGAAGGATTGTGAGTTAAGTTGTATTTTTCATTACTTTTGTTTATAAACTTATTTTTATATATGAAATCCATGTTTTATTGTATCATTCTCATGAATTCTGAGTAGTCTTCTTTGTTTTTCTCTCTACTTTGAAGAAATGGTTTTTGTGAAGAATTGATTTTGTTTTCTATGGTTTTAAATGTCAATAATTTGTGATGATTTGAACTCCGATCTTCATTTACTTTTCAATCTGACCAATTGAAATGTTAAAATGTGTTGAGAAATATATGTTCTGAAAAGGGGATATGATTTCTACAATAAAAGGAGAATTATTTTTTTATTTTATGGGAGAGTATTTCATCCATGGGAATGGGTTTAAATAAATTGAGAAATATACTTCGTTGGATATAGAATTGGAAGATTTTAAGGTGACAGATTAGATTCGCCAATTTGGTTCAGTTGATTGGAAACTAATGTGAGCATGTAGCCATTAAGTGAGGGAGTAGTGGGAGCTCTAGAGTGACAGCCGGCATCCTCACAGCCTAACCACATAATTAGGANTTTTTTTTTTGCAAAAAGGAGCCTCTTTTGTCTCCCTCCATGTTAATTACTTAAATATGATCAATACATCCAAAGAGTGTTAAGCAGGGAGANTATATATATATATATATATATATATATATATATATATATATATATATAATTTATTTTATTTTCTTTATTTATTTTTTNTAAAGGCTACATCAAAATGTGAGGTAATTAAGAAAATACAAGGCATGTCTAAAAAAAGAAAGTAAATAAAGCATCTAGCTCCTAGCGATTCTGAGGTAAGGTATTTGTTATTTGTCACCCTTTAACAGGTTAGCTAGTATCTGTGTAGGATTAGTAGCAACAGTTACTCTTTGGGATCCAGCACCTTCAATAGCTAGGTAGTTAGCTGGTTTGTTTCTCTCCCTATAGGTAAAACAATAATTGATTTGTATCTCCTTGGTGAGATGTTTTATCTTAATAATGTACTGTTGGATATGCCATGGAGGTACAACAATACCTGTCATATTCTCAATCAGCATAGAGGAATCAACCTCAGCTTGAATTTGTGTCCATCTGTTTATGACTGCCATTTTGATGGCCCAGTAAAGAGCAGCTGTCTCAGCTTCCAAGGCATCTTCAACAATAATTGGAGCTTTGAAGAACATTATGCATTTGCCTCTGCAATCTCTGAATACCCCTCCAACCCCTACTGTGTGGGTTGTAAAGCATCCATCAGTGTTAACTTTAAGGTGGGGATAAGTGGGTTTTTTCTAGTAGATTTTAATGGCTTTACTGCAGATCTGACCCATGCTTTGGTTCATCTTAATGTTGTTTGGAAACCCCTTCCAAATGATTAGCCTTTTGATATAAGCAAGCCAATTTGCCTCCATTGTTGCAATATTCACCTTTTGCTCTTCATGCTTGTTTTTGTTCCTTGCATTCCAAATGAACCAGGCTATGATGATAGGGATTGTACATAGTTTAACTTTTTTCCAGTCTGACCAGTACTTCTTAAGTTGTTCCCATCCCAAGTTGATAGTGTTAATGTGGAAATTAATTGTCAGGGATCCCAAAACCTTCCTAGAGAAGTGACACTGGAAAAAAGATGTGTATTCCTAGAGAAGGCCCCTTCACTGTTCTGGCAGAGATAGCATTTTGAAGGCCCCTTCAAGATATACATATATATATATATATATTTCCAGCTTCCCTGTGGGATTGATATATAGGACTCAATTAGAGCTCTATATTACTTGAACGGAACGTATACTTGTGTTATATGTGAAAGGGAATTGAGATTTTAAAAGAAGTTTTAAAGATAAATTCTTTTTATTAAGGTTACGTTGTTGTTTCAAAACTTATTTTCAATTTTCCTGACTTCAGCATCATGTATCATCTCCTTCCCAAATCAGATTAGTGATTCAAAGAGGAGAGGAATCAAATAAGAAGGGACATACAACAAAATGACAAACAAGAGAAAAAATAAAATGTGGAGAGTCTACGTGCAGTAAATCTTAATTGCGAGGTACTTGGCGCTTTGGAACGGATGCTCTGGTGCTTATGTGCCAATCCTGGATGCTTAGATGCCCCAGTTCATTTTTTCTCCTTCTTCTTTTTTGCTCCAAATTTGACATTTTTTCACTCCTTTTAGCATTTTCTACCCATTTGATTGTACCTACAAGAAAGAAACACAAATACCTTTCAATAAAAAAAATCTAAAAAATAGGTATAAAAATGTGTAAAAAAACATTATTTATTTTAGGTGTATCAAAGTTCCCTAAATGTAAGATGTAACTTGTCCTCAAGTGACCTTTCAATCTTTAAAAATCAACATAAGTAGATAATGCATATGAGTTTCTTTAGGAGTTGCTAAAATTTAGAATTAGAAATATGATAGTTCAATTTAGATGAAAATATTAGTAAATGAGACCAACTTAATGTTTAGAATTTTTTAATGTTAAGAAATATGAAAATATGAATTCCTATCTAATTCAAAAATATTGTAGATTTTCCAAATATAGAATTTAACCCTTTCATTATCTCCACTTAAAAATTTTTATTAAGAATAATTTTACTTGTCATGTTATATTTTTAAGCATAAGAGTTTCTCAAATCTTATACTGTAAAAAGATCAAATGTGGAACCAATTTTTGGTTAGGCACTAGTCCTCAAACTTCTCCTCCCTTCTTTTTTTTCTTTTTCTTTTTCTTTTTATTAGGCAAGGATTACTATATCTGGATAGGCCTTTAATGGTTTTGAACTACACTTCTACTTTCCTAAAGCAAAGCTCTTANTCCTTTTAGCATTTTCTACCCATTTGATTGTACCTACAAGAAAGAAACACAAATACCTTTCAATAAAAAAAAATATCTAAAAAATAGGTATAAAAATGTGTAAAAAAATATTATTTATTTTAGGTGTATCAAAGTTCCCTAAACGTAAGATGTCACTTGTCCTCAAGTGACCTTTCAATCTTTAAAAATCAACATAAGTAGATAATGCATATGAGTTTCTTTAAGAGTTGCTAAAATTTAGAATTAGAAATATGAAAGTTCAATTTAGATGAAAATATTAGTAAATGAGACCAACTTAATGTTTAGAATTTTTTAAGGTTAAGAAATATGAAAATATGAATTCCTATCTAATTCAAAAATATTGTGGATTTTCCAAATATAGAATTTAACCCTTTCATTATCTCCACTTAAAAATTTTTTTTAAGAATAATTTTACTTATCATGTTATATTTTTAAGCATAAAAGTTTCCCAAATCTTCTACTGTAAAAAGAGCAAATGTGGAACCAATTTTTGGTTAGGCACTAGTCTTCAAACTTCTCCTCCCTTCTTTTTTTTCTTTTTCTTTTTCTTTTTTATTAGGCAAGGATTACTATATTTGGATAGGCCTTTAATGATTTTAAATTACACTTCTACTTTCCTAAAGCAAAGCTCTCATATAAATTTTTTACTTATAAATATAATAATAGTTTTGAAAATTATTTTTGATAAAAAAATTTAAGTATTAAAAATAAAAGTCTAAATTTCTAAATTTTTTAAAAATACAATTTTTCCTACTAAATATAGTTACACTATATTTAACATTTTCTACACTAAAAATTTTTAACTTTAAGTTTTTCTTCATTACTATAAATTTTAACTAAATTTTCTTACTCATTTCTAAAATCAAAATTTTGCTTCCTTAATAAAACTTCATATACATAATCATTTTTCACATTAAAATAAAATTTATTTAAATTATAATTGAGAACAAATAAACTTTTAAGTTTCTTTAAAATTTTTCATCTCCCCCAAACTTAAATTTTTAACAGAAATAAAACATTTAGCATCATATATAAAACCACGAATGAAAAACTAACTATAACATTCTTGCAGGAATTTTTATATCTTAAATATTCAAGTACAAAAATTAAAAATAAGAGTAGAAAAATAAATTGATCAAATTTTTAATTCTACTTAATATAAAGAGATTCATTAGACTTCTATGCAGTGGAGTATAACTGAAAACCAAATAAACACAGTGGCAAAAAAACATAATTGCAACATAAATAAAAATAACCGGTAGTAAATTGAAAAAGAATTTTTAACATGCAACTCTTAAGTAAAAAGTTAGTTAAATTTTAAACTTTTCCAAGATTTTAAATTCAGTTCAACAAACACTAACTAAATACACCAAACAACACAGTTAACATTATTACTACCACACAAACATACTAACTACACAAAAGTACAAATACATCACAGCAATGTCTACAAAACACAACAACTAAAACTAACAATTTCAACAGTCTTAACTGAAAACAATAAGTATATGCAATCCATAGTTTGTAACAATACATAAACAAAAAGCAACAAAAAACAGAAAACATAACTACAAATCCAACTAAACATCATCTTCCTTATCACAATCATCACTACGCCAAGCATATGCAAGCTCATATGGTGGATGTCTATGGTACTGGGGAAATACAACATCTTGGTTACCTCTATTAAGATGCTCCATAGCGGTATTGTATTCCTCCTCATAATCACTTCTTCTTCTCATATACCCATCCATATTCTCTGCAAAAGGTTCTAAATTTGCCACTTGTTCATTGGTATAAAAAACATTATTCAATATTTTTTCCATAAGCTATGACTGAGTATCAGAACTAGATGTTTGACCCCCCATGATGTATAAGCATGTGAAGTTGAGGCTCGTGAAGTAGAGGCAGCAAAACTACTAGAGAATCCACCCTTCCAACCAAAATTAGAATGATGTGAATAAGTCTTCACATTCACACTAGTAATGGGCTTCAGTGGCTGTAAGATCTCATCCCAGCTATCATATTTAACATCATCCTGCTCACATAATGAAAAGATCAAGGTTGCAAATCCCAAGCCCTAGTAGTAGCAGCAATGGTAGAATTGGTAATAACTCCATAAATCAATCCTCTAATATCAATCGACTTGGACTATTGAATACAGTAGTTCAAGGTTGCTCTCTCTCGAGTCACTTCACTTGGATGATTTGTAGGTAGCAGACAAGCAGAGATAAAATAGTGTCATGCCTTTGCATTGGTATCCAACTTTGAGGCAAAAAAATTTACTCTTCTTTCATTTGTAATCTTCCATAATCCTCTCCCAAATGTTAAAGAAGATATAATCTCATCTAGCTCCTCCTCAGTAGGACTATAGTTTGTATAAAAACACAAAGTACTAAGAGCCAAATGGTAAAACTAATTAATTACCTAAGGAGAAAATGGTATTGTCATCCCTCGCACTATGAATCCTTCCACATTAGCCTCAAAGAGATTAGCATAGACCTCTCATACTACATAAATGACGGTGTGAGCAGAAACATAACAGAACCGCTCCCACTGGCGGCTAACAATCAACTCTTCTACAGCTCCACCCGGACTTTTAAAATATGGCTCAGGAATTAATTTCCTCAAATGCAGTGGACCGTTATGCCGATCCTGAGCTCTCGAACTAACAAATTTACTTGAATCAAACGGAGNAAGGAGAAAATGGTATTGTCATCCCTCGCACTATGAATCCTTCCACATTAGCCTCAAAGAGATTAGCATAGAACTCTCGTACTACATAAATGACGATGTGAGCAGAAACATAACAGAACCGCTCCCACTGGCGGCTAACAATAAACTCTTCTACAGCTCCTCCCGGACATTTAAAACATGGCTCAGGAAGTAATTTCCTCAAATGCAGTGCATCGTTATGCCGATCCTGAGCTCTCGAACTAACAAATTTACTTGAATCAAACGGACTTTTTCCTTTGCTTCTTTTCATTCTTGTTGTCATTTTCTAAAAAATGTATAAAATTCAAAATAAATTCAACAATCAACTCTAAATCACTAAACTCAGCTCCTAAAAGCTTAAACTAACAAATCCATATATTTTCGATCAATTTTTCCAAAAATTTCACCATGAATAGTGATTTTAGGGTAGCTCATGAATGTACTCAAAATCCATGGTGAAAATCAAAAGTTTTTGCATAAAAGTGTAGCTCTAACCTTAAGAAGATCAAGTCTAACAATTTCGGCTTAAATCCACCAAGAAATCTTCATAATAGGTGATGCGTAGAAGAGAAAAAATGGAGTTTTTCAGACCAAAAATGCACTTAAAATTGTTCGTAAACCGATTTTCGTGAACCGGTGCTTAAGCACAAATGGTTTGACGCTTAGGCGCAAGTTTATTTGTGTAGGCGGCGCTTAAGAACGGCTTTTGACCCCTAGGCGCTAGTGCACAAATTTTGATTTTTTTCATTTAAGTGAAATGCACTCCTAGCCTAAGTCAACCAACCCTCTATGGTCTCAAAACACTGTATATACTATTTTCTTCTTCTTATCTCTTTTCGTACTCATGTTTCACCAATCTTAGCTAATTCAATTCAACACTAAATAACAAAAAATTTCACACAAAATAAACACTAATGTTAATTGACGAATGATTAAAAATATTTTTGAATAAATGAATTCTCATTTCCAATAGTCTTGGATGAGAAAATTCTTAATACAAAATTAGACTTTCATAACATATGAAAACACCTTGAAAAACACTTAAAATTAACAAACAAACATCAAACACACAAACACTAAACATAAGCATTAAATTAGTAGCTTAATTCCATTCTCTAGTTGATGGAAGAAATTCTGGCCTATTGTTAGTCTCTCCTTGAGCATTTGGAATGTATATCTAAAAGAACGAACGATGATTAATAAATATAGTTGAATCTTCTTCAATTCATTTGTTCTTCAGATACATTGTCTTATCTGCTTCTTCTATAAAATAGGTGTGGCTAAAATGCATCATTAGTTGCCATACCATATGNATGTACTCAAAATCCATGGTGAAAATCAAAAGTTTTTGCATAAAAGTGTAGCTCTAACCTTAAGAAGATCAATTCTAACAATTTCAGCTTAAATCCACCAAGAAATCTTCATAATAGGTGATGCCCAGAAGAGAAAAAATGGAGTTTTTCAGACCAAAAATGCACTTAAAATTTTTCGCAAACCTATTTTTGTGAACCGGTGCTTAAGCACAAATGGTTTGACGCTTAGGCGCAAGTCAATTTGTTTAGGCAGCGCTTAAGAACGGCTTTTGACACCTAGGCGCTAGTGCACAAATTTTGATTTTTTTCATTTAAGTGAAATGCACTCCTAGCCTAAGTCAACCAACCCTCTATGGTCTCAAAACACTCTATATACTATTTTCTTCCTCTTATCTCTTTTTGTACTCATGTTTCACCAATCTTAGCTAATTCAATTCAACACTAAATAACAAAAAATTTCACACAAAATAAACACTAATGTTAATTGACGAATGATTAAAAATATTTTTGAATAAATGAATTCTCATTTCCAATAGTCTTGGATGAGAAAATTCCTAATACAAAATTAGACATTCATAACATATGAAAACACTTTGAAAAGCACTTAAAATTAACAAACAAACATTAAACACACAAACACTAAACATAAGCATTAAATTAGTAGCTTAATTCCATTCTCTAGTTGATGGAACAAATTCTGGCCTATTGTTAGTCTCTCCTTCAGCATTTGGAATGTATATCTGAAAGAACGAACGATGATTAATAACTATAGTTGAATCTTCTTCAATTCATTTGTTCTTCAGATACATTGTCTTATCTGCTTCTTCTATAAAATATGTGTGGCTAAAATGCATCATTAGTTGCCATCCCATATTNTAGTTTTGAAAATTATTTTTAATAAAAAAAATTTAAGTATTAAAAATAAAAGTCTAAATTTCTAAATTTTTTTAAAATACAAATTTTCTTACTAAAGATAGTTACACTATATTAACATTTTCTACACTAAAAATTTTAAACTTTATGTTTTTCTTCATTACTATAAGTTTTAACTAAATTTTCTTACTCATTTCTAAAATCAAAATTTTGCTTCCTTAATAAAACTTCATATACATAATAATTTTTCACATTAAAATAAAATTTATTTAAAATATAATTGAGAACAAATAAACTTTTAAGTTTCTTTAAAATTTTTCATCCCCCCCAAACTTAAATTTTTAACAGAAATAAAACATTTAGCATCATATATAAAAGCACGAATGAAAACTAACTATAACATTCTTGCAGGAATTTTTATATCTTAAATATTCAAGTACAAAAATTAAAAATAAGAGTAGAAAAATAAATTGATCAAATTTTTAATTCTACTTAATATAAAGAGATTCATTAGACTTCTATGCAGTAGAGTATAACTGAAAACCAAATAATCACATTGGCAAACAAACATAATTGCAACATAAATAAAAATAACCGGTAGTAAATTGAAAAAGAATTTTTAACATGCAACTCTTAACTAAAAAGTTAGTTAATTTTTAAACTTTTCCAAGATTTTGAATTCAGTTCAACAAACACTAACTAAATACACCAAACAACACAGTTAACATTATTACTACCACACAAACATACTAACTACACAAAAGTACAAATACATCNCATTCACTTTGAATATTTTATCAGTTTTAGGATCTTTGATGTCCATAGCTATATAAGTGTAACCTTTCATCACAACAAATGACCCATCTATCTGTACTTAAGTTTGCTTGGAAATAATCTTAACATTGCCTTTTAAAGCAAAACTTGTTGCCCTGGCTGAAAATTTTTAGTCAGAAGCATTCGATCTTGCCACATCTTCATATTTTCTATGTAAATCTTAGCACTGTCATAAGATTCATTCTTTATCTCTTCAAGCTCATTTAATTGCAATAACTTCTTCTCACGAGCATCTTTAAAATTCTAGTTATATTCCTTAATGGCCCAATATACTTTATGCTCAAGTTCAATTGGTAAGAGACATGCTTTCCTAAATATTAGTTTGATTGGGGACATCCCTATAGGAGTTCTGTATGCAGTCCTATAAGACCACAAAACATAGTCAAGTTTAGCTGATAAATCCATTTTGGTTAGATTTATAGATTTTTTCAATATTATTTTAATTTGACAATTGGATAATTCAGCCAAACCACTTGTTCGAGGATGATAAGCAGCAGCAATTCTATGGTTAATATGATATTTCTTTAATAATTTGCCCATTATTACATTTCTAAAATGACTTTCCCCATCAGTAATGATCACTCTCGGCATCCTAAATCTACAAAATATATTGATTCTTAAAAACTTTGGAACACTTTGGNGGCACATCTTAGAACTACTCTTTTGCGTTCAAGCCAACCAATTTCCAGATAGAACTTCTAGAAATCAAAATTTGCACATGTTTTTTTAACTGTCACGCTTAAGTGCAAGATTTTTGTGCTTAAGCGCCAGTACTCAATTTAGCACAGGTCCACTTAACATTCAAACATTCATTCTAACATGTCTAAGCCATATGTTATTGTAGTAAAAGAATTACTAACTTAATATATAATCAAATTACTACAATAATTTTCCAATTCACTCTCATNGGCACATCTTAGAACTACTCTTTTGCGTTCAAGCCAACCAATTTCCAGATAGAACTTCTAGAAATCAAAATTCGCACATGTTTTTTTAACTGTCACGCTTAAGTGCCAAATTTTGGTGCTTAAGCGCTAGTACTCAATTTAGCACAGGTCCACTTAACATTAAAAAATTTATTCTAACATGTCTAAGCCGTATGTTATTGTAGTAAAAGAATCACTAACTTAATATATAATCAAATTACTACAATAATTTTCCAATTCACTCTCATTAACATAACAATAAAAACAAACACACAGATAACTATGGGGTGCCTCCCACAAAGCGCTTGATTTTACATCGTCAGCCCGACGTAACCATTGCTTATTCTAGTTGAGACAACATCAAAAAATCATTTAATTTAAGTTGGTCAAATAAAAAGTAGGATTTCAGCCTGTGATCATTCACTTTGAATAATTTATCAGTTTTAGGATCTTTGATATCCATAGCTCTATAAGTGTAACCTTTCATCACAACAAATGGCCCATCTATCTGTACTTAAGTTTGCTTGGAAATAATTTTAACATTGCCTTANCAACGTAACCATTGCTTATTCTAGTTGAGACAACATCAAAAAATCATTTAATTTAAGTTGGTCAAATAAAAAATAGGATTTCAGCCTGTGATCATTCACTTTGAATATTTTATCAGTTTTAGGATCTTTGATGTCCATAGCTATATAAGTGTAACCTTTCATCACAACAAATGACCCATCTATCTGTACTTAAGTTTGCTTGGAAATAATCTTAACATTGCCTTTTAAAGCAAAACTTGTTGCCCTGGCTGAAAATTTTTAGTCAGAAGCATTCGATCTTGCCACATCTTCATCTTTTCTATGTAAATCTTAGCACTGTCATAAGATTCATTCTTTATCTCTTCAAGCTCATTTAATTGCAATAACTTCTTCTCACGAGCATCTTTAAAATTCTAGTTATATTCCTTAATGGCCCAATATACTTTATGCTCAAGTTCAATTGGTAAGAGACATGCTTTCCTAAATATTAGTTTGATTGGGGACATCTTTACAGGAGTTCTGTATGCAGTCCTATAAGACCACAAAACATAGTCAAGTTTGGCTGACCAATCCATTTTGGTTAGATTTATAGATTTTTTCAATATTTTTTTAATTTGACAATTGGATAATTCAGCCAAACCACTTGTCTGAGGATGATAAGCAACAGAAATTCTATGGTTAATATGATATTTCTTTAAGAATTTGCCCATTATTACATTTCTAAAATGACTTTCCCCATCAGTAATGATCACTCTCGGCATCTTAAATCTACAAAATATATTGATTCTTAAAAACTTTGGAACACTTTGAGCATCACATCGAGGTAAGGCAACAACTTCTATCCATCTAGATACATAGTTAACTACTAACAATATATATAAATTTTTGAAAGATGGTATAAATGGTCCCATGAAATCTAATCCATAAACATCAAATATCTCAACTTCTAACACATAATTGAGGGGCATCTCATTCCCCCTAGAAATATTTCCTACTCGTTGACATCGATCACAAGTTTTGATATAAGCATTAGCATCTCTAAAGATTGTAGGCCAATAAAATCTAGATTGTAAAATTTTGTATGATGTTCTATTAACTCGAAAATGTCCACCAAAATCATTATTATGATATTTTTTAATAATTTCATAACCTTTTCTGAAGGCACGCATCTTCAAATAATAAGATCCTTTCCTTGTATATGTAAAAATGGTTAATCCCAAAAATAAGTCTTAGCTTCAGATAAAAATTTCCTCTTCTATTGGTATGTCATTCCATAGGGTATAAAATCACTAACAATGAAGTTCAAAAGGTCTGCATACCATGGAACGCACCACTCATTAATATTGAACAATTTTTCATCTGGAAAATGTTCATTAATCTCTTTTTCAAAATAGAGTGGTTTTTCTAATTCAACTCTATACAGATGATCAACTATATGATTCTCAAATTCCTTTCTATCTACTATTTTCAAAGTCAAATTCTTGCAAAAGAAGAATCCATCGTATCAGTCTAGGTTTTGCATCCTTTTTCATTAAATATTTAATAGCAGAATGATCTATATGCGCACTACATTTAGTTCTAATCAAGTATGATCTAAATTTATCATAAGCATATACTACAACTAATAACTCTTTCTCAGTTGTTGTATAATTTATTTGAGCTTCATTAAGAGTTCTACTAGTACAGTAGATAACAATGAATATCTTATCATACTTTTGTCCTAAAAGAGCTCCAATAGCATAATCACTAACATCACACATTAATTCAAAAGGTTTTTCCAAATCTGGGGCAATAATAATTTGTGCAGTGACTAATTTTTCTTTTATTAATTCAAAAGATTTTAGGCTCTCTTCATCAAAATTAAAAATTACTTCTTTTCAAGTAAATGGAATAGAGTCTTAGAAATTTTTTAAAAGTCTTTAATATATCGTATGTAGAATCCAGCATGTCCTTAAAACTCCTAATTTCCTTTACACTTGTTAGTTAAGGTAAATTAGTGATCACTTGAATTTTTGCAGGGTCTACTTCCATATCATTTTCTAAAATTTGATGTCCTTATACTATTACTCCTGCTACCATAAATTGGCATTTTTCCCAATTAAGAACTAAATTTATTTACTCACAGTGCTTAAAAACTTTTGATAGATGTTTTAAACATAAGGCAAATGAAGTTTCAAACACTGAAAAATCATCCATAACAATCCCTTCTTCAATTAAATCACAAAAAATAGTCATTATACATCTTTGAAATGTAGCAGGTGCATTGCATAAACTAAAGGGTATTATTTTAAAAGCAAATGTACCATAAGGACTGGTAAAAGTTGTTTTCTCTTGATCCTCAGGAGCTATTTGTATTTGTTGATAACCAGTATATCAATTCAGAAAATAAAAGTATTTATGCTTAGCTAGTCTATCCAGCATCTGATCTAGAAAGGGTAGTGGGAAATGATCTTTGCTTGTGGCAAGATTTATTTTTCTATAGTAAAAGCATATTCACCATCCTATAACTTTTCTTGTTGGTATTAACTCATTATGTTCATTCAAAGTCACAGTCACTCCACCTTTCTCNTGTTGTATAATTTATTTGAGCTTCATTAAGAGTTCTACTAGTACAGTAGATAACAATGAATATCTTATCATAATTTTGTCCTAAAAATGCTCCAATAGCATAATCACTAACATCACACATTAATTCAAAAGGTTTTTCCAAATCTGGTGCAATAATAATTTGTGCAGTGACTAATTTTTCTTTTATTAATTCAAAAGCTTTTAGGCTCTCTTCATCAAAATTAAAAATTACTTCTTTTCAAGTAAATGACATAGAGTCTTAGGAATTTTTTAAAAGTCTTTAATATATCATATGTAGAATCCAGCATGTCCTTATAACTCATAATTTCCTTTACACTTGTTAGGTAAGATAAATTAGTGATCACTTGAATTTTTGCACGGTCTACTTCCATATCATTTTCTAAAATTTGATGTCCTTAAACTATTACTCCTGCTACCATAGATTGGCATTTTTCCCAATTAAAGACTAAATTTGTTTATTCACAGTGCTTAAAAACTTTTGATAGATGTTTTAAACATAAGGCAAATGAAGTTTCAAACACTAAAAAATCATCCATAACAATCCATTCTTCAATTAAATCACAAAAAATAGCCATTATACATCTTTGAAATGTAGCAGGTGCATTGCATAAACTAAAGGGTATTATTTTAAAAGAAAATGTACCATAAGGACTGTTAAAAGTTGTTTTCTCTTGATCCTCAGGAGCTATTTGTATTTGTTGATAACTAGTATATCAATTCAGAAAATAAAAGTATTTATGCTTAGCTAGTCTATCCAGCATCTGATCTGGAAAGGGTAGTGGGAAATGATCTTTGCTTGTGGCAAGATTTATTTTTCTATAGTAAAAGCATATTCACCATCCTCTAACTTTTCTTATTGGTATTAACTCATTATGTTCATTCAAAGTCACAATCACTCCACCTTTCTCAGGAACGCAGTGAATTGGACTAACCCATGCACTATCCGAAATAGGATAGATAATTCCAACATCTAAATACTTTAAATTTTCTTTCTTAACAACTTCTTTCATAACAGGAATCAATCTCCATTGAGGATCAGCCCTGGGTTTGCAGTTTTCTCCCATATGAATTTTATGCATACAAATTGAAGGGCTGATTCTTTTTATATCAGCAATTGTCCATCAAAATGCTTTCTTATAAGTCTTTAAGATTTTCATCAAACTCTCTTCTTCTTTTGTAGTTAATCTTGAGGAAAATATAACAGGTAATGTGGAGGAATCACTTAAAAAGGCATTCTTCAAATGTTCGGGAAGTAACTTCAACTCAAGCTCTAGAGGTTTTTCAATCTATGGACAAAAAGATGTATCTTTCTCTGTTGTGTCCTAAACTTCAAAACTTTCTCAAACATAGTTTAAATCTTCCTTATATAATACTTAATATTTATCTAATTCCTCTTCTTGGTCGTGTTCTAACTCTTTAATCTCAGATTTTTCTTCATAATTTTTTTTGAAATGACATTCACTTAAATATCTTATCACATTTATTCTATAACATTCATCATCTTTACTTTTTGCAGGGTACTTCATTGATTTGAAAGTATTAAATGTAATTGTTTGATCACTGACACGCATAATTAATTCTCCTTTCTCCACATCTATCATTGCTCTTCTAGTGCCTAGAAATGATCTCCAAAAAATGATAGGTATCTCTTTATCTTTCTCCATGTCTAGCACAATGAAATCAAGAAGAAAGATAAATTGATCCACTTTCACTTGGACATCTTCTATAACTCCTTTAGGGTAAGTTATTGATCTATCTGCTAACTGCAGAGTTACAGTAGTAGGGCTTAATTCTCCTAATCCCAATCTCTTAAATATTGATAATGACATAAGGTTGATGCTTGTTATTAAATCACCTAAAGCTTTCCCATTAAAATCTGTCTCCTATTGCACATGGAATTGTAAAGCTACCAGGATCTTTAAGCTTTTCAAAAAGCTTTTTCTGAACTATAGCTCTACACTCTTCACTAAGTGTAACAGTCTCATTATTTTCAAACTTCCTTTTCTGTTAAGAATATCTTTCATAAACTTCACATAACTTGACATTTGTTCTAAGGCTTCAGCAAATGGAATATTAAATGTAGGCTTCTTAAAAATTTCCATAAATTTTGAAAATTGCTTATCCAACCTTTGTTGTCAAAGCCTCTGAGGAAATGGTGGTGGTGGTTTTTCCAAATCAACTTTAAGTTGAGAAATAGGTCTTTCTAAACTTTTCGGAGTGTCCTCTTTTGTTTCTTTAATCTCTTCTCTCTCCACTTTAGTCTCTTTTTGAGCTCTACCTTTCAATTCTCTTCCGCTTCTATGTTGAACGGCTTTTACTTGCTCTTTATTCTGGTCTTTTGGATTTACCTCTATATTACTAGGAAGTGCTCCTTGGGATCTACTACTTAATGAATTTGCTATTTGTCCAAGTTGATTCTCAATATTTCTAATTGTAGCTCCTTAACTTTATAACTAATTTCCTATTTATAACACCATTTCTTCTATAAAAAACTTCTTCTCCTTAAATTGTGAATTATTGTTAAAACCTGGAGGATAAGTAGGTCTATAATTTCTATTCCCTTGGTACTTCTAGTTTCTCAATGGGTTTACTTGATTGTTCCCTCATTTCTGATTATTACCACCCGTCGTATTATTCCAATTAAAATTGAGATGGTTTTTCCAACTTGGGTTATAATAATTTGAATATGGGTTATTCTACTTATTATTTATGACATTCGAAGTTTCTAATGATGCTTGAGAATCTACCATTTGACCTAATGAATTCTCTTCAATCGTAGGTATTGGTTTAGAAAAATCATTCTAAATTGGTCTAACTTTCTTGATAATGCAACAACTAGATTTACTAACATGCCAAAAGCATCAGTTTCATGAATGTTGGCTACTTTTTTAAGATTTACCCTTTCAGAAGGCCATTGAAAATTATTTGTTGCCATCTCTTCAGTTAAAGTATAAGCGTCATTAAATGGTTTTGACATCAATGAACCACCAGTAGCGGCATCGATAATAGATCTAAGAGATCCAACTAATCTATTGTAAAATGTTTGAATTATTAACTAATCTGGTATAGCATGGTGTGGACACTTTCTTAAGAGTTTGTTAAATCATTCCCATGATTCATAAATAGATTACCCATCAAATTGACTAAAAGATGTAATATCATTTCTATGCTTCACAGTATCTGAAGGTGGAAAATATTTAGCAAGGAATTTCTATGCAAAATCACGCCAAGTTCTGATAGATCCAGGTGATAACGAATGTAATCATATCTTAGTTGTATCCCTCAGTGAAAAAGGAAATAATGTAAGTTTTATAGATCATTTAATACACCATCAAATTAAATGTAGCACACAATTCTAGAAAATTGGCAAGATGTAAATTTGGATCTTCAGTTGGTGACCCCCTGTAGCACACAATTTGTAAATTTGGATCTTCAGTTGGTGATCTCCCAAACTGATTATTTGATACCATTTGGATAATAGTTTGGCAAGATGTAAATTTGGATCTTCAGTTGGTGCTCCCCCAAACTGATTATTTGATACCATGTGAATAATAGTGGGTTTAAGCTCAAATGAATTAGCCACTACAGCGGGTTTTTGAATACTACAATGAAGTTCATCCATTGTAGGGTTTGCATAATAACTTAAAGGTTTAAACTCTTCAACATTTTGATTACTTTGATTTGTCATTTCTTAAAAATTTTCAGTAATTTTTTTAATTTAAAAATTTTTCTAATAGTTCTTTCTAATTTTGAATCGTAAGGCACGAGTTTTGCGAAACCTGAACTACGCATACATTACTATAAAACACATAAAATAAAATAAAATAAAATAAAAAATTAAAAAACACAAATAAAGAACTTTAAATAAAAACGACACTACAATATTCTTAAAATAAATCTTAAAATTTACATAAGAGTTGCTAAAAAATTTTTTATCCAAAAAATTCTTTTTGAAATTTTATTTTTTTGCAAATTACTAATATTTTTCTCCTTTCCTCGGCAATGGCACCAAAAACTTGATCCCAATTTTCTATATAGATAGATGTACAATGCAAAGTATGCGATTATATAATTAATCTCCTTAATAGTTATTCTTAATTTACAACGACACCAAAAACTTGATCCAAAGTAAAGGCTACGTAAATTTTTCACTATGAAGCAAATAAGAATGCAATTATAATATTTCAATATGGGTTACTACGCAAGTATACGTATTATTATCAAGTAGTATAGAACTTTCTGATTAAGGCGTGATGAGCGAGCTCCTCTAAACTTTCCATTCTGTGAACTCCTTTAGACTTTATGAAATAGGCTAGCTACAAAGCTTTTCCATTTTGACAACTCCTTTAAACTTTGTAAAGCGGGCCAGATACAAAGCTTCTCTCGCTTTTTCGAGTTCGACCTTCTAGCTTCTTTAAGTAAACCTGGAGAACCCAAAGCAAGGGGAGTGAGGGACTCGGGCCAATTAGGACTTGTGCTAAGGCTCATGATAAATGGGAGACACTCGACACTATGAAGAGTGTTTGGTCCTGCTCAAAAAGTCCTAACTTAAAGGCTAGCTCTAAGAAAACCAATGATCCATCACATAGGCAAGTCGTCACATAGACCCATATGAGTGCACACACACCGTGTGGGCGATGGAACCCACATGCCTAGACAACACTAATCCTAAGGCTAGCTAGGAGTTTAGGAGATCTCACCACTTTGACAGTTGCAGACGTGTTCTCTTTATGTTGTAGGAGAGCCCACGCATCAAGTCGCCGGTGTGTGGTTCACGTGCCAGTGTTCCTCGTACAACTTGTACATCAACAATGAAAGTGGGGAAACTTCCCTCGCAAAGGAAAATATTTCCATGCCTCTTCAAGCCATTGTTATATAACTATACGTCAATGGTAGGACACTTTGGCGGCGTTTCAACCACTAGGGAATGAGGGCTGACGAGGTGCTTCAGTGACGGAGCTTCCCGGTGGCACACACAAAAGAAAAGCATGGGAGAGAGAGGTGCTAGGCATCGGTTTTGCGTGCGAAGGATGTAAAGGCTGGTAGCAGGATGCCAACAAAAGTTTGCACGTCGGAGAAGGCTCGAGCAATGGGGTGGAGACCAAGAAGAGATGCTACAAATGCGAACAATGAAAGGAGGTTAGAAGGTCAGAACTGGTCAAAAAGTAGTTGAGGTTGGTCAGATCTGGTCGACGTGCTAGAGGAGACTTCTGGATTTTCGCTGATGTGGAAGGAGGCAGAGACTGAGGACAATAGGCTAGGGCTCGTGAAGAAATTTTTTGGGTCGAAGTAGGGTCTTCTTCTGTCAGGGAAGGAGGCGGTCAGCATGCTTCAGGTGCGACGGAGGAGCTCATGGGAAGACGACACGATGAGGGAGAGGGTTTTGCAAAGTTTTCAGTGCTAGAGGAGAAGAGGGAGTTCGGGTTGGCAACGAAATGCTGCTGGTGAGGGGAAGATGGCCGGTGAGGAGCTACGGCCGGCAGGCCTCAGGAGCTACAGGGAGCTTTGGTGAAGGTGGTACAAAAAAGTTGCGTGCTATAGGGTTTCGTGAGAGGGAGTCTAGCGGCTGTGAGTCGCGTGCGATAGCAAAAGATAAGGGAGAGAGAGATAGGAGCGTGGGTTTTACTAAAAATTAATCTTTTAGTTATAATAATAATAATAATAATAATAATATTATTATTATTATTAATATTGTTATTATTATTATTATTATTATTATTATTATTATTATTATTATTATTATTATTATTTAAAGCTCCATTTCACACATTTTTTGTCGGATGCATCATCATGGTGAAATAAACGTCCCCTTTAAATTAAATCGACGTTCTAGACGCATTATTGTGGTATTTTTCGTCATTTGGGGTTGTTCGGACCACTTTTTCGATGATCGGGCCCAAAAGATTAATTCACACATTTTTACCCCATCTGTGAAGCCGTAGCGAAGTGGACATCCTTTATAGGTGAAATTGACATTCTGGATGCACTCGCATTGTTTGTTTCATCATTAAGGGTCACCTCGACAACTTTCTTAGTGATCAGGCCAATTTGAGACAATTTGGTGTGCTACGCGATGCATAATATTTATTGACCTGATTGGAGTTGTCTGATGTGCGAAATTCTGACCGGCTTTCACATAATTGAAAGTCAAAATCTAGCAGAATGACTTTAACTACGTGCCCCTCAACATGCGCCAAAAATTCTCGAGTGCATGTGTGAACTACCAAATGTTATGGACTGGTCGTAAGCTATCTTTAGTCATGCATGTGGACACCCTACACACGTGACATCAAAAATTGATGCCAACAAAGGAGCCCAACAAGTGTGATGCGCAGCCAAGGCACAGTGCATTTGTTGGAAGTTTCTCAATTTTTGAACGAGCTTAGGTTAATGGTGTGACATGACCCAAGCGACCAAAAAGAGCTAGAAGCATTAGGAAGGAAAACTGCAAGATCCATAATCATTCCTAAAGAGATGGGGAGGAATGCACATGGCACTTACATCCACCCTGGCAATGGGTTCAAAGGCCATCAAAGCTTGACCCAGAAAAGTGGTTTAGAGGCTGTAGAGGCGTGACCATGCCCGTTAGGTTCAGGGGCCGTAAAGGCATGACCTATGAATGAGTTGTGAAGCTGTAGAGGAATAACTTAGAAAAGTGATTTAGTGGTCGTAGAGGCATGACCTTGAAAAGTGGTTCAGAGGCCATAGAGGCATGACCACGAAAACATGTTCAGAGGCCATAGAGGCGTGACCTAGGGGTTAGTTCAGAGGTCATAGAGGCATGACTCAATCGGGTGGTTCAAGAGCCTCAGGGACATGGCCACTCAACACTGAGGGATTAAAGCCTCAAATGCCTGATCTTCATAAATGAGGACTGTGGGCTACACGACGCTCATGTGTAGAGGGCAGGTTGGCTATGAAGCCGCCCATCACTTTAATGATGAATGCCATGGGGAATTATATCACTCACTAATTGTTAACAGGTTTATTAGATCAAGAAGGAATGGCATAAAGTTTACATCTGAGGACTAGTCCGCATTGATCAGTTAGGAAGGAGAGCTAAGGGCCTCTGATCCCTCCTATGAATTAATCAAGGTGCGTACCTCAACACTCGCGCTTCATCAATGAGGACTGTCATGTGGACTTTATATCGCTCATGAGAGGAAAGAAGGTTGGATAGAAAGCCTCCTGTTACTTTATTGAGGAATGTCATGGGACCTCACATCGCTCACTAAGCAGTAGCCAGTTGCAAGTGCCTTTTGAAAGTTGGGAGAAAGTGCTTCCTCCTTGGAAGCCTATGGACCCAGAAGTTTATTTCAACTGTATATAAGTTGGGGAGGAAAATAATATGAATATATTTATGGATCGAGCATCTCAAAATTCATCGCATATTTAGCTTTAATTTAGTTTGAATGCACTTTTGAAAGAAATTAAGAAGTTAGAAAAGGGGTACAAAATCTTATGCATTCAACTGGAATCATTTTTGAAATGTTTGACCATCTGGATTGAAGGATGAAGGAGCACTTGAAACACACTGAACGTATTGAAGGAGGTTTGGTGTGAATGCTTAAGAAAAATTCTTGGGTTGAAGAAGATTCAAAGGACGAATTTCCTCACTGATCTTTTTACAACTTGTATGTTCTCTAGCAATCCATGGGGAACATTCAAGAAGATGATAATGAAGATGATGTTTAAACTCGTTTAGTATGGAAAACGTAGTTATATTTGCTATTATGTGTTTGTACTGGATTTGATTTACTTTTATTGTAGAACTTTATATGTTTGTTTCTTAAGTGTTTAATATTTAGGTTTCAACTTTAGTTTGTTGGCTTCATTTTGATGCTGAATGAGATATGTTGACTTGAAAACTATTAGTTTGTAATCATTCAAATATTATATATAAATGTGAGTTTTGTGTTGTTTGTGAACTTTTATGTTGGAAAATTTTTTAATTATGAGTATAAGTTTTTAATTAAGTTAGTTAGAGGTTGACGTGGTTCAGTACGCAGCTGATTTTCAATGAAAATCAAAAATCGAGAACTTTTGGCATTGGCACCTGAAGTGCCAGATTGGTGCATCAGGTGTCATTACATAGAGAAACGGCGCCACAGGCGCCAGATTGGCGCTTGAGGCAACTCTTTCCCAAAAATTCCCAAATCATTTTAAAACCATGAAAGTTTCCTGTAAACCCCACTTTTACTACTTAGGTCATATCCTAACTGTAAACGNGTGAACTTTTATGTTGGAAAATTTTTTAATTATGAGTATAAGTTTTTAATTAAGTTAGTTAGAGGTTGACGTAGTTCAGCAGATTTTCAATGAAAATCGAAAACCGCGAACTTTTGGCATTGGCACCTGAAGTGCCAGATTGGTGCATCAGGTGTCATTACATAGAGAAACGGCGCCACAGGCGCCAGATTGGCGCTTGAGGTAACTCTTTCCCAAAAATGCCCAAATCATTTTAAAACCATGAAATTTTCCTGTAAACCCCACTTTTACTACTTAGGTCATATCCTAACTGTAAACAAAGACGAAACTCAACCTAGGGCTTCACATTTCATGGATTTGAGGAGATTTCAAAGCATAAAAGTGTTAGATTTCATCTTCTCTTGTTAAGAACTTCACTTAACTTAGAAATTTTTTATTTTCACAATGGATTTACCCTACATTTTGGAAATCCAAAAATGTGAAAGTTTTTTTTAGGAAGTTTAAAGAGAACCCATGGTGAAATGCTTCTTACCAAATATTCCTACTTTTGGATTTATATTTTTAATATTTTGATTTTAATTGAATTTTATTTTGAATTTACATAGAAATTCCNGTTTTTTTTAGGAAGTTTAAAGAGAACCCATGGTGAAATGCTTCTTACCAAATATTCCTACTTTTGGATTTACATTTTTAATATTTTGATTTTAATTGAATTTTATTTTGAATTTACATAGAAATTTTCATGGCACCACGAGTAAAGTGGGGAAAGTCTACGAGAGATTTTGATGCAAGGAGGTTTATCAACTTCAAGGTCCAATATAACTATAATACTAAAATGGTCTCGAGAAAATTGATTAAGGAGCGAACATTTTCGAAGCCTGGAGGAGAGATAGAAAGGTTGATTATTGCTCAAAAGTGGGAAAANCAAGGTCCAATATAACTATAATACTAAAATGGTCTCGAGAAAATTGATTAAGGAGCGAACATTTTCGAAGCCGGGAGGAGAGACAGAAAGGTTGATTATTGCTCAAAAGTGGGAAACTTTCTGCTACTTCACTGTAGTAGCCATTGTTCCGATGATTTGAGAATTTTATGCTAATCTTCGAGTGAAAAGGGACGATCACTTCTTTGTTCGAGGTAAGCAAGTTGAATTTACTTGATGAAGAATCAATGAATTTTATGGACTGAGAAATGCATTTCATTGTGAGTATGCTACATTTGGCTGATTTATCACTTGATGAAGTAATTGCCTTTCTGACTGATGAAAGAGGAGAATGGAAAATTAAAAGTAATCACAAGATTAATTTCTCCACTTTCATGTTGAATGCTCAATTTAAGGNAATTTACTTGATGAAGAATCAATGAATTTTATGGACTGAGAAATGCATTTCATTGTGAGTATGCTACATTTGTGACGGCTGATTTATCACTTGATGAAGTAATTGCCTTTCTGACTGATGAAAGAGGAGAATGGAAAATTAAAAGTAATCACAAGATTAACTTCTTCACTTTCATGTTGAATGCTCAATTTAAAACATGACATTACTTCATTACTCCAAATTTGCTTCCAACAAATCTTCTAAGAGAAGTAACTAAGAGAAGAGTAGTGATGAATTTCTACATTTAACAAATGAAAGTAGTTGAAATTGGTGCTCTTATTGTGAGAAATTATCAAAGCATTGCTAGGAGTGGGACAGCTAGTGGTTTTGGATATCCTGCCTTGATTTTGACTCCTTGCGAACAATCAAGAGTAGAATTTTGTAGAAATGAAGAAGTGTTGCAACCACTAAAACCAATTAGAAAAACCAATGTGCATAAGTTTGAATTGTTTGTTGAATCTAGGAGTGGATGTAGTGATACACCCTCCACGTCAGCTACAGTACCATCTACTTCTAGTTCTGTTTCACTTGAGAATATTATGGAGCTGTTAATGTTTCAACAATCAGATCTCATAGCAATGCATAATAGAATCGGAATTATAGAAGCCAGAACTGCATAAAATGATGAATATAAGAAGAAAAGAGTCCATCATGATGTTGCATAAGAAGAGGCGATGGTTAGATTTCTGAGGGGTGATCATAATGTAGACTTTCCTACATGCCCCGGATTTACACCTTATGTGCTATGTGCATGAAGGATATGAAAAAGAAGAAGAAAATGATGAAGTTTAAAATTATTAAAGGTTATCGGAATATAGCAATCCTCACATGAAAAAGATAAAAAAAATGATTGAAAAAGATCCTAAATAAAAGAAAAGAAAAAAGAAAAGAAAAAAATGTGAGGAGAAGCTTGAGGAGATGCATAATAAAAAAATTGGATTCACTTGAATCAACTTGAGGAAAAAGGCTTTATTATATTTTCTAAACTTGTATCTGAGTATTAGAATCCTTAATAGTAAATTTTTCATTAAATTCTTTTTCATATGGATGTTCTAAGTATTTTTTATATGACAAATCACAATTTTTAGCATCCTTAATAGTATATTTTTCATTAAATTCTTATTCATATGGATGTTCTAAGTATTTTTTATATGACAAATTACAATTCTTCTCAAAATAAATGAAGATTCAGAAATCTTAAACTTTTTTTTTAATTAAAGGAGCATTATACGTCTCCCTATGCATTTAATCAAAAAAATAATTACAAAAATAGGAAAAGGTCCTTATCTAAACCCAAAAAGTCCACATACAATGCACACAAAAACAAAGAAAACCTGAAGGACCTTTTCTAAAAGAAAAACAAAATGCAACTGACACACTCTAACCAAACAACACACAAAGCTCAACCAATATCATTTAAAGCTAATCTCTAATCATCATCAGAAATAGACTTCATAACCAGAGCACCATGAATCTTCAATCTAGCCTTAGCTGCCTAATGAGCAACTATATTTCTCTCTCTCTTAATATGAGACCAACAGATAACCAAGTTTTTAAACATATCAAAAACTCTCTTCATTTGAAGGATAACACTCCAATGATAATCCTCCATTAATCTGCAAAATTTTCATAAAATTAAAGAATTAGTTTCAAGAATAATAAATTTCCATCCACATTTATGAGCCACCTAAAGTCCAAACACCATAACATCAACCTAAGTAACCAAAGTAGAAATAGCAAAAGCACTAGCTGAGAACCAGCAAATAATAGAACCCATAAAGTCCCTGCAAACTCCACCAACACTAGCTTAACTACTTTTCCAACACCCATCAGTATTAATTTTTACAAAAGGAGCACAAGGCTTACTCCACGCCACCAAAGAAAAAGCTTTAGATTTAAAACTATCAGAAATACAAAATTTCTACATCAACTCCCTTATTTTACCTTTCATGCTTAACTTAAAAGATAGCAATTGAAGGCTTTTTAATAGATAGGAAATAATCAAACTAAAAGTATGATTATCATTAGGAACCACATTATTGAATTTAGCATCATTCCTAGCAATCCAGATAAAATAAATAATATTAACAGGTACATCAGCAAAGGAAGCCTGAACATTAGCTCTCAATTTAGCAAAGATATCAGAAATATTAGTAATCTGTAACAAAGTAGTTTTTAATTGAAGTTTCACAATAATCTTTCTCCAAAATTCAACAGCAAAATGGCATTCAACAAAAATATGAGCACTGTTGTCCTCCTTATTCCTGAACAAAACACAGTAAGAAGGCATCTGCAAACTTTTGAGCTTAATTAAATCATTAGTAGGAATGAGATTATGAAAAAGTCTCCAAATAAAGAAAGAAATGGAATGTTTAATCCAAGAATTTCAATTCCAGCTGAGATCCAAACCTTGAAAGGATTGAAAGGACAGCAAAACTTTTGGAATAAGATTTTTCAATAATACCTTTAATCCTCAGCACATCAACCTTATTACTGAGAATAGGAATTGAAGAAAAAAATTTAGGATTAGTAGAGTGTACCTTATTTAGAAGTTCACTAAAGCACCACCTTTTATTCAGCCAGAAATCATTAACTTTGAGATTAATCTCAGCAGGACCACCATACCAGAAAATTAAAGCACCCTTACCAGTTCAGTCATCATACCAAAAGGAGCAGTCCCCTTTCCTAATATCCCAATGAATTTAATCTTCAGTATTCCTAGCCACCATTAACATCTCTTTCCAAATAAAAGAATCTCCTTTATTAACAGTAATAGCCATAGGATGTTTATTAGAACAATACCTGGNTAACAAATGAAAGTAGTTGAAATTGGTGCTCTTATTGTGAGAAATTATCAAAGCATTGCTAGGAGTGGGACAACTATTGGTTTTGGATATCCTGCCTTGATTTTGACTCCTTGAGAACAATCAAGAGTAGAATTTTTTAGAAATGAAGAAGTGTTGCAACCACTAAAACCAATTAGAAAAACCAATGTGCATAAGTTTGAATTGTTTGTTGAATCTAGGAGTGGATGTAGTGATACACCCTCCACGTCAGCTACAGTACCATCTACTTCTAGTTCTGCTTCACTTGAGAATATTATGGAGCTGTTAATGATTCAACAATCAGATCTCATAGCAATACATAATAGAATAGGAATTATAGAAGCTAGAACTGCATAAAATGATGAATATAAGAAGAAAAGAGTCCATAATGATGTTGCATAAGAAGAGGCGATGGTTAGATTTCTGAGGGGTGATCATAATGTAGACTTTCCTACATGCCCCGGATTTACACCTTATGTGCTATGTGCATGAAGGATATGAAAAAGAAGAAGAAAATGATGAAGTTTAAAATTATTAAAGGTTATCCGAATATAGCAATCCTCACATGAAAAAGATAAAAAAATGATTGAAAAAAGATCCTAAATAAAATAAAAGAAAAAAGAAAAGAAAAATATGTGAGGAGAAGCTTGAGGAGATGCATAATAAAAAAGTTGGATTCACTTGAATCAACTTGAGGAAAAAGGCTTTATTATATTTTCTAAACTTGTATCTGAGTATTAGAATCCTTAATAGTAAATTTTCCATTAAATTCTTTTTCATGTGGATGTTCTAAGTATTTTTTATATGACAAATTACAATTTTTAGCATCCTTAATAGTATATTTTTCATTAAATTCTTTTTCATATGGATGTTCTAAGTATTTTTTATATGAAAAATTACAATTCTTCTCAAAATAAATTAAGATTCAAAAATCTTAAACTTTTTTTATAATTAAAGGAGCATTATACGTCTCCCTATGCATTTAATCAAAAAAATAATTACAAAAATAGGAAAAGGTCCTTATCTAAACCCAAAAAGTCCACATACAATGCACACAAAAACAAAGAAAACCTGAAGGACCTTTTCTAAAAGAAAAACAAAATGCAACTGACACACTCTAACCAAACAACACATAAAGCTCAACCAATATCATTTAAAGCTAATCTCTAATCATCATCAGAAATAGACTTCGTAACCAGAGCACCATGAATCTTCAATCTAGCCTTAGCTGCCTAATGAGCAACTATATTTCTCTCTCTCTTAATATGAGACCAACAGATAACCAAGTTTTTAAACATATCAAAAACTCTCTTCATTTGAAGGATAACACTCCAATGATAATCCTCCATTAATCTGCAAAATTTTCATAAAATTAAAGAATTAGTTTCAAGAATAATAAATTTCCATCCACATTTATGAGCCACCTAAAGTCCAAACACCATAACATCAACCTAAGTAACCAAAGTAGAAATAGCAAAAGCACTAGTTGAGAACCAACAAATAATAGAACCCATAAAGTCCCTGCAAACTCCACCAACACTAGCATAACTACTTTTCCAACACCCATCAGTATTAATTTTTACACAAGGAGCACAAAGCTTACTCCACGCCACCAAAGAAAAAGCTTTAGATTTAAAACTATCAGAAATACAAAATTTCTACATCAGCTCCCTTATTTTACCTTTCATCCTTAACTTAAAAGATAGCAATTGAAGGATTTTTAATAGATAGGAAATAATCAAACTAAAAGTATGATTAACATTAGGAACCACATTATTAAATTTAGCATCATTCCTAGCAATCCAGATAAAATAAATAATATTAACAGGTACATCAGCAAAGGAAGCCTAACCATTAGCTCTCAATTTAGCAAAGATATCAGAAATATTAGTAATCTGTAACAAAGTAGTTTTTAATTGAAGTTTCACAATAATCTTTCTCCAAATTTCAACAGCAAAATGGCATTCAACAAAAATATGAGCACTGTTATCCTCCTTATTCCTGCACAAAACACAGTAAGAAGGCATCTGCAAACTTTTGAGCTTAAGTAAATCATTAGTAGGAATGAGATTATGAAAAAGTTTCCAAATAAAGAAAGAAATGGAATGTTTAATCCAAGAATTTCAATTCCATCTGAGATCCAAACCTTGAAAGGATTGAAAGGACCTAGCAAAACTTTTGGAATAAGATTCTTCAATAATACATTTAATCCTGAGCACATCAACCTTATTACTGAGAATAGGAATTGAAGAAAAAAATTTAGGATTAGTAGAGTGTACCTTACTTAGAAGTTCACCGAAGCACCACCTTTTATTCAGCCAGAAATCATTAACCTTGAGATTAATCTCAGCAGGACTACCATACCAGGCAATTAAAGCACCCTTACCAGTTTAGTCATCATACCAAAAGGAGCAGTCCCCTTTCCTAATATCCCAATGAATTTAATCTTCAGTATTCCTAGCCACCTTTAACATCTCTTTCCAAATAAAAGAATCTCCTTTATTAACAGTAATAGCAATAGGATGTTTATTAGAACAATACCTGACATGCATAAAAGAAGCCAAAATGGAATTATTCATTCTAAAATTATTACATAATTTCATGTAATTGATTTTAATAGAATTATATAAGCTCCTAAAACCCAGACCACCTTTGTCAATGGGNTAAAAGAAGCCAAAATGGAATTATTCATTCTAAAATTATTACATAATTTCATGTAATTGATTTTAATAGAATCATATAAGCTCCTAAAACCCAGACCACCTTTGTCAATGGACCTACAAAGCCTATGCCAACTTCTCCAGTGAATTTTAGAAAATCCTCTACCTTCCCTAAGGAATTTATTAAAAAGATTTTCTAATTTTTTAATAATTCACATGGGCATATTCATCACTTCTAAGGAATAAAGAGGGAGAGAAGTAAGCACACTTTTAAAAATAGTGATACGCCCACCAAAAGAAAGAGATTTATTCTCCCATGACAAAATNTTTTAATAGTTCACATGGGCATATTCATCACTTCTAAGGAATAAAGAGGGAGAGAAGTAAGCACACTTTTAAGAATAGTGATATGCCCACCAAAAGAAAGAGATTTATTCTCCCAAGACAAAAATATATTACAAACTTTGTCAAACAATTTCATACAAAGAGCAGTATGATTCCTCCCTTTATCAAAATTAAAGCCTAAATAGGTTAAAGATAACATAGCTTTATTAAATCCAGTAAAATCCATTATGCAGTCTTTCTAGCAACAGAAACTTTCTTAGAACAGTAGAAAAAAAACATTTATAAGAGTTAAAAAATAATCCAAAAATATTTTGAAACCGAGTAATCTCATCCCAAACATGCTTGATGGAACCTTTATTAGCATTAGAAAAAACGAACACATCATTTGCAAAACATAAACGAGATATACTAAACTTACCTTGNAAGAGCAGTATGATTCCTCCCTTTATCAAAATTAAAGCCTAAATAGGTTAAAGATAACATAGCTTTATTAAAACCAGTAAAATCCATTATGCAGTCTTTCTAGCAACAAAAACTTTCTTAGAACAGTAGAAAAAAACATTTATAAGAGTTAAAAAATAATCCAAAAATATTTTGAAACCGAGTAATCTCATCCCAAACATGCTTGATGGAACCTTTATTAGCATTAGAAAAAACAAACACATCATTTTGAAAACATAAACGAGATATACTAAACTTACCTTTATGCTTAAAATTCAAAGAAGGATAAGAATGAAATAAATTATTCATTTTTCTAGAGAAATAATCAAAAGTAATAATAAAAAAGATAAGGTGAGAGTGGATCACCCTGCTTAATCCCTTTATAAGCTTTGATGAAACCTACTTATTGCTAATAATGAGAAGAGAATAATAATTTTTCAGTGAGAATCCTTTTAATGATACCGCAAAAAGTATTATTAAAACCAATAGCATGAAGAATGTCAATAATGAAACCCATCTAATTGTGTCAAATGCTTTCTTAATGTCCATTTCAAAAAAGACATTACCACTTCTATTAAGAATATCAATAACCATAATTAATTCTTGAACAAGAAGAGCATGATCACCAGTATTCCTATTTTTTTTTGTAAAAGCAGCTTGATTCAGACCAATAATTTGATTGAGACTAGGTTTAAGCCTTTTCACCATAATTTTGGAGATCTTAGATAAAATCGTAGTAAGACTTATAGGTCTAAAAACTTCTCAAGTAATTGCATTACCCTTCTTATTAATCAGAGCAATATTAGAAGATTTAAAATAAGTATGCAAATCTTTACCTCTGAAGAAATCCTGTATAGTCTCCATGACATCATTATGAATAATATCCAAACTATTTTTATAGAATTCAACAGTAAAGTCATCAGGTCCCACAGTTTTACGAGTCTCCATATGATAAATGATATTTTTAGTATCCTCACTACTAGGAATACAAGTAAGTGAGTTATTATCAATCATGATACTATTATTATAAAGAGTAGTTTCAATCGTAAAATTCTGCCTTTCATCTCTGCTAAAAAAAAATTTAAGAAATATTGAATACCATTATAAATAATATCAGTAGAATTATTGAGCAAAATACCATCCCTGGTAGTAATTTTACTAATCATATTTAAATTTCTACAATTCTTTATACAAGCATGAAAAAAAGCAAAGTTTTTGTCACCATCCAGGAAATTTTGCCTAACTGCTTTCTGAGTAAAGTAATTCTCTTCCATAGTAATAGCATCAGTCAGCTGTTGTTGTCCCTTAAGGAACAAATCAATATCAATAATATTATTAGCATACTCAGCTTCAAGGGCTTTAACATTATCTTTAAGCAGTTCATTGTTCTTATGGAGATTGCTAAAGACATCCCAATTCCATTTTTTAAGAACTTTAGCAAAAATTTTTTTGCAAAATCCACAATCGATAGCCAACAGACCAAGCAACCATATTTTTCCAATTATCTTTAAGCAATTGATAATAACTTTCATGAAATGTCCACAAATTAAAAAATCTGAATTCATAATGCTTCTCATGAGCATTATTCATAATTTCTAATAAAATAGGCGCATGATCAGAAGCATTAATAGATAAATGTTGAACTTTATGAGGAAAAAAATACTAATCCATAAAGAATTGGCAACAAAACAATCAAGCCGTTCAAACACTCTACCTCTATGTTAGGTAAAAGTGTTTCCAATGTAACCCAAACAAAAAAGCCTTACATCTAATAGAGTCTCATTGAATTCAGAAATAAGAGAAAAATTATGATTGTTTCCCCCTTTATTTTTAAAAATAGAAGAGATAATATTAAAATCTCCACCAATCAAAGTCCATAACTCAATACGAGCCTTCTTATTACAGGCAGCATAGATAATAGTGAATAGAAAAGATTCATTAAGATAATCAACATGATTATGGAGTAATTGAGTATGATTGATAAGAATATTAATATTCAAGAAATCTTTCCATAAGAACCAAATTTTACCATTAATATTAGCAAGAAAATTGAAAGCACCAAATTTATTCAATTATTTTTTATTATTTTCAACAGCTACCACAAACTCCAAAATACCAAAAAAATTAATATTATAAGCTTGAATCAAATATTGAGTCTATTATAAGCACTAAGCCTAGCAATGCCTCTAATATTCTAAATAAGAGTATTACACTTCATCATTACCATGTTTTCCTCTATTTAAATCAGAAGTAACGGGCAATCCAGTCTTCTTTAAAGATAAAGAAAGAGGAGCATCAGGATTAAGATAACTTAATTCTCTACTACCATTAAATTTTCTTTTCTTGGTATATCCTTGAACCATCCAACCTTCTTCTAATTCTTGTCGAGTAAGAGAAAGACCTATCTCCACAACAATATTAGAATGCAAAACTAGCTATTTATCCAAATTAAAGAAATCATATTATTGGAACCAACTAAATTGTTCTCAAGAATAAAATCTTAAATTACAAGATTGCTAATAGGAACTAAATCCTTAGCAATACTAATAAAAGGAGGATCTTTCACAGTATTAAGAGTAATTTGAGAAACCAAATGAGCATCAGATATCAAAATAACATTATTATTAATAAAAATCTTATACTTGATTACTAAATGTTCTTATAGTTTTAGTTTTAACCTATGTTATTAGAAGTTTTTCTTTAAGTTATACTTTTATATTTATTAAAGCAAATTATAGACTTTTACAAGTTAATCTTTGCCATAAGTCATATTTTTATGTAGTAAAAGGGTCACTTGAGGACAAGTAACATTCAAGTTTGGGAGATTTCGATGCACTAAAATAATATATTGTTTAATGTGTACATTTTATGATTATTTTGGTCATATTGCACTTTAAAGAAAGGGCACTTTTATGTTTCTATTATAGGTATATCAAATTTTGGCATTCGGAGCAACAAGTAGCAAAAAGAAGAGAAATTGGAGTCAAAATGGAGAATTTCATGATCCTGGCGCCACAAGCACCATTTTCCAGAGAGCTGGCGTCAGAAGCACCAAAGGTGCCATTTTATAGAGAAGCGGCGACAGAGGCACCAGATTGGCACCTAAAGAGCCAGAATTTAGAAACAGCATAGACTTCATTAAGCGGTGCTAGATTGGCACCAAAAAAGCCAGAATCCAGAGAACAACACGGACTTAATTAGGATGGCACCAGAGGCGCCAAATTGGCACTAGAAGGACTAGAGATGAATTAAGATGGAGTAAGTCAGTTCATGGCTATTTTTTAGCAGATTTTGAAGGCTCCAAACACTTCAAATGTCCCATGTAGTGGTTCAATGCATCTAAATACTTTCAAAAGCTCTCTAATGAGAAGATATATGTTTTAGATGAAGGGACTTATATCTTGGTGCAAAAAGGTGTGACTGTTGGGGGAAAAAGTTAGAGGGAATTTTGAATTCTTTTTGGGCCCTAATTAAAAGAGGAGAGTCTATAGAAGAGAAAAATGGGGTGTGAGATAGATAGAGAGTTTGTCGTGAGAGAGAAGAGAAGGATTTTCTTTTAGGGTTGTAAGAGGAAAGAGAATGAGAGATTTCTTCTTCATTACATTTCTAAGTAAGAATTGAGTGTGATTGTAAAGAGAAAAAGTGATTCAAGGGAACTTCTAGGAATTTTTTTGGGAAAGAGTGTGAGATAAGTTGTGTTCTTTTCTTTATTTATTTTGTAAACCTTTTTTTATATATGAAGTCCATGTGTTTTTGTATTATTCTCATGAATTCTGAGTAGACTTCTTTATCTTTGTCCCTACAATGAGATATGGTTTTGTGAAGAATTAGTTTTGTTTTATAAGGTTTTAAATTTTGATCTACATTTACCTTTCAATCTGGCTAATTAAAAAGTTAAAATTTATTGAGAAACACATGATCCAAAAGGGCTATGCTTTTTATAACAAGGTAAGAGTCACATTCAATTTTGTGGGTGAGAAAGTAATCCATGGGGTTGCGCGCAAATAAATAGTGAAATATACTTTGATGGGCGCAGAATTGAAGACTTTAAGGTGACATATTAAAATCCCCAATTTTGTTCAGTTGTTTGGAAACTAAAGCAAGATTGTTAACGCTTGGGTGTGAGGGGAGTGACAGCCATGGAATGAGAGCCAGTATCCTCTCAACCTAACCGTAGATTTAGGGACCAAACTCTATATTAGTCAATGTTCTTTATGCACTCTCAGATAGTAAAGAGTTGGATTGCTCCTATTTGGCACAATACAATTTCATATGTTTTTTAAATGATTTTAATTTCTTCACATTCCATAAGCTCATTGTAAGAGAAAGAATGTTTTCTTAAATTTGAACTCTTCATTTCAAAGCTTTGTTTAGTCTTTATAAGTTTACTTTTGAAGTTTAGCAATTAATTTAGTTAACTTTATTCTTTTAACTGCATTTCATTTAGCGCACATTAAATTTACTTTAGATTTGATTATACGTAATTAAGTTTTATAGTTTGAATAATGTGTTCGACATTATAACCATAATAATTTCCAACTCCCTATCGGATCGATACTTAGGACTCCATTAGAGCCCTTTATTACTAGAGCAATATGTATACTTGCATTATTATTATGGGTTCGACAGCCTAGAGATTTTAAAAGATAAAATTATTTTACTAAATTTATTTTTATTGGGATTGAACCGCATATTTATTATTAGTGCTAGATGTCCACCGCACCCCCCCCCCAAATATTCTTGATTTTCATAGTAATATGCATTTAAAGTAAAAATGTATTGCATTTTTTTCTCTACTTTATGTTTTACACATGGGGATGGAAGCATTTAAAAGTAATTCTTCAAACAAAAAAGGACATAGAAGGAGATATTGCTTTCAACCAGATCAGCTTACCCCAATCAACCTGAGCCTAGGTGTTGAATTATGAGTATGTAGCCATAGTAATTGATTGGTCATATAAAAGTTCAAGTAATAGTTTATCATGCCTATTTCAGTCTATTTGTACCTTGGAGGTGTAGAACGCATTTTCATACCCCACCTTGTCCCTTTACAACTGTAGATTCCATTCTTTATTTAGCCAAAGATTAGACTCCATGAACTCTAAAGTTTCATCATTAACATTGAAATGTAAGCCCTCTATAGCCCAATTGTCTTTCCAAAATTAAACCTTAACATCTCCAATATCTCAATTGATGTACCTCTTGGCCCGATTCCTAACTTTAAGCATAGACTTCCATATTTAGCGTCCCCCTTCTCCTAGAAAGTGACGAGAGATGGGTGATTAACTCTACAATATTTCTCAGGCTTAAAAATAACCCAGAATGATTTCTTATTTCTAAATTTAAACGATAGCTTAACGTTGTTTATCTTAGCAACATGATGATTTTCCTCAGACCCCAAACCTTCAACAAATATTAGCTTGCACATTTTTTATAGCCCACTTAATGTTTCTTGCTTTTATACCAATCCACAACACTCTATTAAAACATCTTTCTAATTCAAGTTGAGAACTTGATTTCATTTGGAGAACTTGTAGAGTATATAGAGTAATAATATTTAGGACACTTTTAATTAATGTTATACAACCACCATATGAAATGAAAGAGTTTTTCCAATCATTAATACATTTTTTGATATCCTCAACCAAAGAATCCATCTGTGTTTGTTTTCGTCTACTTCTTATTGGATTCACACCAAGATACTAAATAAGAAGCTCATCCAAGGCAAAATCCATGTGTTCATTCAACAAGCAACGGATCTCTTAACATTTTTCCTAAAAAACATTGACATTTATTTTTACTAAATATCATACTTGAATGTATTTGGAAGCATTCCAACATAGTATAATTTTTTTCTGATAGATGATTTACCAGCATTAGAAAAGATTATAGCATAATCAGCATAGCAAAGATAATTTATATTCATTTTAGCTTTATGGATGAATTATATTTTAGGAGAATAACTTTGCAGATTATTCACCAGATAAGAAAAATAATCAAACACAAGTATAAGGATAGTAGAAGATTATGGGTCACCTTGCTTTATACCCTTGCTGGTTGAGAAATACCCATATTTATTCCCATCGATGAGCATATTTTTTTTATTACAGGACCACCACATAATGATTAGACCACAAAAATCTGCATTAAATCCCCTTCCTTTAATTGTATCAAATATTAAATTCAAGCTAATAGTCATAAGCCTTCCTTAAATCTAGTTTAGTTATCATATTATCACCCTTGTATTATTTATCAAAGATGTTAATGAACTTTTGTGCAAGCAGTATATTGTTAGTAATCCCTCTTACTTTAGTGAAAGTTGACTGATTTAGGAGATAAGATGGGGTCAATAAGGTTCAATTTTGTTAACAAAGATCTTATTAATTTGTTTAGATAGAACAGAAATTAGAGAAATAAGTCTAAACTGCTTCTAAGGGGATATTTGTTGATTTTTGGAGATTAGGATGATTTTAGAAGATGAGAGATAATGAAATGGTATTCACCTCTGAAGTAAGTTTGAATAGCCACTATTACTTCCTACTTAATGATACTCTTGCATTGGATGTAAAAATATGATGTAAACCCATTGTGGTCCACTACATTTTTATAATCAATAGTAGTTGATGAATTCCACATTTCTTCCTCATTAGGCACCTCAATTAGAACTAAATTAGAGGTATACGCTATCCCATCCTCAAACAAATCACTATTGAAAGGAGTTTCCTACTCACATTAAGTAAAGAGTTGTTCATAAAACTCCACCGCATTACTCCAAATCTCCCCCGGACCGATAAGCGAATTACTTTCCTTAATTTTTATCTTCCTCTAAAAAGCTAGTTTCACCCACCTTATTTTTTAGCAATTCCTCCTCCCATTTAATAGCATTAAATAGTTCTTTATGAGCCTCAATCAATTCCTCTACTACCCCCTTATTTTTCTCATTGATTTGTTCTAGCCATTGCACCTTATTCTCAGCCTCTTGCACCTTCTTTTGTACATCTCCAAATGAGTTGCAGTTCTGCCCTCTCATGGTTTTCACTAGTTTTTTGTGTAATTTCTAGAGTATAAACACTCCCTACTTTCTTTGTCTTCCAGTTTGAACTCACAAATCTAAAGAAGTCCTGATGGTTTGACCAAGTGTTAAGATATTTGAAATAATAAATGGCCACTTTCTCAAATAAAGTAACAGTAAGTACCATGGGTGTATTTGAGAAAGAAACAATAAGTAACATGGGTGTATGGTCTGGTACAGTATTGTTAAGATGTTAGCTTTCACGCAGTGAAATTGGACAACCATTCTTAGTTAGCCAAAATTCTACCAAGTCTTTCAAAGACTCTCTCCAATTTTCAAATGTATGTAGATTCAATCTAACCAAGATCAAAGAGCACAACTTCACACTTTGCATCATAAAAGCCATTCATCGGTTTGGAATCAACAAATCTCCCCCTACCTTCTTAAAGCAATTCATAATCATATTGAAATCCTCTACCGCATCACCATCCAATATCATGTAGCTTAGATCCCATTTGAATAAGTCTATTCCAAAGGTCCAGTCTAGCAGAGTAAATAGATCTTGCATCGATAAATGTTGCTCAGCCTTTAATCATATTTTTCTCATATGAGACATGTATGAATAGAGGGTCTTCAGCAATAGTTACTCGAATGTCCTTCGTCTAAAATAACTAAATCTTAATCATAGAGTTAATAGGAAAGTTGTATTCTGGAAATTTCCTTACTATCCTCTTATAGCAAGAGGTAACCATAGGTTGAAGTATAGTGAAGCACCATAACTTATGGATTCTACTTAAGTGAAAGAGTCTAATAATGGAAGTAGGAACTGCAATCCCCCTGATATTCTGAATAAGAAAATTATACATAATTCAGTGCCTTACCCCTCCTACAAGATCTAGAGAAGGTAGGAAATTGGTTCTTATCAGAATAATAGTGTGTCCCTTTGATATCTCTTGCTTTTAAGTGCATTAGTTCTTGATTTCCACTCTTCTTCCTTTAAGATTCTTGTGTTTGTAAATCCTCCTCTAATTATGCCTGGGCATTGCACATTATGTCCCCCAAAGGGATTTCATCCACTTGGGTTCCCTCCTCAATAATGATTTCAATGTTATTATTTCACCTCACATCCATTTCTGTTTCTGCCTCTATCTCATTAAGTTGTGTTTCACCAATGACCTCATTATCTGTTGATTTAACAATACCACCCCACAATTCCCTCTTCTCCAATGATAGCAATAGGATTTCTATCCCTTTCTGGTTGTTCATGTTCATGTTGTTCTTGATGTTTATTAGCTAAGGTCTGGTTGTGTGTGTTGACCTAATCCTCTTCATGCATATTAGGTGGAGGGATTTTTAATTAAGGATGAAATATATAACAATTCTTAACTAGGTTCCCAAACATACGATAATTAGAGCAGTAATTGGGATGTTGTTGGAGCACCACCTTCTGCCAGTACTCGTTATGCACAGTTCCAATCCATACCTTTTCAAACACAGCTTGCATGATATCTCCTTAAACCAAGACTTGAGCTGTAGAGGGCCTAGTGATTTTAAAAGTGGGAATGTTCATTTTCATGGGTCTCCCAAAGATTGCACCTAAGGAAAACAATATTTCATGGCTATAGAGTTGTAGTTTCAAGCATGGAAAGTGAATCCAAATAGGAACAATGTGGGGTCCTATTTGTGGATCATAATCAACTCACCAATTGAGCAACTTCATACTTTTATTTATAATCTTCATGTACTTCTTAGCAAATCACACTTATTCCTCCTCCCTCAATAATTGTAAGCATGTGTCTACAATCTAGAAAACCAATTTTCCAGTTGCCCGTTAACATCAGGTTGTTAATAGCCTTTTGAATGAGTTCAATTTTAGGACGCCCACAAGTTTCAACCTACAGGAGGAAGAGAGATTAGCATTATCTAACTCAGAAAGTGATCTGACTTTTTGTTGCGAAAGATTGTGAAAAATTTATTTAAATATAATCAAATAATATTTGGATTCTATGCAAGTATACGTATAATTATCAAGTAATAATAGACTTTCTATTTAAGCTCCAAATATCGATCCTACGAGGAAGGTTTAAATTGGAAATGACAAATTTGCTAGGAATTTCACAGAAAGTCAATTGAAATCATTGTCACTGATTTCAATTGTTGAGATGTAATAAAAATTAAATTTCTAAACTATTATCAAATAAAATATGCAAAATTTAAAATAGTAAATACTAATCTATTAACTATGTTTACGAAATGGAGATTCTTATGTGAAAAAACATCCTTCCCACTACAATGATGGTATGGTAAAATGAGATAAGATAAATGTTCATAATATGTATTATGCCAAATAGGAGAAACTTTAATTCTCTACCCTAAAACAGTGCATAGAAAATCATTTGCTAATCTCAGTGTTTAGTTCATAAATCTGTGGCTAGGCTAGGAGGATATCGGCTCCCACTCTAGAGATCCCACTTCCCTTCACCTGAATGCTAGCTCTCGCTTCAATTTTTAAACACTAAGATTGAATTCAAAAATTTAGTCTGTCGCCCTAAAGGTTCTCCAATTCTACACACAGCAAAGAATATTTTCCCATATTTGCACTTACTTCAATAAACAATGTTCTCCTTCATGGAATCAAATGTGATCCTTACTCTGTTGTAAAACTCAAACTCCATTTCCTGATCATATGTTTCACAACACATTTTAACAATTCAATTGGTCAGATCGAAAAGTAAATTAAGTTTGGAGTTGATCATATGTTTCACAACATATTTTAATAATTCAATTGGCCAGATCAAAATGTAAATTAAGTTTGGAGTTGAAAAATCATCACAATTTCACAACACATTTTAACAATTCAATTGGCCAGATCAAAAAGTAAATTAAGTTTGGAGTTGGAAAATCATCACAATTTATTTTACAATTTAATATTGGCACATTCATATTATCTCTTCATTTCACCTTCAGAGTAGGGAGAAAGATTAGAGTGAACTACTCAGACTTCATGAGAAAGACACAACAAAACACAAATTTCATATATAAAATAAAGGGGAACTACTCAGACTTATGAGAAAGAAATAACAAAACATAAATTTCATATATAAAAGAAAGTTCATACAACACTGATAAATAAATAATACTTATCTGAAAAATCTTTCTCAAAGCAAATCTTTTGTAGCATTTCCTTAGAAATGCAGGAAGAACATATTTCTCACTGTTCTCCTTCTCCAACACTCTTACAGAANCTGAAAAATCTTTCTCAAAGCAAATCCTTTGTAGCCTTTCCTTAGAAATGCAGGAAGAACATATCTCTCACTGTTCTCCTTCTCCAACACTCTTACAGAGAGTATCACACTAAATCTCCCCACAAAAACTCTAAACTATGAAATCAAAATCACTAATTGACTCCAGTATGGAAGTGGAATTGAATGATGTGGTGAGAAAAATGAAAGTAGAGGATTGAAAAATGTAGACGAGCACTTTTTCCGATGAAACTTAGTCCCAAATAGAGCCAAGGTCGGCTCTCCAAGAGGTGTCTCCAAAAACTCTTCAAAAAATTGTCCAAATACATTGAACCTTCTAGACACGGGGTTTGCACCACCTTTAGTGCCGTCAGCGTTGGTTTGGCGTTGTCGGCGCTGAGTAAAAAATATTCACATTAATTTGTTCTACGTCGTCGGCACTGCCGGCGTGAGCATTTCTTTAAAAACATAATTTCGACTACAAATTTCATCCTTTTTACTTTCTTTTTGCTTTAAGCGCTCAAAATCAATAACCTACAAGAAAACATTAAAATACTTTCGATTAAAGTGCAATATCATCAAAAATATNATTTCATCCTTTTTACTTTCTTTTTGCTTTAAGCGCTCAAAATCAATAACCTACAAGAAAACATTAAAATACCTTCAATTAAAGTGCAATATCATTAAAAATAGGTATAAAATATGGGTCTAAAATCCATATATTTTTGGTGTATCAAAATCTTCCAAACTTACATGTTACTTGTCCTCAAGTAACTCCTTTACTACATTAAAAGAATATGACTTATGATAAAGACATTAACTTTTAGACTTCCATATTTTAGTTTTCCAAATATAATAGTATAACTTAAGAAAAATTCAAACAACTCGAGTTAATACTAAAGGTGAAAAGATATTCAATAATTAAGTCTAAGGTTTCTGATCTTCTATTTCTTTCAAGAAAGATTGCAATTTATTATATTAAAGTCACTTAGCAAATTCATATGAAAAACAACTTCATAAAACTTTATTGATAATTAAGTTAACATTCAAATAAAAAGTTTAGAAAATGTGTTCAAGTCTTTTTCCTTAAGTTGATTCACGTGAAGCCAATTTTTAATTCGACATCTCCTAAAGCTTCTCCCCATATTTTTTTTTTCTTTTTCTTTTCTTTTCAGGATCATTTTTAATCCCCTTTTTCTTTTCTTTCTTTCTTTTCTACTCTCTTTTTTTATTGCTATAACTGGATAGCCTTTAATGATTTTGGACTTCACTATCCTCTTTTTAAAGTTAAAAACTTTTTACATTTCTTCACATAACAAATTTATATTAACTTAAAGATTTCATAAAGTTTAATTCTTTTGTTTTTACATGAATCTTTTAAGATTTTTGNTTCTTTTCTTTTCAGGATCATTTTTAATCCCCTTTTTCTTTTCTTTCTTTCTTTTCTTCTCTCTTTTTTTATTGCTATATCTGGATAACCTTTAATGATTTTGAACTTCACTATCCTCTTTTTAAAGTTAAAAATTTTTTACATTTTTTCACATAACAAATTTATATTAACTTATAGATTTCATAAAGTTTAATTCTTTCATTTTTACATGAATCTTTTAAGATTTTTTATACTTCTGAAATGCAAATTTCCTTTACTAAAAGTAGAAAAACATAGTCTTATTCTCTTTTACCAAATATCTTAGCCCGTAAAATTAACATTTATTATTGAAAATTTTTACTTGAATTTACTATATATTTAGAAACATAAATATATTTATCCAAAGTTAACCTCTAATACCCAAGGTCGTGTTTAATTTAAAATTTTGAAAATATAATTAAGTGAGGACAAATAAAATTAAGTTCTTTCTCTCTTTCTAAAAATGATTTTTCTTCTTCTCTCCCCCCCCCCCCTCCCCCAAACTTAAATTTTTAAAAGATTTAGCATGAATAACTGAAAAATAAAGGTTAAAAGAAAAGACATGCATGTTAAAGGTTCTGATTTTGAAATTTTAATTCTGAAATACTGTAGGTGTTAATATAAAAAGCTACAAGAATTAAAACATTAAATTGCGCATAATACATATAAAATCTGCTNCAATCCACCAGAAGTCTCTCTCAGAGCAATAGATCGAGTGTTCATATAAATAATATAGCCTACATTTATGTCCATAACTTGCTGAATACAGTAGTTTAGGATGGCTTGATCTTTGGTCACCTCACTATGATGGTTTGTCAGAATCGTTCTTCCAGAAATAAAATAATGATAGGCCTTAGATACAACATTTAAACTAGTAAGGGGAAATTTAACTTTAACTCCATTTTTTATTTTCCAAGCCCCTTTCTCACTAGTCAGAAAAGAAATAACTTCAACTAAAGCCTGATCTGTAACGGAAAAAGAATGATATTGGCATCTATACACATCTTCTAAAGAATAAAACTCATTTATTTTGTTTGGAGTAAATTCTACCCTTTTTCCACGAACAAATACATAGTCATCAGAGGCTTCGGGAAGGTTGGCATAAAATTCCATTACATTCCCAGCTATCGCATCGGCAGTAAAACAGCAGAAGTTTTCCAATTACCGAGCAATAATCAAACGCTCAACTTCTCCTCCTGGATTTTTAAAACCTCAGTCCTGAATTACTTTCTTATTTTCACAAATGCTATGAAATCGAGCACTGGCTCTAAAGCTAACAAATCTCTGCTCGTCATATTCTACTTTCCTTTTGCTTGATCTAGGTGTAATAGAAAATCTAGAAAATTTTGAAAA
>JXCR01048540.1:0-54712 GCA_002079205.1 Phalaenopsis hybrid cultivar | reverse complement strand
AAATCTAATATACAATATCATTGTCAAAACAAGAAATACAAAGTTGAGATTGCATAAACTCCACATCAGTNCCGAAGGAGTCATAACCATAGCTTCGACTTGGTTGATCTCCATCACCGTCTCGGAAGTATGTTTCCACCTCTAAAAGTAGAACAAAGCAGGAACTGTTTCATGAATTGCCTAGCTTGAAGAAATAGAAGGTACGAGAATCACAACCTGTTGGTCAGAAATTAGGGTTTTCAGGCGGTTGAAAAGGTAAGAACCCGGGCAAATTCCGTTGATTCTAGGGTAGATCGCCATTTTTAAAATGTGCTGAGGACTAGGGGGATCATTTCCTTCGTCGTTGCTGCGGATTTTCCATGCTAGCAGTAGAAAAAAACTGCCTAAAAAAAGGGTGGAAAAGTTCGGCAGGGAAGCATGGTGCACTCATTACTAACTCATAAGTAGGGCTCCAGTGATAGGCCCGGTCGTCTTGATATAGGAGAAAATATTAGGTTCATATTAGGATTGATATTGAGGTGATATGTGAGATTTATTTTAATATTAGCTTAAATATTACTCTAATCTTATCAATTTGCATCTAATATTTTTTCCTAGTATAGGAAAGATTTTAACGTGCATTCTTAATTTTTTTTATTTTTTAGCCTTAATTTTTATTTAACTAATTTATATTAATTGAATAGATTAAATATTCATGTGAATGTTGTAAATATGCCAGCATGAATTTCGAGAAAATCAAACCATCAGCAACAGAGGAGCAAAAGTGAGGTGTTCGACAACAGAACAAATAACTCGGCAATAAATAGACAATTGTCTTTACTGCTTCGTCGACCGGTAGAATCTTTTCAGTGGAATTTGTCGATCGATGAACGTACCAATCAAAAAACCGTTAACAAAAGTCCTCACACCCCGTTCAAACGAGCCAATTGCAAAGAAGAAGATGTGATCGACCGACACAGCTGGCAACTTCAAGGCTTTGGGAGATCAATTATAGTAATCTTTATTTTTTATTGTCATGTAATTTGAGTTCAATCATTGAGACCGTTCTGAAAAGTTCTCTTTTCTTAGATGTTCTTGTGTTCTTAAATCCCTATAAATAAGAAGTCATGACATTAATGAATGAACATTTTGGGATCTTCACTAGGAGATTGACATTTATAGATTCTCTTACGTTCCTTGGCTCTATCTCTCTCTTCTCTTGTTGACTCTAACTCTCGGGGCGTGTTCTACAAAAACATAATATAGAATTAAACAAGTGCATAATTTTTTTATATAAAATTTAAATTTTAATTCATACTTGATATTTTATATAAAATTAGTGAATAATTTAAAAATTCAAATGAGTATGTGATGTTACGTAAATACTAGAGTTATTAAGAATTGATTTTATAATTCAAATAAATAGATAATTGAATAAATTTTAAATTAACATCTAATTAATTTGTCATGTAGAATAAATTTTTTTTTTTCAATCAAATAGCTAAAATTAATAGTATTAAACTAGCTTATTTTTATTATTATTTTTTTTTTTTTTTACATATATAACACTCGAAAGACGTCTTGCTTCTAGGCTATAGAATTGATAATTTTTGCACCTGAATTTCAATAAATTCCACAAACCAAGCCCTCTCCTAACCCACTCTTCTTCTTTGTTTGTTGGTGTTCCCCATGTTTGTCACCGTCTCATGTTTGCTCGCAATTTCCATTCAGATCTTTGTCAATTATCTCGGGTAGGAGTGAGGCGGAAGGAGTAGAAAGATGGGAGTTTGGACGTCTTCTACGTCATGATCTCGTCGTTACCTTTGTCAGTTGTTTCAAGTAGGAGTGGGGAGAAAGGAGGAGAGAGATGAGAGTTCAAGGTATTTGCATGCCACAATCTCGCTGCTACATTTGTCAATTGCTTCGAGTGGGAGTAGGGTGGAAGGAGGAGGGCGATGGAGTTTAGAGGTCATTGTACATCCCATAGTCAATAGTGGTTGTCGAAGCGATGAGATGTGGCGGTCGCTGGTGTTGTCAGATTTGGCTGACTTTAGCGACAAAGTGCTTTAAATGTATAATCCAGAGTTTGGGTGTGAGATATGTAATATTAAAGCTTTCAATTAGAGACAAAATAGAGTGTTTGTGTGAGTGTTTAAAGTTTGTATGAAGTGTGATGTCTTTATTATAAGCGTGGGAAAAATGAATCCAAGAGGAGTAACACTGTAAAATGAATAATCGCAATAGAGCAAAATAAGATTTTTAACGAGTTTGAATATTCTTTATTTGTGTACACTTTCATTTTGAATTTTAATGAAATTTGTTTGGTTTTACTTCAACATGTTTAGAAACTAAGAGATTTATGTTTCTTTGATTTGGTAGTGTGGTAATTCGTATTCAGTCGATGAAACTTTTTCAAGGCTATTTGGTATTTAATTATATGTTGGTGTGTTAACTTTTCAAATTGACTACTTGAAGAATTAAAAACTCTTGTGCCCTAGGACTATTGGCCATAGACTAAAATAATAAGTAAGTTAACACTTAATTATTTAGTAAAATATGAATGTTGTTATTAGGGGATTATAATCACACAGGGGAATGAGGATTCATGTGAAACTTTGTAGGATTAAACTAAACTTAAGTATAATATGAGACTCAAACTCTTTATATGTAAATAAATAGAGTAATAAATAAGTTGTCATCATTGTTAATATTAAGTTTGGGATATTCATTTAGAGAATATTGACTATTTACATGATCAAATTCAAATAGGCATGATTTTCATATTAGAGAACATGACCTGATCATATTTTAATTTTGTAAAGTTAGGATTTAGACCATTTTAAAACTTTTGTTATTTCGAACTTGACTTATGATTAGTAAAATAGAAATTTGACTAATTTGATAATTAGTAAAGTTTCTCGTGTGATCGATACTAAGACTCTAAATCCATGTACTGCATAATATACATATATACTTGTATGATACCCCGTGTTTCATAGCATTTTGGAGGGATCAATGACTTTAGAGGAAGCTTCAATACATAAAAGAATATCTTTTGCATGCAACAAATGAGAAAGCTGGGGCCCGTTTTTAATGATATTGGCACTAATGTCTGGAGTGCAATTCAAAACCATAGAAAGAAGTAATCACTTGATTAAATATTTTACACCATTGACGTGATGCATAATTCAAATCATAAACATTTTTATGTTGCATCATATATAATACTTCTTCAATGTCACCATTAAGGAGTGCAGTCTTTACATACATTTGATATAACTGTAAATCAAAATCTACTACCAATACCATAATGATTCCAAAAGAGCATTTCAAAGAATATTGAGAGAGGATCTTTTTATATGCAATACCTTCATTTTGTGCGAAACTTTTAACGAAAAGATGCATTTTCTATTTTTTGATATTGCCTTTTGAATCCCGTTTTAATTTTAAAATTTATGTACAAACAATTGATTTTATAAATTTAAGCAATTTGACAATATTTTAAACATCATTAGCATTCATTGATTCTATCTCATGGTTAATGGCTTCTATCGAGTATTTTATTTAACTTGTTTAAAAGAAATTAGATCGCCTTTTAATAGAATATCAAACACATGCTCGTGAAGATTTGCGAAATATTCTTGTGAAATTGCTATTCTTCTCTTCCTGGTGGATCTTCTTAGATTCGGATGTGAATAAACTAAGAACCAATCGCTTAGGTGGGAGACAATGTCTCTATTTATACTTAGGTGTATATATTCTATTTTAGCCCATCATATTAATAAAACTAATGCATGATCTCTACACAATATTAATTCCATACAAATATTAAGATATCACGTAAGTCAGATAAATAATATTTATTCAGTCATAATTTTAATAGGTTTAAGAAAATTGAGATAATGTGTAATGTATAATTATTATATATGGGCTCACATAAATTCTCCTGACCGAAGAACCACCATGATAATGGAAGCTATATCTGAAAGGAGAAGAAGTTATAGGTTTTATTTATCTTATTTGTTTATATATATATATAAGTCCACAAACCGTCTTAGATGGAGTATTATGAGAGACGATGTAGTTGAGATTTTTTTTTTATTATTGATAGAGCGAGCGCTCGAACTTTACACCTTAAGATTCTTCACTTTGTTTATAACTAGCGTGCTAAGTATTCAAGCCCCAATGGCAACGATGTTAAGAAATAGAGGCAGTGAGGACGAGGAGATATATGGAGATTATTGGGTGATATTTTTGTAGTGTTAAGATTTTTTGGCAATAAAAAAAATAACTTTAGATTAAATACATAAAAAAGAAATGTTTTGACATGAATATATATAAATCCCCCTTATTGCTATTCGCTTCAAAGTTTTTCCTTGAATTATTCCCTCTAAAAATAATTAAAAAGAATAGTTATGTGCCTTTTATTAGTTATGAACATTCAAAAAATGAATGTGATTGATTTAAAATTGATTGTTCAAAATTTGATTATTGTTGATACATAAGTAAGTATTATCCTTTCAATTTTAAATAGGATTAATAGTCTGCAATGGCATTTGATATTAACACAAGCCATGTGGGACAAACACGCACACATACATTATAAATTTATGACATCAAAAAAATATAAAAAGAAAGAAAAATATAAAAAGAAAGAAAGTTGATACGCCACCAACAAATTTTCATCAGTCAACACGAATCTCGATGTAATTTGTTGAATAAGAAACATTCAAACTTCGATTAAGAGTAATCCAGAGCTCCGATTTCAGCAAACTTATAGTCAAATTGATCGACTCGATGAGACGAACCTAATGATATGAAAGTCAGTTCAATCCGAATCAAATCAAGCCCGGATCACATTATTAAACCACTCTTAGAGGATTTTCAGAGGCATTTGAAAGGTTAAATGGATGTCGAATCTAGCGAGTTTATAGTCGAATCAAGCATCTCAACAAGACGAATCCAAAGAGCCCAAGATTGGTCAATTCCGACAAAGTTAGGGGACTCAAATGTCCATCAAACATCATATGATCAAGGAAAGCTCTTCGGACCGTCCGATCAAAATGATTCATATTCTTGCATTAATTGCACTCAAAACACTATAAATAGAGCATCACCCCTCACATGAGAGGAGGAGACTTGAGAGAGAACTTGAGGCTTTGAGAAATAGCTCAAGTCCAACATCATCCCTGTCATCGTCGACCCCTGTCGATCGCCGTCGACAACCGCTGACCTTTGTCGACCACCGCCAATCACCACTGACTTCCTTTGACCACCGTCGACCGACCGCTAACATGCATCAACTACTACCGATCGTCATCGATTGTCGTCGACTACCGTCGATCATCGCCGACCTATGTCGACCGTCAGTCAACATTGTAACTTGGAAAGCTAGTAACTTTTTCCCCGTATGTGAGACAAGGGGCATTTGTAATCATCAACTCATAGTGGATTTTTATAACTGGGTCAGACCCCGTGGTTTTTACACTTTACGGGTTTTCCACGTAAAAACTTCTTGTATCATCACTGGTTGTTTTACTTTCATCCGAGTGTGTGTTGAATCCTCGTGCAACGCTAAAATGATAATCATTTACTCAAACGCCACGATTTTTCTAGCATGCATCAGTTTGGTGTCGTTTGTGGGAAAGTTTCAATCCTACAACTAAAGTATTTACAAGGTTTACTACATGGCTACCAGACACAATAGTCGTGACAACGGAGCATCCTGCTCCAACACCCATCATTCGAGGGAGCAGTCACGAAGCCAAGGGCGGCATGCTTCTTCATCTTCCCATTATTCTGCCAACGAAGGTGTTTCAGGTCCTTCTATAGAAGATTGAATGTGTAGAATGAAAGAGTCTCAACTAGAAATCCTACAGCTCCTACGTGGGGCTCAACAACTGCTACCTACACCATTAACTCCGCGACGTGCGAGAAACATAAGGCTCGGAGGAACTAGTACTGGCCCTCCTTCTCAAGAAGAAACACATCCTCTGTCGGGTCGTGATGCTGAACTCCTAGATACCGCAAATTCCACTTATCCATCTCATGCAACTCATCTTACATCGCCACTTCTTTATGTCATTTCAGCTGATGTCATTCGTAATGAACTACAATGCCTCGTCCGGGAAGAGTTTCCCTTAGAGAAAAAGGATTGTTTCTACACTCACCGCAACATATATGAATCCTCTCCCTTAGTGGATGTGGTCCTTCAATACCCCATCCCAACATGCTTCAAGCTTCTGAACATCGATACATATGAAGGGATAACCGACCACTACAAACATATTGATCATTATCGAACTATTATGCACATTCAACGTGCCTCTGATGCACTTATGTGTCAGGTTTTCCCGGCTACTCTTAAAGGACAAGCTCAAACTTAGTTCTACTCTCTGTCACGGGGCACCACAAACTCCTTTAACGAGCTTGTCAGACAGTTTGTGGAACAGTTCGTAGCAAATTGACGGTTCATCAAAGATTCATCCCATCTCTCGGGAATTCGTCAAAGCAAAGGAGAATCATTGAAAGATTACTTCTGTGGGTTTTCTATTGAAGCCCGACAGATCCCGGGAGTAGATCTAGAGTTACTAAGAGGAGTCTTCCTTGGGAGTCTCCGCCCAGGACCTTTCTACTCATCATTTATGCGGGAGACAGTTCATTCTTATGTTGACCTTGTTCACCGTGTTGAGACACAAATCTCTGCAGATGAAGCCATCATTGCTCACAAGGAACATTTTGAGCAATTGGGGGGCAAGCACAAGAATATCGCTGGGGATATCAATCAAATCTCACAATGAAAAAAGTTTAGGCCACAAGGGAATCGTGAGCAACGATAAAAAAAAAAGAATACATGCCACTCAACACGTCACGTGTTAACATCTTAATGACAATCAAGGATGAAGAGACTATCAAGTGGCCAAAGCCGTTAAGAAATCCAAATGGTGCAGACCAGTCTCAATATTGTCATTTCCATCGTGCAAAAGAACATTCAACACAAAGATGTTTTCAATTAAAAGAAGAAATTGAATGTCTAACACACCAAACCCACCTAGGTCACTGCTTACAAGAACAATGTGAGAGGAACCAAAAGAGAACTGTTGGAGTTATCAAATGAGAAGTATAACTCCAACTCATATTATCTGAGTAAAAAAATGGCTTATAAACTCTTAATTTTTTTTAGAAAAAATTTTATGCTCCTTTAAAATATCATTTCAATGAAAATTTCTTATTTTCTCACGAAAGATTTTTGTGTAGAAAACCCCCTTAAGGATGAAAAGCTACCATACCCCTAAAAGTCGAGCCCAAGTGGCAAAACTCGACGGGAAGATATGGTACTCCTAAAAGTAAAGCCCAAGAGGCAAGACTCAATGAGAAGCTACCATACCCCTGAAAGACGAGCCCGTGAGGCAAGTCTCGATGGGAAGCTAGTTGTGGATAGAGTCCTCACTAGAAAGACACCATGAGAGCAACACAGGATCTCCACTCAAAGTCCTTAAAAGGCTACAAGCCTCAGAAGACATATGTACACTCAAAGACCTCAAAAGCCATAAGCCTCAGAAGACACATGTACACTCAAAGACCTCATAAGGCTTCACATGTACACTCAAAGACCTCAAAAGGCTACAAGCCTTAGAAGACACATGTACATCAAAGACCTCAGAAGGCTTCAAGCCTCTGAAGACACAAGTGCATAAAAATTCCTCAGAAGGTTACGAGCCTCTGAAGAACTTTGCACAATTAAGAAGCCACAACAACCGTGGAAGCAACAAAAAAATACATTGTTATCATCTACAATTGTCTCATCAGATAATTAAAAATGTTAAAAATACCAACATATATATGTACAAGGGCTACAACAAATCAGTTCATCTTCAATTAGAGTCAGCAGTATTTCTGATGATCGTCAAGGGGTCTCCAGATATCACCACCACATAAGCATGAAAATTCCCCCTCATGGCGAGGCGAGAAAACTACAACATTTCTTCATCACTTTCAAAACGTGTCAGAGCGGCACGAAATCTCCTCCGGAATATACGACACTCCACCACAACTTGTCGCGTGGTCGCGACGTCCCGCTCAAGACGTCGCTGCGACACCTCGCCATGATGCTCCGCTGCAACTCTTTGCGGCAACGTTTCTCCTCAAATCTTCGCTGCAGCGTTTCGTCGCATTTCTTCGCCGTAATATTTCGTTGCAACATTTCGCCGCAAAGTTTCGCAGCAATGTTTCGCTGCAACGTTTTGCCGCAATTTTTCTTCGCAACTCTTTGCCGCAACACTTCAATGTAACGTTTCATCGCAACTCTTCACAGCAATGAGAAAGAAGATCCCGTTGTTTGCCTGCTACGCAGGACGGGGACAATTTTCTTCTTTTGGGAAATCCCGGATCACCTTCTAGGCAGGGACGGGGACTCCGACTTTTTTCTCCTCTCCTTAGCCTATTTATAGACTGAAAAACCCATCATATTTATGATAAAATTAATTAGAGTCATTAAAAAAAACAGTTTTTTATTAAAAAAAATTTCGTTTCATATTCCTTTAGTTTTTTTACCTTCCAAATTCTGCTTTTATAGCTGAAATTAATTAAAATCGTTAATAATAATAATAATAATAAATTTTTGAATTTAATATATTACTTTTTTAAATTCTATTAATTTACCGCGACCCTTGGAATTCTTTTTAATTAATTAGTTAAATTCAGTTTGGCTTAGCTCTAATAAGAACAAACCTTTAATTTACCATGGCCCTTCAGTTCTCGTGGCCCGCTTCATTCTGCCAGTCCAAATTCCGTGGCCCGCTCATGGCCCGCTTCAGGTTCCGCCAATTCCGGGTTTGGCCCACCGGTTCCGGATGCAGGCTCCTGGGTCTCAGATTCGGCCCGGCTTACACACCCAACAAAATATATGTATAAATATTTATGTATTGGGTGGTGATTTGATCACGCCACCTGCAAATGACAAAAGCCACATACCAACTGAACTAGACTCAATTTGCTTACATGTAAAGGATAAATAATAGTGTTATATGCATACTAATAGTAATAAAATATTTACACTTTAATTTTTTATGCCTTACAAAAATGAAAAGTCTATGGATCTTAATATTTTCGGACGAAAAAAAAAGATTCCCTCGAAAATAATGGGGCAACTGATATGCCACCAACAAATTTTCATCAGCCAACACGAATCTCGGTGTAATTTTTTGAACAAGAAACATTCAAACTTCGATTAAGAGTCATCCAAAGCTCCGATTTCAGCAAACTTATAGTCAAACTGATCGACTCGATGAGACAGACTTAATAATATGAAAGTCAGTCCAATCCGAGTCAAATCAATCCCAGATCAAATCATTAAACCACTCTTAGAGGATTTCTGGAGGCATTTGAAAGATCAAACGGATGTCAAATATAGTAAGTTCATAGTCGAATCGAGTATCTCGACAAGACGAATCCAACGAGCCCGAGATTAATCAATTCTGACATCTTTAAGTGCTCAAATGTCCATTAAACATCATTTGATCAAGGAAAGCTTTCCGGACAGTATGATCAAAATGGTTCATATTTTTGCTTTAATTGCACTCAAAACACTATAAATAGAGCCTCACCTCTCACATGAGAGGAGGAGGCTTGAGAGAAAACTTGAGGCTTTAAGAAATAGCTCAAGTCCAGCATCATCCCTGTCATTGTCAACAGCCGTCGACCGCGTTGACCACCGTCGATCACCACTGACTTCCTTCGACCGTCATTGACCGTCGTCTACCATCGCTAACATCCATCAACTACTACCGATCATCATCGATTGTCGTCGACTACCGTCGATCATAACAGACCTCCGTCGACCGTTAGTCGACATTGTAAGTTGGAAAACTAGGAACATTTTCCCATCTGTGGGACAAGGGACATCTGTAATTATCAGCTCATAATGAATTTTTATAATTGGACAGACTTCGTGGTTTTTTTTCCTTTAGTGGTTTTCCACCTGGAAACTTCTAGTGTCATCACTGGTTGTTTCACGTGGAAACTTCTGGTGTCATCACCGGTTGTTTCACTTTCATCTGAGTGTGTGTTGAATCCTCGTGCAATGTTAAGATGATAATTCATTATTGTACCGCCGCGAATTTTGTAGCACGCATAAAAAATATTTGACATAACTCAAAATAAGTTGTCTAAAAAATAATAAATATTATAATGGTTAGTCTTTCTACTCAATTAGAAAAGTTAAGATTTAAAAGTATAAATAGTAACTCAATCTTCTATGATAACAAAGGAAAAAAAAAAGAAATATGAAAATATGATGGTTGTTGATGGTTTTTCAACAATGTCAATTGAGTGTTGATGATAAGATGATGATTGTTAAATTAAAATAATTGGATTACAAAATTGGATGATAACAAATGAGACATATTAATTGAATAATGTCAAGAAATGAAAAAGTTGATGTTATAAATCAGACGTTAGTGGTTAAAGGAGGATAATCACATGACAGACCATTAGAGTTATTTAGATCTTTAAATACTCTACAAAATTTCGTCTCTATTATCCTCATCAGAAGAATAAATGTTTACTTGTTGTTTATTTGGGCAACAATTTATTAATGCTGGCAAATAATTCATGCAAGTGCTTTAATAATTTTAGAATTTATGATGCAGACTCAAAATTGAACTGAATGGATTGAGTTCAGATTGAAATCTGCTCGCTCTTCATGTTCGATTTCGAGCCTGTTCAGATTGAAATTGCATCCAGCTTGATCCAACTTTCAATGAAAATGATATCGCTCAAATTTGACTTATCTGAATCCTTTCAGCTCGAAATCTGCTCGATCTAGAATTGAAATCAAAACAAGATGACAAATTGAGTTATTTGGATCGGTTCCAATTCGAAATGGGACTCATCTATTCACTTTTATTTAGTAGTATATATATTTTTTATAAATAAAAAATAATTCATGCCAATCCGTATATGTTCCGAAACCAACCCAAATTTAATATATATTTGGTATCCCTAAGTTATTCCTTATCGACGACGTAATAGTTTTTCGGGAATTGTTTCGTCGTAATATAAATCCCCAGCAATTCTATCATCGGCATTTTAAAATGTAAAACAAGCGGTGCGTCTACGCTTATCCATCTTCAAGTTCCCGATGACGGCCTATCAGATGGAACTAGTTTTCGGCGTGTGGTTGAGCTCTCCACACGCTCACTCAAAAGTTCACACGTATCTCTAATCCAGTGGACCCCACGTCAGTGCTAATCGTAGCATCTTCTCGGTCTATAAATACAAACTATCGGCCGGAGAACTACCCGCGAGCGGCAGCGACGAGGTTTTCGTCTTCTTTATCTGTCTGCTTCCCATTCTGACGCCATGGATCCGTACAAGGTAGTGCTGCTTTAGCTGTAAGGGTTTTTTTTTCTTATCGAATATTGTTTGATCTTGATCTTAATTTTGACACCATGTAATGGTGTTCTTTTACGTGTTGATTCGATCGGAGGTTTCTTCTGCGTTTTGTTTGTTTGGTTAATTGATTGATTTCNGGTGTTCTTTTACGTGTTGATGCGATCGGAGGTTTCTTCTGCGTTTTGTTTGTTTGGTTAATTGATTGATTTTGTCTTCATAGTGGTGTGAGTTGGATATTGATTTTTGGATAGTGTTTTTAGCGGTANTTAAAGGGAACGAAGGTTAGAAGCACCTTTATCCGAAGGAGTCATAACCATAGCTTCGACTTGGTTGATCTCAATCACCGTCTCGGAAGTATGTTTCCACCTCTAAAAGAAGAACAAAGCAGGAACTGTTTCATGAATTTCCTAGCTTGAAGAAATAGAAGGTACGAGAATCACAACCTGTTGGTTAGAAATTAGGGTTTTCAGGCGGTTTAAAAGATAAGAAACCGAGCGAATTCCGTTGATTCTAGGGTAGATCGCCATTTTTAAAATGTGTTGAGGACTAGGGGTGTCATTTTCTTCGTCGTTGCTGCGGATTTTCCAAGCTAGCAGTAGAAAAAAACGGCCTAAAAAAAAGGTGGAGTGGTTCGGCTGGGTAGCATGGTGCTCTCATTACAAACTTGTAAGTAGGCCTCCTGCGAGGCCCGGTCGAGTCTTGATGTGGTAGGAAATATTAGGTATCATATTAGGATTGATATTGAGGTGATATGTGAGATTTATTTTAATATTAACTTAAATATTACTCTAATCTTATCAATTTGCATCTAATATTTTTTCCTAGATAGGAAACATTCTAACGTGCATTCTTAATTTTCTTATATATATATAAATTGAATAGATTAAATATTCATATGAATATTGTATGCTATAAATATGTTAGCACAAATTTCAAGAAAATCAGATGAACGACAATAGAGAAGCAAAAGTGAGGTGTTAGACAACAGAACAAATAATTCAACAATAAATAGTCAACTGGCTTTATTGCTTAGTCGACCGATGGAATCTTTTCAGTGGAATTTGTTGATGGATGAAGTTACTGATCAAAAGACCGCTAGCAAAAGTTCACACACCCTGGTCAAACGAGCCAATGCAGAGAAGAAGATATAATCGAACACACAGCTAGTCGATTTCAAGGTTTTGGACGATCGATCATATGTAATCTTTATTTGTATTATCATGTAATTTGAGTTCAATCATTCAGACATTTATGGAAATTGCTTTCCTTAGATGTACTTGTATCCCTGAATCGCTATAAATCAGAGGTCATAACATTAATGAATAAACCTTTTGGGGTCTTCACTCTGGGAGATTCTCACATTTATAGATTCTCCTACATTTCTTGGCTCTGTCTCTCTCCCTTCTTCTCTTGGCTCTAACTCTCGGAAAGTATTCCACAAGAAAATAATATAGAATTCAACAAGTACATAATTTTTTATATAAAATTTTAATTTTAATTTATACTAGATATTTCATATAAATTCAGTAAATAAGTTAAAAATTCAAATGAGTACTTGACTTGTTATATAAATACTAGAATTATTAAGAAATGATTTTATAAATTCAAATAAATAGACAATTGAATAAATTTTAAATTAACATCTAATTAGTTTGTCATGTAGATTTTTTTTTTCAATCAAATAGCTAAAATAAATATTATTAAACTAGCTTTTTTTTTATTTACATACATAGCACTCAAAACATGTCTCACTTCTAAGCTATAGAATTTATAATTTTTGCAACTGAATTCCAATAAATACCACAAGCCAAGCCCTCTCCTAACCCACTCTTCTTCTATGTTTGTTGGTTTTGTTGAGAAAGTGGAGCCATGTCCACTGCGGCTTAGGCAAGTTATTAAACCGAAAATTAAGTTTAATAACTTTCCTTAATCTCTGTTGCACGTCCGATCTCCTGCTTATTTCCTTCTCCGCTGAACCGTGTAACGGCGTGAAGATCCACGTTTCTCTTCCTCTCCGCGCTCCCGCGTCGCCTGTATTGGAATCCCTCCTGCAGAATTGCTAAATAAGGATTATGGTTGTCTTAAGTGGGCTTACTAGCTTGGCTATAAATTGGAAAACGCCAAGCCCAGCTGAATCACTCCAATTAATCCAATCTCCTTCCTCTATCATGTGACTTATAGGTGGCTTACGGAATTCTTCTTCCATTGGTTGTAGCTCTTTTAGTAGAGAAAAAGGAGAGAGAGAGAGAGAGGAGGAGAGAGAGAAAAAGTTGGAGTTCTTCTGTAAATGTCGAGGCGTTCGATGGTGTAATTTACTCAAAGTAATAAATTCCTCTGCAACTTCGTGGACGTAGACAATTTGTCGAATCACTTAAATCTTGTGTCGCCTTTTCTGGTGTAATTTTTCTCGTCCCAAATTATTTTTCATTGATCGTCATTTTTCACACAATTGGTATCAGAGCCCTGGTTTGGATCTGAGGAAGAACGATTGTCGGTGACGAAGTGAATGTTTCAGGGATCGAGAAGTTCGACGACACGGATTTTGGTTACCGGAGGATGCAGATGGAGAACTATCTCTATGGGAAGAAACTTCATCTTCTGTTACTGGGAAAGCGATCAGAGAATATGGATGAGGCTGAATGAAATTTATTGAATCCACAGGTTTTGGGGGTTATTTGAATAACTCTGTCGAGATCTATTGTCCATAATGTCATCAAGGAGATGACAAATGCAGATCTCATGTCGGTTTTATCAGGTATGTATGAAAGTCATCGGCGAATAACAATGTGCATCTGATGAAAAAGTTATTTAACTTAAAGATGACAGAATGTGTGTCTGTCGTTTAACACATAAATGATTTTGATACCATCACAAATTAATTTTCGTTTATCGAAATTGATTTTGACGATGAGATACGTGCGCTGATATTGTTGGCTTCATTGTCGAATAGCTGGGAAGCTATGAGAATGACAGTTAGCAACTTTGTAGGTAAAACTAAGCTAAAATATGATGTTATTCGTGACTTGATTTTGGCTAAAGAGGTGCGCATGAAAGATTCTAGCGAGGCCTCGTGTTTGAATTCAGCACTAAATGTTGATTTTAGAGAGAGATCACAGGACAGAAACTCAAACAGAGGAAGATCAAAATCAAGGCACATAGGCAAGAGCAAGTCAAAACCTGGTCAGCAAGCAACCTCTCTAGAATTGTGGAAAAACTAGTAACATAAAGAAGAATTGCAAAAATCCTAAGAAAACGAAGAACGTCGGTGCTAATGCGGTAACTAAAGAAGTGCAGCATGCACTATTGCTTGCAATTCATAGCTCCGTTGGCGATTGGATACTGGACTCGGGGGCTTCTTTTTACACATCTTCTCACCGAGAGTTGATGCAAAACTATGTTGCAGGTGACTTTATGAAGGTGTACCTGCCTGATGGAGCTGCTTTGAACGTGATGAGGATGTGAGATATTGAAATTACACTCCCTAACAAAAATAAATAGATCCTGCAAAAGGTTATACACATTTTTGAACTGAAAAAGAACCTCATATATGTTTGGCAGTTTGATGAGGGTGGTCATTTAGTAGTGTTCTCTGATAACACCTGGAAGGTTACCAAAGAAGCACTGGTACTAGCTCTGGGTAAGAAAATTGGTACGCTATATATGACTACTGGTTTAATTAATAATATTGATATCACAGTTGCAGAGAACAAAACAGACACGTGACATTACAAACTTGGACACATAAGTCAGAGAGGAATGAAAAAACTTCAGTCCAGAGGCAAGCTACCAGAACTGAAGTCAATTGACATCGGCATATGTGAAAGCTGCATTATGGGGAAGCAGAAGAAGGTCAATTTCCTGAAAAGTGGCAATGTGCCAAAGGCAGGAAAACTAGAACTTCTTCACACTGGTATGTGGGGGTCTTCCCCAGTGGCATCTCTTGAAGGCTCTCGCTATTACGTCACATTCATAGATGACCACAACATAAAAATATGGGTTTAATTTTTGAAGCATAAATCTGATGTATTTACTGTTTTCAAAACTTGGAAGGTCATGGTTGAGACATAAACAGAGCTAAAACTGAAATGTTTGAGGTCTGAAAATGGTTTTGAGTACATTGATGTGCAGCTCAGGGTATCAGAATGGAGAATACCATTTCTGGAACACCATAACAAAATGGAGTTGTAGAACGTATGAACAGAACCATCAATGAGCGTGTCAGAAGCATTAGATTGCACGTCGGACTACCACCAACTTTTTAGGCAGATGATGTCAGCACTGCAGTTTACTTGATCGACAGAGGACCATTCGTCCCATCAGACTGTAAATTACCTGAGGAGGTCTGGAGCTGGAAAGAGGTCAAATTTTCTTATCTTAAGACATTTGGTCGTCTTTCTTATGTTTTAATCAATTCTGGTGCACGTAATAATCTTGAGGCTAAGTCAAAGAAATTTTATTTCATTGGCTATGGAGACGAAGCATTCAACTATCATTTCTGGGACGATCAGGATCAGAAGATTATCAGAAGCAGAAATGTGATATTTAATGAGTATACGATGTACAAGGACACGACTAATACAAATTCTGAATTAGCTCCTTAAGAATCAAAGTTCGTGAGATTTGACGATCTACCAAAGGTCACAGTACAAAGCAAAAATGGGAACGACGAAGAGAATGGGTCTGATGCACCCATTCCTATTATTCTGCAGTCGGGTTCCGAGTCATTCACTACTCCAACCGTCGTTCGTAGGTCAGTCAGAAGTAGGCGTTCGTCGCAGTATTACTCACCAACTTCAAACTACATCTTGCTGACACATAGTTGGGAACCACAGAGCTATGAAGAAACCTTAGCAGATGAAAATTCTAGCAAGTTGGAGCTGGCCATGAAGGAGGAGATGGATTCCCTACTAGAAAATCAGACATTAAAGTTGACAGAACTTCTACTAGGGAAGAAGACGTTGCACAATAAGTGGGTGTACCTAGTGAAGACTGAGTTTGATGACAGTAAAAGGTACAAGGCCATACTTGTTGTAAAGAGCTTTCAACAGAAGTAGGGCATTGACTATTATGAGATCTTTTCTCCTGTGGTGAAGCTCACAACCATTAGGATGGTACTGGCTATGGTTGCTACTGAATATTTATTTTTGGAGCAATTAGATGTAAAGACAACCTTTCTTCTTGGAGACCTTGAAGAAAACATCTATATGTGTTAAAAGGGTTCGTAGTACCAAGAAAGGAAGATTTAATTTGCAAACTGAAGAAGAGTTTGTATGGTCTAAAATAAACTCCCAAATAGTGGTACAAGAAGTTTGATAAATTCATGCTGAATGCAGGGTACAACAGATGCCAGGCAGATCATCGTTGCTATGTCAGGTACTTTGACAATTCCAATATCATCATGTTGTTGTATATGGATGATATGCTTATTGCAGGGACCATCATTGATGAGATCAATAATCTAAAGAAGCAAATGTCAGAGCACTTTGCAATGAAGAAAGCAAATCCTTTGACATGAGGATTGTTCGAGACTGAGTCAGAGACACGTTGAGACTTTCACAGGCTGAATGTGTGAAAAAGGTGCTTAACAGGTTTAATATAAACAAAGCCAAACCAGTTAACACACATTTGGGCAGTCACTTTAGACTCAACAAAAATTAGTCACCCAAGTCAGAGGAGGAATAAGACTACGTGAGTAAGGTTCTTTACGCTTCAGCTATTGGTTCACTTCTGTATATTATGGTATGCATCAGACCAGATATTGCTCATACAGTGTGAGTTGTGAATAAATACATAAGTAATACAGGGAAGGAACATTGAGAAGCTATGAAGTGGATCCTGAGGTACTTAAGAGGCTCTTCAGAAACTTACTTGTGTTTCTCATGAAAGAGCCTGGAGGTACAAGGCTATGTTGATGCAGATTTAGCTGGAGACATTGACAGTAGGAAGAGTACTACATGTTATGTTTATACTATTGGTGACACTACAGTATCATGGGGCTCAAATCTACAAAAGACAGTTTCTCTGTTTGCTACAGAAGCTGAGTATGTTGCAGTGTCAAATGCTGCAAAGGAGATGATATGGTTGCAGAGCTTCCTGGAAGAATTAGGTAAGAAGGCTCAGAAAGACACTCTTCACAGTGATAATTAGAGTGTCATATTCCTTGCCATGAAATCCAGCTTTTCAATCTAGGACCAAGCACATCAATATCAGGTATCACTTCATTCGATGATTGTTAGATGACGGACAACTACTACTTAAAAAAAATTGTGGAAGTAAGAACCCTGCTTATATGTTGACTAAGGGGGTTACCTTTGAGAAACTGAAGTTGTGCTCAAATTCACTTGGTCTTCTAGCGTGAAGACATGAGATTTGAGTTGTAGAGGTGAATGATATCACATTTGAAGAAGAAGGGGTGATGCAGCCAACGGGTGGTACAGTTAGTGTCCTAGTTTCCGAGTAGGAGAATTGTTGAGAAAGTGGAGTCATGTCCACTGCGACTTAGGCAGGTTATTAAACCAAAAATTAACTTTAATAATTTTCCTTAATCCCTGTTGCACGCCAGATCTCTCGCTTATTTCTTTCTCCGTTGAACCGCGTAATTGCGTAACCGCGTGAAGCTCCGCATTTCTCCTCCTTTTCGCGTTCCCGAGCCGCCTGTAATGGAATCAATCCTGCAGAATGACTAAATAAGAATTATGGTTGCCTTAAGTGGGCTTACTAGCTTGGTTATAACTTGGAAAACACAAAGCCCTGGTGAATCACTCCAATCCAATCTCCTTCCTCTGCTAGGTGGTTTACAGAATTCTTCTTCCCTTGGTTGTAGCTCTTTTAGAAGAGAAAAAGAAGAAAGAGAGAGAGAGAGAGATAGAGAGAGGAGGAGAGAGAGAGAAAAAAAAAAGTTAGAGTTTTTCTGTAAACGTCAAGACGCTCGACGGTGTAATTTCCTCGAAGTAATAAAATCCTCTGCAACTTCGTTGACGTAAGCAATTTGCCGAACCACGTAAATCTTGTGTCGTTTTTTCTAGTGTAATTTTTCTCGTCCCAATTTCTTTTCATTTTTCATCATCATTTTTCACAACAGGTGTTCCCCATGTTTGTCACCTTCTCATGCTTACTTGTCATTTATATTCAGATTTTTGTCAATTATCTCAGGTAGGAGTGCGACAGAAGGAGGAGAAAGATGGGAGTTTGGAGGCCTTGTACATCATAATCCTTTCGTTACCTTTGTCGATTGTTGCAAGTAGGAGTGGGGTGGAATGAGGAGAAAGATGGGAGTTCAAGTGTTTGTATGCCACAATATCATCGCTGCATTTGTCAATTGCTTCGAGTGGGAACACGGTGGAAAGAGGAGAAAGTTAGGAGTTTGGATGTCTCTGTACGTTATGATCCCATCACTACCTTCTCCAATTGTTTTGAGTAGGAGCAACACAGAAGGAGAAGAAACATGATAGCTCAGCGGTCTTTGTGTGTCAGGCTTTCGTCAAATATTTCAAGTAGGAGCATGGTGGAAGGAGGAGAAAGATGGAGTTTAGAAGTCTTTGTAAAACCCATGTCAAATAGTGGTTGTCGAAGTGATGAGATGTGGCGGTCGCTGGTGTTTTTGAATTCGACTAACTTTAGCAACAGAGTCGCTTTAAATGTAAATTCGAAAGTGTGAGATATGTAATATTAAAGGTTTCAATTAGAGACAAAATAGAGTGTTTGTGTGAGTATTTAAAGTGTGTATGAATTGTGATGTCTTTATTATAAGTGTGGGAAAAATGAATCCAAGTGGAGTAACATTGTAAAATGAATAATCGCGGTAGAGCAAAATAAGATTTTTTACGAGTTTGAATATTCTTTATTTGTGTACACTTTCATTTTGAATTTTAATGAAATTTGTTTGGTTTTACTTCAACATGTTTAGAAACTAAGAGATTTATGTTTCTTTGATTTAGTAGTGTGATAATTCGTATTTAGCCAACGAAACTTTTTTAAGGCTATTTGGTATTTAATTATATGTTGCCGTGTTAACTTTTCAAATTTAAGAAACTTTCAAATTGACAACTTGAAAAACTCTTGTGCTCTAGGACTATAGGCCATAGACTAAAATAACAAGTAAGTTGACACTTAATTATTTAGTGAAATATGAATGTTGTCATTAGGGGATCATAATCACACAGGAGAATGAGGATTCATGTGAGACTTTGTAGAATTAAACTAAACTTAACTATAATATGAGACTCAAACTCTTTATATGTAAATAAATAGAGTAAGAAATAAGTTGTCTTTATTGTTAATATTAAGTTAGGAAGATTCATGGAGAGAATATTGGGTATTTACATTATCAAATTCAAATAGGCATGATTTTCATATAAGAGAACATGAACTGATCATATTTAATTTTGTAAAGTTAGGATTTAGACACATTTAAAACTTTTGTTATTTTGAACTTGAATTATGATTAGTAAAATAAAATTTTGACTAATTTGATAATTAGTAATGTTTCTCGTGCAATCAATACTTAATTCATGATCATATGTATAATATCCCGTGTTTCATAGCATTTTGAAGGGATCAATGACTTTAGAGGAAGCTTCAATACATAAAAGAATATCATTTGCATACAACAAATGAGAAAGCTGGGGCCCGTTTTTAATGATATTGACACTAATGTCTGGAGTGCAATTCAGAATCATAGGAAGAAGTAATCACTTGATCAAATATTTTACACCATTGATGTCATGCATGTTTTAAATCATAAACATTTTTTTGTTGCATCATATACATTATTTCTTCAATGTCACCATTAAGGAATGTAGTTTTTACATACATTTGATATAACTCTAAACCAAATTTTGCTACCAGTACCATAATGATTCTAAAAGATGATTTCAGAGAATTTTGAAAGAAGATCTCTTTATATTCATTACCTTCATTTTGTGTGAAACTTTTAACGATAAGATGCATTTTATATTTTTTCAATATTGCCTTTTAAATCCCATTTTAATTTTAAAATTTGCGTACAAACATATGATTTTATATATTTAGACAAATTGATGATTTCTTAAACATCGTTAGATTTCATTGATTTTATCTTATCTTTAAGGGCTTCTATCGAGTATTTTATTTAACTTGTTTAAAAGAGATTAGATCACTTTTTCATACAATCTCAAGCACATGCTCGTGAAGATATGCAGCATATTCTTTTGAAATTGCTATTCTTCTCTTCCTAGTGGATCTTCTTAGACTGGGATGTAAATAAACTAAGAACCAATCACGTAGGTTGGAGACAATGTCTCTATTTATACTTAGGTGCATATCTTTTATTTTAGCCCATCATTATAATAAAATTAATACATTATCTCTATACAATATTAATTCCATACAAATATTAAGATGTCACTCGTGTCAGATAAATAATCTTTATTCAATCATAATTTTAATAGGCTTAAGAAAATTGAGGTAATAAGTAATGTATAATTATTATATATGGGCTCACATAAATTTTTCTGACCGAAGAACCACATGAGAATGGAAGGTATATTTGAAAGGTGAAGTACTCATAGATTTTATTTTTCTTATTTGCTTTCATTTTTTTTTTTTTGGTTTGATATTACTCCACAAACCTACTTATGATTGAGTATCATGAGAGACGACATGCATGAGCTAATTTTTTTTTAAATTTTTGATAGAGTGGGCGCTTGAACTCTACACCTTAAAATTATTCACTTTCTGCCTTAACTAACTTGCCACATTTTTAAGCCCCACTGACAACAAAGTTAAGAGATAGAGATAAAGAGGACGAGAAGATATATGGAGATTATTGGGTGATATTTTTGGGGTGTTAAGATTTTTTTGGCATTAAAAGAAATAAATAATAACTTTAGATATTAAATACATTAAAAGGGGATGTTTTGACATGTATATATATAAATCCCCCTTATTCTTATTATGTTTCCAAGTTTTTCCTTGATTATTCTCTCTTAAAAGAAATAAAAATGAATAGTTATTATAACTTTTATTAATTATGAACATTCAAAAAATGAATGTGATTGATTTAAAATCGATTGTTCAAAATTTGATTTTTGCTGATACATAAATAAATATTATCATTTCAATGTCAAATATAATTAAAAGTTTACAACGTTCTACCATTTTCTCATGTTGGTCAATGATATTAACACAAGCCATGTGAGACAAACACACACATACATGTATAATTTTGGGCATTACACGAACTTCCTTAAATTGATTAGTCCATATCATTAATTTTATAACAGGTGATTTTCATAATATTGTAATATTAATCTTCATTGCCAATATCTTTTAAAAGTTCATGGATTTGAGCATGATTTTTCTTCATCCAATATACACAATCCTTTAAAATTAAATCTTAGAGCCTATTTTTTGCCTTATTATAATATCACTGATTTAGAGTTTGATTCCCATATTGATGTGTGTTAGACCTCAAAGTTCCTTATTAATGATATTTTTCTTGACAATCATTAACTACTGCTACTAGAATATTGAGATATTATTTCTTAGAGATGACACAATTGTTATGCGCTATAAATTTATGACATTGAAACATAATATTACGTGATAGTTATCTAGAAGAATTCATGCACATGTAAATAAAAGGAACAAAATATTCACGAGGCCTAGGATTTTAGGGGAAAAATATATAAAAAAAAGAAAGTATGTGGCATAACTCAAAATAAATTGTCTAACGAATAATAAAAATTATAATGGTCATTCTTTCTGCTCAATTGGACAAAATAAGATTTAAAAGTACAAATAATAACTCAATCTTCTATGATAATAGAGAAAACAATAGAAATATGAAAATAAGATGGTTGTTGATGGTTTTTCAACGATGTCAATTGAGTGTTGATGATAAGATGATGATAGTTAAACTAGAATAGATTGATGATAAAAAATGAGACATATTGATTAAATAATGACAATAAATGAAAAAGTTGATGGTAGAAATCAGACGGTAATGATTTTAGGATGATGATCGCATGATAGATCATTAGAGTTATTCAGAAAACACTCTAAAAAAATTAATCCCTACTATCCTCATCAGAAGAATAAGGGTTTACTTGTTGTTCATTTGGGCAACAATTTATTAATGTTAGCCAATAATTCATGCAAGTGCCTTAATAATTTTAGAATTTATGACACAGACTTAAAGTTGAACCGAATGGATTGAGTTCAGATTGAAATCCGCTCGCAGCTCTTCATGTTCGATTTCGAGCCTGCTCAGATTGAAACTGCATCCAGCTTGATCCAACTTTCAATGAAAATGAGATGACTCAAAATTGACTTATCTGAATCCTTTCAGCTCGAAATCTGCTCGATCTAGCTTGAAATCGAAACAAGATGACAAATTGAGTTATTTGGATCGGATCCAATTCGAAATCTACTCATCACTTGTTATATTCACTTTTATTTAGTCCTAAATATATTTTTTGTAAATAAAAAATATTTCATGCCCATCCGAATGCGTTCCGGAATCAACTCAAATTTAATATATATTTGATATCCCTAAGTTTCACCTTATCGTCGACGTAATATTTTTTCGGGAATTGTTTCGTTGTAAAATAAATCCCCAGCAATTCTATCATCGGCATTTTAAAATGTAAAACAAGCGGTGCGTCCACGCTTATCCATCTTCAAGTTCCCGATGACGGCCTATCAGATGATGGCACTAGTTTTCGGCGTGTGGTTGAGCTCTCCACACGCTCACTCAAAAGCTCACACGTATCTCTAATCCAGTGGGCCCCACGTCAGTGCCAATCGTAGCAGCTTTCCTTCCTTCTTCTCGGTCTATAAATACGAACTATCGGCCGGAGAACTACCCGCGAGCGGCAGCGCCGAGGTTTTCGTCTTTTTATCTGCTTCCCAATCTGACGCCATGGATCCGTACAAGGTAGTGCTGCTTTAGCTGTAAGGTTTTTTTTTTTTTCCTTATCGAATATTGTTTGATCATGATCTCAATTTTGACACCATGTNCTTCTTCTCGGTCTATAAATACGAACTATCGGCCGGAGAATTGCCCGCGAGCAGCAGCGCCGAGGTTTTCGTGCTTCCCAATCTGACGCAATGGATCCGTACAAGGTAGTGCTGCTTTAGCTGTAAGGGTTTTTTTTTTCTTATCGAATATTGTTTGATCATGATCTCAATTTTGACACCATGCAATGGTGTTCTTTTACGTGTTGATGCGATCGGAGGTTTCTTCTGCGTTTTGTTTGTTTGGTTAATTGATTGATTTCGTCTTCATCGTGGTGTGAGTTGGATTTTGATTTTTGGATAGTGTTTTTAGCGGTGTTTTGATTGTGCTGCAGCATCGGCCTTCGAGCGCGTACAACTCGCGGTTCTGGACGACGAACTCCGGTGCGCCTGTTTGGAATAACAACTCATCGTTCACCGTGGGGTCTAGAGGTAATTTATTATGTATTTGTGATTTGAAATTTATAATTGATTGAGTGAACTAGTTTATTGAAATTCCTTTTGTCGCTTTCTGAGTTTAGAATTGGTTTTTGTTGCCTGTTTGAGATCTCTGTATCGTGGGGCCGGTTAATGTAGGTGTTTGAGGGTTTATGATCGTTATTGGTGCCCTTTTGTGAAGACTTTGTTGTGGGGCCGAAGGTCTTTGATTTTCCATTGCCAGATCGGAATAGCGGATACATTGTTTTCATCCATTTTAATTGTGAAAGTAACTATATTTTTTAGTTCATGCAAAAAAAGATGAAATTGTTCTAATTTTGGGAATAAGGTTGATTCATTTTTTTTGGTCGTTGCGAATTGTACAGCAACCCTAAATTGATGTGTAAAGAATTCATGCACATTTTTTTTGTAGAAGAATTGAAGTCTTATCGCATTATTCTTTCATGTTTTGGCTTATATGTGATGAATTCCTTATATCTTTATTTTGTGGTCGTGAACTGGAGGACTGCCAGGTCGCCGTACGGGTCATCGGCCGGGGATGTGGCGGCCGATTGTGTGCCGATGTCCAGATGAAATATTTTTTCCGTGAACTGATGTGTTTTACGAGTGGAGAAAAAAAACCTGATTATTTAAAGTTACTTGCTTATCCACTGTTTGTCTTTTTTTTATTAACTTACTGAACTATTGCTATGAGTTAAACTACAGAATGTAATTGATCTCTTATCAGTCAAATCTATCGGCATTTTTATTTGTCGGACTCCGGTTGGTTATTTATTTTTTAATTTCCTGGCTGGGACTACTGAGACTATTATTTTTTCTTAATCGAAGGGTTAATCTTTCTTGAACATGTCTGCAAGCCCTATTTGCAGCTTTGGTTTTTTTTTCCCTTGCACCTACAAGCGTAAGTGAAGAATATTATGGAAATGGAGAGAGGGCGATATTATTCAGAATACATGTCACTTATATGCTCTTACTTGGTGAGATCTTCCTTTTGCGTCAGATAATGCCCTTGTTTGCTTTGCATTGGCACTTGTAGTTGAAGACTTCTATACTAATTTTATGACATTTGTTTTTACTATTGTGGATCTTTCTTTTGCTTGCTCCACATTAGAAAAATCTTTCGGTTTGATATATAGGTAAGTAACATAATTTAGTGTTTTAGGATCACATTTTAGCATGAGGTGAAGTCGAATGAGCATCACAAGATTAAGAGGCAACGATGCTTATTGGGAAACAACTTAGATCAATGAGTGCAAGAGTTTAATTTACTTAGAAGTCTTGATGGTGAAGAGGTTAAGCTTGAAGATATATTAGTGATGGGATAGTATGTAAGTAGTGATGATGTGATGGATGGGCAGCAGCCAAGGAATACTATACATAGCGTTTGCTTGCCATAAACTTAAATAGTTTGCTAATTTAAGTTATTTGAATATCATAATATATTCAGAAACACTATTTAAGTCGGACTGCTTAGAAGTTTGTTTTTCCCCATCATAATTTAGTGTGATGATTACAATTAGTATTATTCAAAAGTTTTACTAATTATTGAATACTGTATATTGATGCTATATCTTTTTAGCGCTTCACTTTGTGACAACCACAAGTCCGTTAACCGTGCCTGTTGATTTTGATAGCATTGGCAGTTTCTATGCTGTACTAGGATACTGATAGTTGCATTGTTTATGTAGTTTAGAGGATACTTTCATTCTTGTGGGGCCTTGTTGCTTACATATCCGTATGTTTTGAAATGGTTGGAAGATTTTCCTTGTTTTTATGGATGTAACATTTTGAATTTCATTGCTAATTCTTTTATTCTAAGAATTTCATTAACATGTCTTTTGATGTCCAATAAGGTATTTTCTCTTAGCTAATGGTTTTGTAAAATTAGTAATGTTAGCTTTAACTATTTATTTTGTGATACTTGGATATCATATTTATTCCCGTGAATGTATAAAACATAGGCTATAGGGGAAGTGTCTGTTAATGCATTCATTGTTACATACAACATCATAATTTCGTAGGTTTTCACTCTTAAGATGTTCAATTTTGGATGTTAGAAAAAGTGTATAAAATGATTAATCTAAGTTCTATATTGATTTTTGCTATATGTGCTTTACTTCTTTCACAGGTCCAATTCTTCTTGAGGATTACCATCTTATTGAAAAGCTTGCTCAGTTTGATAGGGAGCGCATTCCTGAGCGTGTTGTTCATGCGAGGGGAGCTAGTGCTAAGGGTTTCTTTGAAGTAACACATGATGTTTCTCACCTTACTTGTGCTGACTTCCTTCGGGCACCGGGGGTACAGACTCCTGTTATTGTTCGCTTTTCAACTGTTATTCATGAAAGGGGGAGTCCTGAAACCCTAAGAGATCCACGAGGTTTTGCTGTCAAGTTTTATACAAGAGAGGTTGACTGTCCTTTTCTTTTCTTTTCTTTCTTTCAAACTGCCTTAACATTCTTACCTCTCTGCTGTGGATTTATTTTGTTGGGCCGGTTAGTTTTTGTGCATAAAGCAAGCCTTTGTACTGCTTTAGGGTTAACATGTTTAATCATTTGAAAACGAAGTCTTTATAAAATTAAAGCGGAGCAAGAATATATATGAAAACCTGAGTTAAATACTCCCGTAGTACTCTGATAATAAACAGAGAACAATGATTCTTGATTTCAGCACACCTACATTGATGTGACTTATGATTTTTGTTGTTGGGTTAAATAGGTTCCAATGAAGTTTTCTACACCATCTTTTGATAGGAATGATCGGAAACAATGTTCAGCTGTTACTAATTATCTATGACTTGACAGAGTTGCAATGTTTTTGCGTTGTTTGAATTTTATCATGTTACTTTTTTTTTTCAATTCATCAGAAGTGATCTATTGATCCTTCTGTTTCACTAACACAAGTTGGTGACATAAAATTATAAGCAAAAGCACAACGTAAATACATATATGTTCGCAGCCTTATCTGCTGCTAAACATTTTGTTTTAGAAAATTTACATGCATACCATTCTATTCCTATGTATTTACATATCTACCTCCTAAACTTTAATTTTTACTTGCATGCCATGTTACGTTTGCATGAAAAGATTTATTTCACTTTTTGAAAGTTAGATTAATGATATTTTTGATGTGATATGAAAGATTTGGGTTTTATATATATATATATGTAATTGCCTCTTTGCTTTTTTGCCACTGAATTTGAACTTGTGCTTTAATTTGGCAGGGTAATTTTGATCTTGTGGGAAATAACTTTCCCGTCTTCTTCGTTCGAGATGGAATGAAGTTTCCGGATATGGTTCATGCTCTCAAACCAAACCCAAAGTCCCACATCCAGGAGAACTGGAGAATCCTCGACTTCTTCTCACACCACCCGGAGAGTTTGCACATGTTCACGTTCCTGTTTGATGATATCGGTATTCCACAGGACTATAGACACATGGATGGCTTCGGTGTCAACACCTACACTCTCATCAGCAAAGACGGGAAGCCGCATTATGTCAAATTTCACTGGAAACCAACATGTGGCGTGAAGTCTTTATTGGATGATGAAGCTGTGATTGTTGGAGGGAAAAATCATAGCCATGCAACCAAGGATCTGTACGATGCCATCTCATCTGGCAATTTTCCAGAATGGAAACTCTACATTCAGACTATTGATCCCGATCATGAGGGTCAGTTTGATTTTGATCCGCTCGATGTCACCAAAATATGGCCTGAAGACATCCTGCCTCTTCAGCCTGTGGGGCGCTTAGTCCTGAACAAGAACATCGACAATTTTTTTGCTGAGAATGAGCAACTTGCCTTCTGTCCAGCAATTATTGTGCCTGGAATTCATTACTCTGATGACAAGCTTTTGCAAACTAGAATTTTCTCGTATGCTGATACCCAAAGACACCGACTGGGACCTAATTATCTTATGCTCCCTGCAAATGCTCCAAAGTGTGCTCATCACAACAATCATCATGATGGTTTCATGAATTTCCTGCACAGGGATGAGGAGGTATTTTTGCCACAAGTTATAAACATCTTATTCTCTCCCATGTTGTATTGTAGTTTATAGATTAAATATTTGTAATTTTCAGGTTAATTATTTCCCATCAAGGTATGATTCTTCTCGTCATGCTGAGAGTTTCCCGATACCGCCGAACCTTCTGCAGGGAAGACGTGAGAAGGTGAGCATCATTATAAAAATGGATGTAACTATGCTATCCAATAATGTTATTGCATAGCCTTTGTTTGCTCCATGCTGTAATTGCTAGCTATGTCTATGCTGCAGTTTCAGATGGAAATAATTTGTTTGCCTTTTGATTATGTTTGTTTTCCTTTTCTGTCGCTGTAGATTATCATTGAAAAGGAGAACAACTTCAAGCAGCCTGGAGAGAGATACAGGACCTGGGATGCTGACAGGTTCGTGCTTCCGAATCCAAAAGTTTACGTGTCTATCAAATGCTTCATATTTTCTATATCTAAACTGCTCGCTGCTTTTCCAGGCAAGAGCGTTTCGTTCACCGTTGGGTTGATGCACTTTCTGACCCTCGAGTTACCCATGAAATCCGCAGCATTTGGCTCTCATATTGGTCCCAGGTTAGAACTTTACTTTTGCTTTCTTTCTTTAGAAGGCGAGAATAATTTGACGTGGAGCCAATCCTGTCTTTTAGCTCAATTTTGGATCCTTCATATTTTGTCTAGTTCGTAATTAACTCGTGATCCTCAACCGGTTTTTTATTTCTAGTCTCTCATTCTATCTTATTATTTTGTGAACTTTTTATCTACAAACCGACTTCACCGGCTTGTTGCTCTTGTGCAGTCCGATAGATCGCTGGGCCAAAAATTGGCGACTCGTCTCAACGTAAAGCCGAGCATGTAAAGTGTTGCATGCGGTAAGTAGCAGGTTAATTTCAAGGTACGTTATCTTATGGCCGAGAAGCATATGGTGGGGTTTAAGGATGAACAGAAATGTATCTCTATTTAGAGAACATCCTCTTTGCCACTTTTTGTTCTGTTAACTGTGAAGCAGCATAATGTAATAATCAACATGTCTGCATGTCTCGCTTTTTGTGTTGTGAACTGTTATTTTACGTATGAGAATGTAATTCAGTTTTATGCTGTTTCTTTGAGAGTTGGCAATTTCTTACCGTGCTTTGCTTGATTTGAAGCTGTCGATGAACTCTGCTTCTCTGCTTGAAAGCCTCATCAGCGCGTCAGATTGCATCTGGTATAAATGCTTTTGTTAAAAAATTTACGTACATACCACACAATTCTTATGTATTTACATATCTAACACCTGAATTTTGATATTTATACTTAAAATTGCTTGGTGTCCTAAACTTATGCATAAAAATGGCGCATTTCACTTCTAAGGATTATTTTTTTGATGTGATATTAAAGATTTAAAAGCTGTATCTAAAATATGAATCTTTGGGTGTTAGCAATCCAACTATATAAGAATTGTGTGGTATGCATGTAAATGGCTCGTATAGAACAAAATGAAAATTGAATTGATAGCATCACTTAAAATCAGCAAGGCGTTTGGGATAATTACATAAACAACACTCGAAATATTGATATTTATAGACTAATTTTTTGAACTATTGAATAGATGTATTTATGAGTGTCACCATCAAATTATTGAGAATTTGATAGAAATGAAAAATGTGTGTATAGAAATGAAAATTATGTGTGTGAATTGGAAATTTGGATGAAAGATGGTGGCTAATCTGTAAATGGTTAGTTTGGGATGGTTGCTATGTAATTGCCCTATTTTATTTTTATTTATTTATTATTTATTTATTTATTTTTAACTTGAAGTAAAATATGTTTAATGCTATAGCATATTTCTATTTTGAGTGTTTTTTAAAATAAGATATTTTGTTTTTTAAAATAAAAGATAAAAGCAAATAAATATATATTAAATCAAGATAATTTTAAAATAAAAGCAAATTTAAAAATAACAAATAAAATATAAAGTCCTAAACAAACCCTAAAAATTCATCCAAACAGGGAGTATCGTTGATGTAATGTCAGCGGTACCCATTTTTAAAATAATAAAAAAAAACATAAAAAATTTGCTTATGAGAGTTTTTAATTTATCCATTTAATGATGTGAGTTTTGTTTAGATATATATATATATATATTGTTTCAATATATATATGCATTGTTTCAATGAAAATTGTTTGATATATTTTTTATATTGATTGGATCATTAGAATATTTTTTATATTGATTGAATGTGTTTCGGAAATCTATTAAATTTTAATAATTAATATTTTAGATTATTGATGCATCGTCCCAATACTTTTTTGGCTTTATACCGTCGTTTTTTAGTTTCGGGGATTTATATATATCACATAAATTTATATATTCTTATGCCCAACATCAAAATGTTAATACTTTTTTATATAATATCTTAATTATAAAACATATTGATGCACGTTTTATTTGAAGTAACGTATTTGAAGTGAACTGTATTTTTCATGCAAGTCTTTATGTGTCTTTTATATTATTATTATATATAAGCTATTATAAAGTTTTATTTATTAGATATATAAGAGCTGTCTTAATTAAACAAATGAGCTTTCTAACTGAACAGTTTTTCAACTATTTTTCTGGAAAAAAAAATAATTCAGAATTAAGCCTACGGTTGAGGTGCTATCGTGACTTCTTTCAAGGGACCTTTACATATAAACCACCCAAATCTTATCTATTGATGAACGCTTAAAATCGACCTTTTACATTTATTTATACCACACAAATCTTTTAAACTTCTAAAATGAAAAATACATCTTTTCATGCATAGGCTAAGTGATATATATTTGCAAAAATTAAAGTTTTGATGTTAGATGTGTAAATACATAAGAATCGAGTGGTATATACATATAAAATAGGGAATGTTTAGAACATTGGCTTAATCTCCTATAATACCTTAAAAATTAGTCTGATGCCTGGGTGGCCTTATCTAGCTAGTGAGAAAAAAAATATGGCACCCAAAAAGAGGACTACGACGATTGGACCTTCAATGTAGAATAACTTTTAGCTAAGGAGAGAAAATGATAAGTAAATGAGGAGATTGAAAATGTATGTTAGATTTAAACAGCTTAGCGGTCAAGGAAGGGAGAAAATTTTACGTCCGGACAATGCGCATCCAAACAACTCGGGCACCACGTCGCCATACACGTCGGTGGTGGGCAACATGACGCCCGACGATTGGCCGTTCTGACGTCCGCACGTCCGGACGTAATATTTTTTCCGAGTAAGGAGTTCAACATATTTAAGAAGAGAGGAGAATGATTAAATATCAATGATACTAAGATTTTATGATGTTTGACTTTATAGTCTACATGCATGAAAAAATAAAGAGACAGATGAATAATATACCGTAAAGAGTGAAACAACACATAATGTTTAAAAAAATTAGTCTTACCTTATCAATTATAGCGTAATAAAACTAAGAAGGGGAATATAAAGAGAAGAATAATATGAATTATAATCCTCTATTCTCCCTCTTCAAAGCTCAGGGCTATACATATTTAATGAGATTGATATTTTATTCCTACTATAAGGAATAATTGTAAAATTTTAAAAAATATGGTAATCCATTTGGCCCTTTAGCATCAAATGATCATGAATAGATGTTGTATGTTACCTCTTTGTGGAGCCAAAATAAGTGTGAATGGCCAAGCTATTAATAGACAATGTTGTGATAGAGGCTTGGTGTTGGTGATTGGTTTATAGCTATAGAGCTAAGGATGTTGAGAACCGATTTGGAGAGTTGATGATGCTTGGCGGGTTAGAGGTGAAAACTAACAAAATCAATGTGGTGAACATAATAGAAGAAAGAAGAAGAATAAGCAGAAGAAATTATATGTTAGACCATTCAACTTGGGAGTTGACAAACCTAAGACACTTAAACAAATAACATAAGAATGATTGAGTGGTCTCCGAAAATTCAATGATCGCTCCCCAAGGACAACTCTCTGCATTTATTATATATATTTTTTGAGAGAGCTTTGGAGGTCAAATTTTTAGAAGGCAGATTGGATTATAGATATGAACTAACCAGAGATTTCACCCTCATTTAGCGAGGAATTTTTCGATCTGAAGTTCAAGGTTTCCCATAGGCGCAAGACTCTATGGTTAATTACCCCTCCCGATAACGGGAGAACACTTTCGATTAAGGCGAGTCATTAAGAATTGAGTATTCAACATATAATACCAGTAGACTTAAGACTTTATATTGTAAAATTCACCACTTGAATCTTAAAGTGGATGGCGGGGGAATAAAGATAAAATCCAGTCGAGATCCCATGGTTCCATTATCCCGAGTCTTCGTGGTACCTGATTTATTTAATCAAAGGAGGTAGTCGACCCAACCTTACAGAAGGATCATATCAGCAGTCATGGGTTGTGTCGTCAAAGATATCCTTGTAAATCTGGGGTGGTTGTTTGTCTAAGGGGACAAATTTAAGTTGAACTTAACCAGCAGAAGGCTTTAAGCCAATTAGTTGTATACTATGATTTACAACTCAAATGCTAGAAAGTCATTGGGAAACATATGGGCTGCGATCGTGACCGTAATATAATGGTATCGTTTAACGAAAACCACTCGATCAGAGGGCTCTGGTCATTAAAGATATTTTGTGGCAAAACTACGCAGACAGAGGATTCAAGCCAAGTCTTTACTAGCATGCAATTGCTTTGATTGTAAATATAAATTTAATATGACATTAGCTTTTAATGAGATGAAGTCAGTCAGAAATTTGTTACCCTCGACAAACCGTTGTGGAGGGTGGATGAAATTTTGCTTCAAGATTTTAGTGATTGAATTTTGCTTGAATATTTGGTTGGTTACTTTAAAAAATCTTAAATTAAAAGATTGACCCATCCGGTTGAATCTTCAATCAACACGACTTTTATTGGGGTATTGACCATTTTACATTTAAAAGATTCATTCAATTTTGTCACTTTAAACTTTTAGGGTATAAGTTCTGTCAAATTGTGTTTTTTATAAAGAGGACCAGACTAATTTGTTGATTTTCAATTATAAATTCTTATTTCGGGATTTGAACATTTATTAGACTTTACTAGAATTGACAACTTTAGTTCTTACAAGGAGAAGAATCAGATTAGTGGGATGATGTGGTATGATTTGGACATTTATTATGGTTCATTAGACTTGTCAACTCCAATTCTTGTGAGGAGGAAGATTGGACTAGTGGGATGATTTAGAATTGTAAATTCTTATATTATGATTTGGACATTTATTAGGGTTCACTGGACTTGTCTACTCCAGTCCTTGCGAGGAGGATGATCGGACTGGTGGAGTGAGACTTACAATACTATTCTATAGACAAGACGTCCTGATTTGCCCGCATAATATTCTCGAATCTAGTATTTGAGCATTCTATGTGTTGGTTCTAGCACATGCAAACATTAGAAAAATATGTGTAATTGATTTATTTGTTAAAAATATACAACCCGAGACACTGTACTCATTAAGTCTTGAGAGATGACTCTCATTTCAAAATATATCATTTGACTCACGAAACAACTACATACTTTATATAGATTTTGAAATTATTCAGAACTTGAGTATTTGCATGAGCATTATGATTTTAGGCTTTAAGGAAAATGACCACCTTTTGTTCGCTAGTAAGTATGTTGCGAATCTGGTTGTGGTGAATTTCAAATTTTAAGAAAACTCAATACTTGAATTATGATTCACCTCTAAGAGCCTAAGTCCAAATAGCTCAAATCCAAAATATTATAGATTTACGAGCTAAAATTTTAAAATTCAAATCTTATATTTTATAAAAATTGTCAGTTTGTTGATTGTCGTATAGTTCCCTTTTTTGAATAAATCTCTCTTCTTGGTCATTTGAATGATCAGGAGAAGAAAGGAACCGAAAAAGACAAACAAATGACAAAGAGGACAAGCAAAGAAAGAATGTGGAGAGCCTACATGCGATAGCCATCGCAAGGATAGATAAAGCATGTTCACCCAAACAAGATCGGGTGGAGGCACCTTAGATCAATATCCACGAAAGAATACCTACGTAGATTACCCACAAACAGAGATTCAGGTGTATGTGTCTGTTCAGAGGTCAAGAGCACTCCCAAGGGGATGTATCTCACTTGGTTAATTACATCTTTTGTTATTTAATTATGTCCTTTATTATATATCTCAACATTTTACTGTAGGTATACTATTATAAAAATCCAAATTCCATTTTTTTATTTTTTTTGGTGTTACCCTGATTCATGACTTTTTATACAACGTATGAATTTGCATTCTTGAAATGGTTTTATGAGGAAATTTGAGAAACCTTTATGATCATCTAGAATGCTTGATAAAGTGATTGACTATGTATGAATTGATTTATTTGCAATTTTGCTAGAATAAATCGGAAGGCTACCACAACAGAAGACAATGAAGCAGTTGGATGCAACCCCTTGCCGGGATCCCGCCCCCCGAAAATCCTTCGAATCAATCTTCTCCAGGTTTGAATCGCACGCTATTCCATCCTGCCTGATGCAGCTCTTTCCAAACCTAATATCGTGAAACCGATAAAGTAAATATGACCAAAAGAAAACCTAATAATTTTTAAGACTCGTCATTTTGTGGTCTTGTTAGCTGAGCTAGTCAATATCCAAATAGATTATATCTAGGAGCATATAGTTTTGAAATATTAAAATTGTAAAATCAAATTCAATATGTAGAACTTTGTTTCATGCAATTTTTTACATTATTATGAATAATAAAAGAATTCTACATCATAAATATATAGAAATATAATTGAAATACAAAGCTAGAACTGAAGATAATATCCCATACAATAACACACACATACACACATGAGATTCCAAGTTTATTTGAAGTTCAATAAATAGCACCCAGTAGATTTTTTTTTTTCAAAATTTATACACCATATAAACTTTCAATTAATTACAAATAAACCCATAAGGGTATTAAATTAAGGGAAACTTTAACATATTCACCACACAATTGTTAGGAATTTACATATTTTGATACCTATATTTATGATATTTTGGTGCTATAAACCTATGCATTAGAAGGTGCATTTGACTTTAAAAATTTTTATAGTAATATTTTTGATGTGATGCTAAAAATTTGAGTGTTAGGAATTACAATATTAAAGTTTTGGTCTTAGATATGCAAATATATAAGAATTGTATAAATACCCCCTTAAATTAATTGGTTGCCAAACTAGATGTAATCACCTAACCAAAATTGTCTTATATTATTGATTATTCAAAAATAAACATAATTAAAGTTAACCCTAACATAATCTATCATATCAATTCAGAATTAAAAACCAATAGATCTAATTTCATGTATAAAATAATTAAATTTATAACGAATAATAATGTTGCATTATTGCTGAATTTGGCCTTTAAAAGAGAAGCATAAAACTAAGTTGTGTTGTCGAGATGAGAATGATATGTGGATGAGTGGCTTTACATTTAGAGACAAAATGCGAAATGAATATATTTGTGATAGGGTTGGTGGAGCTCCAACGACGGTCAAAATTATAGAGAGTCGTCTTAGATGGTTTGGTCACATTAAACGTCTTAGAATAATGTATGTTTTAGATTCGACTTATATTAAGAAAGGCCGAGGTAGACCTAGGGTGACTTGGACATATAATATAAAAAATGGTCTTAATCTATTATATTTAAATGAAAATATGATATTAAATATGACACAATGGAAAAAAAAAATGATTCATGTAGCTGACCCCATTTTGGGATAAATGTTTTGTTGATGTTGTATAGAGAAAAGGGAACTCACCCACGTGCCTAAAAAAAAAAAACAAATTTAAATATGATACATCTGAATGGTTTGAATCACATCAACTTTCCTTGTTACAATTACATTTATGTCAAAGCAATGATTCTTAATTAACTTTTTTTTTTCCTTTGATTCCCAACTTTTAATCTAAGACGAAAAAAATAGACTTTTTCAACTACCATCCTTCGCTTCGATCAACACCAACTCATTAGTTGGATTCATAGTTCCACGAAAAATATGATTTTTAATAGTTCTTTCGGAGATTTCATGTCGTTAAGATCAAAGCTCATGCTTCTACCGAGAAAGATTCTGCAACTAAGTCGAAGTTAAGAACAAGAAGCAAGCATGGAAGCTTGTAAATCAGGAGATGAGGGTTTTGGTTCTCACTTCTGAGTGCCGGGGAGCTGCTGACTGCTACAAATCTTTTCTGGCACAAGATAGAGAAGAAGAAAGAATCAATTCATCTTTCTGGAAACTCTTTTTTCGTCGTCGTCTTCCTGTTTTTCTTCTTCCTGCGCTTTTTTTTTTTGTCTTGTTTAGTAGAAAAAATGGCTCTTCTGGCCGGCTTCTGGTGCTAGGACCTGTGTAAAGGCTCCCCCTCCCATGAAACTATCTGTATAAAAGTAGGATAGTTTCTCCTTCCATTCTTTTTCCTGCAATTCGCTTTGATTTTTAGCTGTAGATAGATTTTTTTTCTGATGAGGCTTATGCGATTGCTAATAGTGCTCTGTTTAGGGTTTTCTTCTGCATCTCTTGCTGGAAGCAGTTACTCCAAATCAATCCTCGAATCTGTTGGCGATTTCGTTTTTCTTAATCTTCAAGGTTAGAATCAGTGCTCTTGCTGTTTATTTGTTTGATCGAATGCCTCAATGAATCACCCTGGCTTTTGTTTATAGGAGAACTTAACTATGGAGCTTTGAAAGATTTAATCCATGGAAGATAACACTCCCCTTCCACTTATTTTGACTGAATTAGATCTCATGGATGATTTCCTAATGTCAGGATTGTTGGAGAGTCCACGTTACTCTGATCATTTAGGCACTTTCTCTTCAAGGAGCCCCTTAGCCTCACCGGCATTTTCGCCACTTATAGAACTCAACAACATTGTGTCCAATCCAGTCATCCCTGATACTAAGATCCAAGAAGGAGAAGAAGAAACAGAAAAATCTTTTATTTCTCCAAATCCTGCTCAGAATGGAACCCAAAGAGATGATGGAGGTGAATCCATTAATCCTGGAGAGACAAATTCAACACCTGTTCTTGACAGCAAGCAATGGATTCAGCCAAGCATACCAATTTCCTTACAGGAAAGGCTCACCTATGCTCTTAATCGAATCAGAGAATCTCAAGCCTGTGGGAATGTTCTGGTTCAAATATGGATTCCTGTAATAGTGGGAGAAAGATGCTTTCTCTCCACATTCGGACAGCCATTCATCCTTGACCAAAATTGCCACAATCTCATACAATATAGAACAGTTTCGATGAACTATCGGTTTGCTGCTGAAAATAATTCAACTGATGCGGCGGGATTGCCTGGCCGGGTTTTCGCGAGGAGAGTGCCGGAATGGACACCGGATGTTCGATATTTTGCCAGCCACGAGTTTCCCCGTGTCATGGATGCTCAGAGATGCAACGTTCGTGGCACAATTGCACTTCCTATATTCGAGATGAACAGCCATTTGTGCTTAGGTGTTGTGGAAGTTGTCTCAACGGCGCAGAAGATCAATTATCATTCTGATGTTGAGAGCATTTGTAATGCTCTTCAGGTGTGTTACAATTTGGCCCCTCTTTTTTCCTTCAAAATTTACTTCAATTATATGTTGCTCTTAACTTTGGGTTCATATGCTTAGCTTAATGCTGCTTTTGTTTATTGCACTTTTACATATACTTGTATTTGGCTTTCGGAACATGCAACTACTTTGATGCTGTTTGTTAAAACTTGAAGACAATGCTAGAAAATGCTTATTTTTTGGCATTATTGTATCTGTTTGTAACCGTTTCAGTAAGATTTACATACCTAAAACTCAATTCCTATGTATTAACTTATCTAACTTCCGAGAAAATATTAGGTGCGGTCATCCGTATATGAGGACAATCAATTACATTCGAGCACATAATGTAGGTCACTTTGTATTTCACAATTAACATACTCAAATGTGATGGTTGTCCGCACGTACGTATTTCATAGCACCTTAGGTATAGACGAAACATGCGTATTTCACATTTTAAAAGTAAAACAGGTGGTATTTTTGATGCAATAGGAAACATTTGGGCATTATAATTGTAAAAGGTGAAATTTTGATGTTAGGTATGTAAATACATAGGATTTGGGTGATATGTATGTAAATGCCCCAAGATTCTATCAAGATAGTTTTTTTATCCTTCTTCATGCATTTTTGCTATGGGTTTTATGGGTAACGATTCAAATGTGAGGCACTCCAGTACCATTTTCACTGAATCAGATTTCTATTTGCAGGCTGTTGATTTAAAGATTTCAGACGATCATAGCATTAAGTTTCTTAAGGTGAGTTGACCAAACAGAAATTCGATGTTACCCTATGATTTACCCCTTATTCGAGTAACAATAAAAATTCATCTTTTAGGCGAAGAACGATTCCTACATGGCCGCTTTACCAGAGATCATCGAACTCCTAAAGTTTGTCTGCGACAAACACAAATTACCGCTCGCGCAGACTTGGATTCCATGTCTTCAGCAAGGCAAAAGTGGCAGCCGCCATTCCGAAGACAACTATAGGGACTGTGTGTCCACCATTGATGAAGCTTGTTACGTGAACGATCCTTCAGTGTTGGGATTTCATGAGGCCTGCTCTGAGCACCATCTGTTTAGAGGCCAAGGCGTTACTGGCAAGGCTTTCACAACTAACCAACCATGCTTCTCTCCAGATATTAAAGCTTTCAGCCAGATGGAGTATCCTCTATCACACCACGCCAAAATATTTGATTTACAGGCAGCTGTGGCGATTCGCTTGCGAAGTAATTGCGCCGGTACCACGGACTTCGTGCTGGAATTTTTCCTACCAATTAGTTGCAGAGAACCTGAGGAACAAAGGCGGATGCTTGATTCGTTGTCGATCACTGTTCAGCAACTCTGCAAGAGTTTGATGGTGATCTCTACCAAGGAACTCGATGAAGAGAATTACTCGCGTGTTAGATCTGTTGCGGCTCCCTTATCTGGGTTTGTTGAGACTGAACCTTCTTGTAGTGCTAGTATTATTGAGTTAGATCGTGAAGAAGATGGGAGTTCTCCGCTTACTAGCATGAGATTGGAATTCAGTAATGAGATTGGAAAATTGAGATTTTCAGGTCAGCGGAATCAAACGGAAGTGGCGAACTCTGCAGGGAAGTCGATCTCAGAATTTAAGCCGTATCAGGAAGATTTGGCGGATGAGATGGGTGATTATAAATATAATTTTCCTGGTGAAGTTACTACTGTAGGTTTTAGAAAAGCAACAGGGAAGAAGCGGACGAAGATGGAGAAGACTGTCAGCATGCAAGTTCTTCGGCAATACTTTGCTGGTAGCCTGAAAGATGCAGCTAAGAGCATTGGTGGTAAGCTTCATATTGTTATTATTAGCTCCATGATTTCTTTTTTTAATTTATACGCAATAATAGGTTACCATGATAATTGGTGATTTGCACGTAGGGTTTTTTTAATTTTTTTTTTCAAAACCACTATTTTTATAGAATTCAATTCTAGCTGCTTAACATGGATTGGATGGTTGGAATGAGTTAACTGCATCTTGTCTATTACTAAGGTAGCCCGAGAGGATCCGAAAACATGCAACAATATTGACATTATGTCATTGTGTAATAATCAATAGTTTCTCACTTTCTAGCGTCATTAATGTTTTCTTTGAAACAAAATTTTGCAAAATTCTCTACAATGATGGCTAGTTCTAAATTACTAAGGCTACATTTGAGGTAGTTTTTTAGCTGCGGCGTGACAGGAAAATGCAGAAGCTAGCGTTTGGAAAAAATTTACGGTGACTTTTCAGCTTATTTGATTAAGTTTGTGTGATAATACCTCGATTGTCCTCGACCTCACACTTTCGTTCACGTGATATCTTCGCTGTTCGAAACCCTCTGCCCTAGCTTCTTCTCCTCTCCTCTCTATTATGCTTCAACCCCTTGTTCGGTTCTACCCTAGCTCCTCCTCTCTCAACAACTGTGTTTGACGGGTTCAGGTAGCATTTCTCCTCCTACTTTCTCCTTCTCTCTGAATACTCGATTCCGGTGACTTTATTCCATTGGTAATCTCTAACCTATAGTATTGGCATTGAAATTAGCTTGTTGTTTGAAGATTTGTCATTTGTGCCTTGCTTCTTACGACCCATGATTTGGTTTTTTGCGGTTTTTGGTTTTTCTATTATGACCCGTACAACCTTCTTGCGATTTCTTGGCCTCTGCTCGGAAGGTTTTTTTTTTGGGATAATCACATACACTTGTGTGCTGTTTACAAATCAATTCCATATATTAACTTCATCTCTTTTTTCTTTAAGGATAATTAGTGTTGCTTGCTCAGTTGGGTCATTCCCTCTATTTCATTTTTGGGATAATTACATACAGAGCATAATAAACATAGCTATTTAAAATCAATTCTCATAGGTGATTTTTTGAACTATGTATTCGATGCATTTACGCGTGCCACAATCGCCAGACATGAATTTGATAAAAATGAAAAATATGGGTTGGGATTTTATCATGACCTTTGATATTTGAGTGAGAATTTGAAAGATGGATGAAAGAGGTGCTTGATTTGTAATAGCAATGTTTTGGGTGCCCTGTATGTAATCATCCCTTCATTTTGTTGGTTCAATTGGAACAACTTTGTTGCTCTACTTGTCGGTTGGTTTTGTTGGTGGTTTGCCCTCTTTGTTGGAGAAAGTCAATGTCACTTGAGGTAGGAAAAAAGATGTTTAACAAGAGACACTCATCCTTATGCGGTATCATTGAAAGAAAATTTTGAGTTTGTAAGAAAAAAATGAGTTATACTGCGAGATATGCTAACATTTCTATTTTCTAAGCAATTGAATATTTGCTTTCAAGTATGAAATGTGCTAGCAAAATTAATTCTATTATAAACAACATTATAGTACAGGGGCAAAATTATCATTTCATCAGAAACTGCTGTAGCAATGTTGTTTCAAAACTGCAAAAAACAAGCTTCTGCATAGTGGTTTCTTGCCATAGCTGCCGTGCAACAGTTTTTTAATAAGCTGCAATTTCCCTAAAGAGACCCTAAAACTAGACAATGTTTTCAATTGTTTTGGATTAACATTACCCTGCCAATTATTAGAAGTTATAGATGATGGTCGAAAATACTAAAATCTTTTATAACTGAACTTATTTGCTAGTTTTTTTTATCATTTAAATCTTAAGTTGTATTTATGTTTACTAAATCATCTAAACAAGTAGTATTGTTCTTTGACGAATGTAACTTTCCTTCATTTTAGCAAAAGGATGTTATTATAAACCTCTTAAGAAGGCAGACGTACATTGAAAATGAATTCAAAGGTACTAATTTTATTTCATATATTTAACTAGATTTTATTCAAATTCATTCTTTTGTAATTATCTAGCACATTTTATAGGGCTTATTTAATTTAGAAACTTTTTTGAATAAAATCTTATGGCTACAATATCCTTTTTTTTTAATGGCGTCCTTTATAATATTTGTAGCATTTTACTGTAGGTATAATATTATAAAAATCCAAAATCCATATTTTTTTCCATTTTTTGTTTTTGTTACCCTGATTCATGACTTTTTATACAACGCATGAATTTGCATTCTCGAAATGGTTATATGAGGAAATTTGTGAAACCTATATGATTATCTAAAAGACTTAATAAAGTGTTTGATTATGTATGAATTTATTTTTTTGCAACCTTGCTATAATAAGTCATAAGGCTACTGCAGCAAACGACAATGGCGCGGTTGGATGAAGCCCCTTGCCGGGGTCCCACCCCCCATGATTTTTCAGTTTCAGACAAAATCCATCGAATCAATCCTCTAAATCGCATGCTATCCCATTCTGCCTGATGCAGCTTTTTCCAGACCTCCATATGCCTTGCAATTTTCTCTAGATGCTGCCACTCAAATCCACTCACGACTCCTTCACTCGATTTTGTCTGCTTTCGTTTGTTCCACTCGTCTGGGCCGCACTATTCCTTCTAAGTGCTGTCGCTCGAGTTCGCTCCTGTTTACTTCATCGATTCTGCGGCTCTAGATCAACCTAAAGCAGCGGCGTTGTCTTAGCACAAAATTTTTAGATTGCTGCCTCTCTCGTTTTCTCCAGATGCCGTTGCTCGATGGAGGGGGTTGGCGACAACGATTTTGTATGAAACTCCATAATTTTCTTCATTATTTCTTCCAGGGCCATGAATCTCCCTTCAAACCATCCTCCATGGACAAGAAATACTCATTCATTTCAAATCTAATTTGGTTCATCTCTTCCTTTAATTTCTTCTGCAGAGCATCAATTTTTTGGCCTTTCTATGGATGAAAAATACTTATCGTTTCATATCTAATTTGACTTACCTCTTCCTCTAATTTCTTCTTTAGAGTATCTATTTTTTGGCTGCTAATTACTCCAAGAATGGTTTTAAATTATGAAGGTGGAACTCCTGTGAGCTGAGATCTCATCGTTGCCTTCCCAAGTAGCCTGAATCGCGACTGTATCGATAGGTTCGGTTCCTTACACAATCTCGTCATTGGCTTGTTTGCCCCCCAATTTAGCTTAAATCGCGATCCCGTCGGCTCCGAGCTAGTTCGAATAACGACCGTTCGCGACTAGGGCACGCCCGATCCTAACATTGTTTCCTTGTACTCCCTGATATTCAGTCATAAGGGCGGCACCTATATGCTGCGGTCCTGTCGGTCTTCTGTGCTAGCTCCAATTGAGATATTTGTCCAATAGTGATTGTATCACGATCTCTTCGCTTCCAAACTAGTTCAGATCGTGATTTGTATCACAATGTGAGGTCATGAAGGTGAACCGCAATCCCGTTGTTCCACAGAATCAAATGTTCTGATACCACTTGATAGGACGGGACAAATTTCTATAGCAATTAGGCCAAAATAAAATATTTTACTCCACGGGTAAAAAAACTGACACAACCTAAACACATAAAATATAAACCTACAATTGAAGAGGTAGGCGATTCTTTCCCAACCTACTACTCGAGAGGTAAGGCGTTCTCTTCCCAAACCTTAACTCTAAACTTCATGACAACAATGACATAACACCACATAACCCTAAACATATTAGCCCTATTTATACCACACAATAATAACAAACAACAAACTAGATCTCCCTTTAGCCTTGCGCTTAAATAGGTCTTCAAATTATTTGGTGGGCTCGGTGTGTTGGCAAATACTAGGTGCCGGTCTAACATAATCCACATGCCCTTAAACCTTCTCTTTCCTTCCTTTTGAGTGACCCTTAGTTTTTTTTAATTTTTTTTTCTCTCTCATGCCTTCTTTGAATCATCATGAACTTGCCTCTTTTCCCACATTTTGTGAAACGGGAGCATCGACTTTCCTTCATTATCCTAATTTCTGAAAATCTTTAAACTTTGGTATCACAAGTCTATTTTTCTCGTCTATCTCATTCATAAAGAATATAATTGATTTAAGTGCATTATAGTTGACTAAATAACTGACAAAATAAAATGAAGCAAAGGTTCAAAAGACCTAAAAATGTAATAAATAAATTTGATTAAACAACTTCTATATTCAAAAGGGGCATGAAATATGCATAAGTTTAATTAGTGAGCTGAACTCCATGAAGGCTGACATCTAAATTCCACATGCTACAAAGCACTACTGTAGAAAGTTGTAATAGCCGTACTAATACAAGATCCAACAAGTACTAGAAAGCATGAATTGTCTGCCAGGCTAATCGTCCTCAGCATATAGCTCTGATGAAACAAAATTGAATGATTATGTATAAGACCATGAGATAATTAAGCTCATCTTGAAAGAATGTCATATATCCAAAAAAATATTGTGTTCGGAGTCCGGGGACAACGAACGTGATACAGCTGGAAGGAGTGGAGCTCGGACCTTCGTTGTATCACGTTCGTTGTCCGGATTCCAGACGCAATATTTTCTCCATATATCCAAGAACTTCATATATTCTTTTTAACTGACACACACATCCATATATGCCAGGCTTGAACTAAGGATCATGTAGTGATAGTTAAATCACCTAACCATTAGACCTAGTGGTCTACACACAAACTTTTTGTATTTATATTAGGAAGATTTACCTACATACCATTCAATTTCCATGTATTTACATATTTAAAGCTTAAAATTCAATTTTTACATTCATTCCACCTTACTTATGCATGAAAATGTGCATTTCACCTTTTTAAAAGTTAAAATGGTGATATTTTTGATTTTATATGAAAGAGTTGGGTCGTATAAGTGTAACAAGTAAAGTTTAGGTGTTAGATATGTAAATACATAGGAATTGGGTGTTATGTATATGAACAACTCTTTAAATTATGGAATTGGGTTAGCCATGTCAAGGGAAAAATCACTCATAAAAGAGTTGACAAGGGATTTCGATGATCACGGAGGTCGAGGCAAATTGTTGTAATCCAGATAGCATAAAAAGTTCGACATCTGACGCATCATTTGCCATACGGTAAAAGTAACTCCTTTTTTATTTACAAAAGTAGCATTTTGAGTAGAATAGTTGCATCAATCATAAGTTAAAACTAGCATTTATGATTATTAAGTGGAACCATTTAGGCAGGCTTTTCAAAGCCTGAAACTGCAAAAGAAATCATATTATTGGCAACATCACTGATGTCATTGGGCTAAAATCTACCGGGCTGACTATTATGACCAGCAAATTATTGAAAATATATTTGTTTCATGAATTGTTCTATGTATAATGTTTTTAATTTCATATCCATACATCTTTTATCAAAGATAACAAAATCTATGAAATGTCTATTCACAATTACAATCTGAACGGGACTGAATCTAACTGCTGCTTTTTGCCATACACCTTTCTCTGTTATAGTGTGCCCTACAACTCTGAAAAGGATATGTCGACAACACGGCATAACTCGCTGGCCCTCACGAAAAATAAAAAAAGTAGACCACTCCTTGAGAAAACTTCAAGTTGTAATCGATTCAGTTCAAGGCGGGGAAGGGACCTTCCCTTTTAGTTCCTTTTACGAGAATTTAACCGAGCCTTCGGGCCTCGAAACGAATTCTTCAGAAAGAGACCTATTGAGTCAAGTAGAAGTTAAGTGTAGTCCCTATATTTTCGCTTCAAACTCTGCTTCGTCATCAGGCAGTCAAGTTTCGAGTTCAAGCCTCAGTGATTCGATCTGCTCGAGGCAAGTCACAGATGCCTTACAACTTCAAATTAAACACGAAGCAAATATGGATGAGAGGCAGATTAGCAGCCTTAAGAGACCACACAGCCTTGTAAAGCCGACTGTCTCAGCGCAACAGCCATCGAAATCTATGGCTAAACCAATGATTCAAACGGGCATCAGCGAGCGGCCTTCATTAATGAGTCATCAGAACATGCTCAGAGTAAAAGCAATTTATGGTGAAGAAATGGTTAGGATCAGATTACAGCCTGATTGGAGACTAATGGATTTGCGGAAAGAAATAGCAAGGAGGTTTAATATGAGTGATTCAAATTTGANCATCAGAACATGCTCAGAGTAAAAGCAATTTATGGTGAAGAAATGGTTAGGATCAGATTACAGCCTGATTGGGGACTAATGGATTTGAGGAAAGAAATAGCAAGCAGGTTTAATATGAGTGATTCAAATTCGATAACTTTGAAATACTTGGATGATGATTCTGAGTGGATCTTGTTAACATGTGATGCTGATCTTGAGGAATGTGTTGATATATACAGGTCATCAGGCGCTCAGATTGTTAAAGTTTCTGTACAGTCTGCTTCTAACAATTAAGTAATGGTAGATCTACATACTTAGCCCATAATTCTTATGTATTTACATATCTAACCCCTAAACTTCAATGATAATAATGCATGCAAAAGTGTATTTCACTTTTTTTGAAGTTAAAATGGCGGTCTTTTTGATGTGATATGAAAGATTTGGGCGGTATAGATGTAAAAAAGAAAAGTTTAGGTATCAGGCATGTAAATACATAGAAATTGGGTGATATGCATGGAAATGCCCCGGAAGTAATACTACTTTTGGATGCACAGAGCTGTCATGGAAATTACAAAGAAACATAATTCGACGGGAATTGCCGTTGAGTTCGTTTAATTGGAAATTACTCTTGATGAAGAGAAATCCCGAAAAAGGATTCAATGAGAAATTAAGAGTGGATGGGAACCAGTTTTGATGCAATGGATGTTCTTTTAGCACCAAAGTAAGTCTTTCATCTGCTTTCTTTTGTATCTTTTCATCTTAGTGAATAAAGTTGTTTTCATTCTTTAAAGAGCAGATTTTAACTAAATGAAGTCAGAGCTTCTTCTCTTAATTTCTTGTTCATAGGAAGAAGATATTAAGAATTTTTGGAGGCAAATGGCTGGATCATGCTAAGCTGCAGTATCTGTTTTGAATAAGTTATGTAATCTGTATATTAAGCTCCTAATATTGTACTCATAATAGAAGATGTTGCCAAGTAGGTTGTGGTGTAGTTTTGTATTTACTTGGTGGTATTTTTGTAAATTAAATATGGTGAGATATTTTTTGTTTGACATTGTTCTTGTAATTTTACTTGACATTAAAAAAAAAAAAAGAGATTTGAAAATGATGGAAGTCTGCTGGGTGTAATGTAGTGATGTTTGTGAAATATGCATAAATGTATGGCCATGATGTTGAAGTTTTTTTTTTGGAAGATTTACATATATGCCACTTGATTCTTATGTATTTATTTTTTACATATCTTCCATCTTGTTTATGCATAAAAAGGCATTTTATTTTTTAAAATTAAATATTAACATTTTTAATGTAATATGAAAGATTTATGGGATATTTGTGAAAAATAAAGTTTACCAATACAGATATAGAAGCTTTAATTATTATTTTTTTTCAATTAATTAATTCTATTTACAAATTTAATTTTTTAATTAAACATTGAATTATTATGAAATTGTTTTAATGGACATTTTAATTAAAAAAATAATCTTTTAATTAATGCGAACCTGAAATGTCCGTTTTAAGGATTAATTTTATTAATAAAACACACCTACAAACATTTTGGTCCTTAAAATTTCTGTCGGGATTCTAACGTAAGAATTTATAGCAAATAGGCATCTTTTTAAAAGTTTCACCTTTTAAATGCAAATAAAAAACTTTAGATGTTAGAAATGTAAATTTCTCAAAAACATTAGGGTTTCATCTTAAATAGATAAATTACTTACATAAATATCGACAAATTATTATTATTTTTTTAAGCATAAATGTAAATAGCAATGTTTAGGTGTTTAAAATTCAAATAAATAAGAATTGTGGTAAATATATGTAAATTTTCCTTTAAGTATAGGTCAGCCACTTGTCTATAATGCCCATATTTGCCATTATAAAGAGCATATCTCTTAGGGTTCGTTTGGGGCAGCTTGTGCGTTTCAGGATAAACTGCATATCCTAAAACGCAGCACGCGGGCCGGCCGCAGGGGTCGACCCGCAGCCTGCGTTTAATGCAAAAACCCAAACGCAGTTTCGGATAAGCTGGCGAAAAGCGCGAACCAAACGGTACGGCGACGTTTCAAAACGTCGTCCGCTCTTATAAGCTACCCCAAACGGACCCTTAAGAAGGTAAATCCTGAGCAAATAGAGGTACTTTAAACACCCATATAACATATTTGCTGTGGCCAGCAAAACACTTTGGGTTTGGTTTGAAACAACTGCCTATAGCTAATTCACGTTTTGAAAAGCTCAAAATTTTTCATTTTACAAACAGTTCGGCTGCAATACTTTTTATGAAATTGTTATTACAAAAACTATGTTGCTGTTTCAGACAACCATTTGCTCCCTAATTTAAAACCTAACTTTTTTGAAAGCAACTATGTAACAAACTACTATAAAAATAAAAGCTTAGCGAAACAAAAACTTAACATATCGCTTAAGCTCAGGTCAGTCTTCTCGTATCTGAATCATTAAAATTACAGAATTTCTGAAAGTTCATGCCTGCAGAGCCTCACCAGTGTCTAGATATTGTTTGTTTCCTTTCTAATTGTAGAGTCATGCAAATTTCCATTTACAACATATACATAATGATATTTTCATCACCACACTTCCCAACTCCTACTTTCTAATAGTTTTTTCNGGAAATGCCCCGGAAGTAATACTACTTTTGGATGCACAGAGCTGTCATGGAAATTACAAAGAAACATAATTCTACGGGAATTGCCGTTGAGTTCGTTTGATTGTAAATTATTCTTGATGAAGAGAAATCTCGAAAAAAGATTCAACGAGAAATTAAGAATGGATGGGAATCAGTTTTGATGCATTGGATGTTCTTTTAGCGCCGAAGTAAGTTTTTCATCTGCTCTCTTTTGTATCTCATCATCTTAGCGAATAAAGTTGTTTTCATCCTTTGAAGAGCAGATTTTAACTAAATGCAGCAAGAGCTTCTTCTCTTAATTTCTTGTTCATAGAAAGAAGAAATTAAGAATTTTTGGAGGCAAATGGCTGGATCATGCTAAGCTGCAGTATCTGTTTTGAATAAGTTATGTAATCTGTATATTAAGCTCCTGATATTGTAGTCATAGAAGATTTTGCCAATTAGGTTGTGGTGCAGTTTTGTAATTACTTGGTGGGATTTTTGTAAATTAAATATGGTGAGATATTTTTTGTTTGACATTGTTCTTGCAATTTTACTTGATATTAAAAAAAAAAAAAAAGAGATTTGAAAATGATGGAAGTCTGCTGATGTTCGTGAAATATGTATGGATGTATGGCCATGATGTTGAAGTTTTTGTTTTGGAAGATTTACATATATGCCACTTGATTCCTATGTAATTATTTTTTACATATCTTCCCTCTTGTTCATGCATAAAAAGGCATTTTTATTTTTTAAAATTAAATATTAAAATTTTTAATGTAATATGAAAGATTTGTGGGAAATTTGTAAAAAATAGAGTTTACCAATACAGACACAGAAGCTTTAATTATTATTTTTTTCAATTAATAATTCTATTTATCATTTTATTAAGCCTGACATTCGACCTTTGTAAGCCTGTTCAAATTCATAAAATCAAACTCAAGCCTGGCTTCAATCTGGATTAATTAATTCAATTTAAGCTCATATGGAGGAAAAATTATTCCATACGGATCAGACACCGCACGCAAGCTGCGTGCGGTGTCCGATCCGGATCGTAAATCACCTGATCTACGGTCCAGATGTATTTCGGTGGGACTCACTTAAATTTTTTTTTCTTTTTAAACAAAAATGGAAATAATCCTGACCGTAGATCGCCGTGATTTACGGTCAGGATCGGACACCGCATGTAGAGTCCGTCCGCAATAATTTCTCCATATGGAGGGTACTTTAAAATAAATTTAGTATATTTAGATTCTTAATTCTAACAAATTTAATCATGCGAAACTTAATTTTTAATTTTATTCATACTTGAATAATTTAATCATACCTATTTATAAATTAATACTATTTACAAATTTAATTTTTTAATTAAACATTGAATTATTCTGAAATAGTTTTAATAGACATTTTAATTTAAAAAATAATCTTTTAATTAATGCGAAACTGAAATGTCCGTTTTAAGAATTAATTTTATTAATAAAACACACCTACAGATAGGGGTGTAAAAGAATTGAACACGAATGAACAGATCTTATGTTCTTGTTCGATTCGTTTGAAATTTAATTTGTTTGAAATAAAATCATGTTTGAAATTATTTGTGAAGTCAATGTTTGTGTTTCTTCCTTTACGAACGACGAGATTGACATCCTTAATATTACTATATGTAAGTAATATATCATATACATTATAACTTATATTATATAAATATATAATTATTTTAAATCATTTTGTATTTCAAACAATAATGATTTAAACACGAACGAACACATCACTGTTTGTGTTTGGTTCGTTTAACTAGCTGAACGAAGTTCATCTCGTTTACTTATCGAACGAATCGAACACGAACTAATTGATGAACCGAACACAAACTATTCGCGAACAACGAGCTTTTTGACAGCCCTACCTACAAACATTTTGGTCCTTAAAATTTCTGCCAGGATTCTAACGTAAAAATTTATGGCAAATAGGCTCCTTTCTAAAAATCAAATGCAAATAAAAAACTTTAGATGTTATAGAAATGTAAATTTCTCAAAAACATTAGGGTTTCACCTTAAATAGATAAATTACTTGCATAAATATCGGCACATTCTTTTTTTTAAGCATAAATGTAAATAGGAATGTTTAGGTCTTAAAAATTCAAATAAATAAGAATGGTGGCAAATATATGTAAATTTCCCTTTAAGTATAGGTCAGCGACTTGTCCATAATGCCCATATTTGCCATTATAAAGAGCATACCTCTTAAAATTTTAATTCAAAGAAGGTAAATCCTGAGCAAATAGTACTTTAAACATCCATATAACATATTTGCTGTCGCCAGCAAAACTCTTTGGGTTTGGTTTGAAATAACTGCCTATAGCTACTTCACGTTTTGAAAAGCTCAGAAATTTTCATTTTACAAACAGTTTGGGTGCAATACCTTTCTATGAAATTGTTATTACAAAAACTATGTTGCTGTTTCAGACAACCATTTGCTCCCTAATTTAAAACCTAACTTTTTTGAAAGCAACTTTGTAACTGTTATGGTATGACTCATATACCATATCGGGACAGACGCTGGATCGGAGCGAAGAATCTGTCCAAATTGGGAAGTTACGTGGGTTGGGGTGCGGGGGCAAAGCCCCGCGGTTGGGATGGTATGGCTCATATACCATATCGGGACAGACGCTAGATTGAAGCGGAGCAGAGCGGAGCGGAAGAATCTGTCCAAATTGGGAAGTTACGTGAGTTGGGTGCGGGGGCAAAGCCCCGCGGTTTGGTACAGGGGTAATGTTGTAATTATATATTGTGCCTAGATTTACTCCTGGGGTTATAAATAAGTCTGTTAGTAACCCCAGGAGGTATCCCCGATTTCTGTAAACTCTTTTCTGAATATTGAAAGGAACTCACCGTTCTGCTCCCGAGGACGTAGACATCTTTGCCGAACCTCGTTAAATCTCTGTGTTCTTCTAGATTTGTGTCGATTACTGTTTTTCTTCGCCTTAATTTTCTCAACAAGTGGTATCAGAGTCTGGTTCGAAGGGAAGAAAAATTTTTGACGGCGAAAAAAAAAGAGTTTGGCGGCTAGGTCTCCGGCGTTTCATTGCAGGAAGCCTAAATTTCAGAAGGCTCCGGAGAGCTGCATCGAGGCGGATTGGCGAACAGCACTTTGGCAAACGATCTATTCGCGAAATAGGAGGCTGCGGAAGGAGGAAGACGGTTGAGGAAGTTGGGGACGGCAAGAGCGATCAGAAGAGAAGGATTTGTTCGGATTTGTTCGAGGGTTTCAAACAGAGGCTCGCATAGGGAGAGTTCGGAGTCCGGGCAGGAAAAGATCGCTCTTCCGCGATAGGCAGAAGCTTTTGGCGACAGGCTTCCGGCGGAGGCTTGGGAGAGGCACTAGCGGAGAGGATCGCGGAAGAAGACGGCGTAAATCTCGGCGGAGAAGGCGCTGCTGGGATGGAAAGGAAATAAGGAATCCGGAAGGAAGAGAATATTTCCTCTGTAAATTTTCCTTTTACTTTGCTGGAAGCCGCGCCTTTCCTCTCTGGAGGCCAGAATCGCAGAGAGGGTAAGGAATACTCTGTNGCGCTGCTGGGATGGAAAGGAAATAAGGAATCCGGAAGGAAGAGAATATTTCCTCTGTAAATTTTCCTTTTATTTTGTTGGAAGCCGCGCCTTTCCTTTCTGGAGGCCAGAATCGCAGAGAGGGTAAGGAATACTCTTGCGGAGAGGGTAAGGAATCTTTTATTTCTATTAGGAGAATATTCTCCTATATTGATTTTCCTTAACTGCAATGGAGGAGGATTTTCCTCAACAAATTCCAAGAGAANCTGTGGAGAGGGTAAGGAATCTTTTATTTCTATTAGGAGAATATTCTCCTATATTGATTTTCCTTAACTGCAGTGGAGGAGGATTTTCCTCAACTAATTCCAAGAGAAAGGAAATATTTAATTAAAGAGAATATTTAATTAATATTTTCTTTGCTCGAGGCTGAAAAAAAAAATAAATAAAAATAAGGGGTCTAAACAAGGATTTTTGCAGAGGATTTTTTTTGCAGAAAGTTTCGTTGCAGGTTCAATTTTCAGATGACTTTTTCTGGAGCGAAAATCGAGGTGGTGAAGTTCGACAGAACTGGTAACTTCGGATTGTGGCAAACCATGGTGAAAGATCTGTTGGCTCAACAGGGAAACTTGAAAGCTCTGCGGGCAGCAAAACCAGATGTCATGGAGGATGAAGATTGGGAAGAATTGCAACAGTGAGCGGCAGCGATGATACGACTATGTCTGACAGACGATGTTATGTATCACGTGATGAATCTGAAATCTCCAGGAGAAGTTTGGAAGAAACTGGAAGTTCAGTTTATGGCAAAATCTCTGACGAACAAGTTGTATCTGAAGCAAAAGTTGTATGGGCTGAAGATGCAGGAAGGTTCTGATCTGGTGCAGCATGTTAATGGCTTCAATCAAATAATCACAGACCTGTCACGGCTTGATGTGAGTATTGAGGACGAAGATCGAGCGATGATTTTGTTGTGTTCATTGCCCTCTTCCTTTGAACACATGGTGACTACTCTGACATATGGGAAAGAAACTATCAAAGTGGATGAGATTACTGCAGCGTTGTTAGCTCGCAACCAGCGGAAGCAGAATGCAGGGAGAAACTCTCACGGTGACAGTTTATATGTGAAGAGTAAGCAAGATCGTGGAAGGAAGAAAGAGAATGAGAGTTCTGGAAGGCGAAATTTCAGATCAAAGTCTAGAGGTAAAAAGGAAATTCATTGCTACAAGTGCAAGGAGTCAGGTCATATGAAGCGAGATTGTCCAAAACTGAAGAAGCAGACTGGGGAGAAAGGTAATACTTCATCGAAGTCTGTAAATGTGGTGCAGAATGAAAATGCAGATTGCAGTGATGGCGATATGCTCTCAGTTTCATCAACTCATTTCACGAATGCATGGATTCTTGATTCAGAGTGTTCTTATCACATAACACCAAACAGAGAGTGGTTTACTTCATACAANTGCCATAAATTCATATGTAATTATATATCTATCATCTAAACTTTCATATTTACATATTTAACACCTTAGGGTTTCAATCACTTAAGAACATGTGCATGAAAAGATGTATTTCATTTAAAAAAAAAAAATATTAGTGAAATTTTATATGTGATTTAAAGATTTGCATGTTACTACCAAATATTAAACTTTAGATATTAAATATATAAATACACAAAATTTGTGTGATATGTATGCAAATCTCCAAATATCAAAATGTCACAACTTGCGAAGTGAATTTTATTATCTTTCAACAACTCATAAATTAAGCTCAGTAATGCACTCATCACACCTTCAACATGACAGGTTAAATACAAATTCAATTTCGGCAAGAGCTCAATGAAAATGTTAATAAATAAAATCAAACAAAGTTTAAGTTAATGCTTGGGTCAAGCCTAATAAAAAAAATAAATGACCTAGTTTGAATAAATATAATACTCAGCTTGACTAGGCCGTCTATATGCTAATGCAAATGTTTAGCAAAAAAAGTTTATAAAAATTAGGATGAAAGTTTATGCACTAAACTTTGTATTTATTTTTGAATGAAGTGCCAAAATAGTCCCCTGATTGTTTACATGAAGCTATTTTAGTTTTATAGTTTTTAAAGTGCCAAGTTAGTCCCCAAACTCTTCGAATTGAGGCTGATACAGTCCTCTATAGAGACTATTTCATCCATATTAAACAAGTCTGGGACTAAATTAACATTTTATAGACTCCCCCTGCAAAGAGTAAAAGGACTATTTTGACACTTTTCTCAGCATATATAGCAAAGGTATCACAGTTTTATATCGTAAATGCTATTGAACAGGATCAAGCAATAAAAAAAAATTCAACCATTTTCAGCCAAGTAAAAGGATAAAAACGCACCAGGAAAGCATGTGTTATATGAACACAGAACTCAACAGCAATTCCTACTGACATGACCAAGTTGACAACTGAAATTGCATTCAACTGAATTTTCAAGATAGCCATGACACCCTGTAAATTTAAAAATTGTCAAAAAGAAAAAGCTTTTACAGCGTTTCATAGAGTAAGAAAGGAAACAAATGATGATCTACTTTGGATGCAGGCGATGTTTCACTAGTATATTAAGTTGAAAATAAGAAAATTCAAATTTGATCTTCACTTTACATAAGATAATGAAATTTAACAGGCTGGAAAAAAAAAAAATTATTGTATGGTTATTAGAGGTACATTAATGTCTTATAAGAACATTACTTTCATTACTACTTAATATTTAGTATAATAAGAATATAATTCTTTGCATTTAGGTATAAGGAGGGCCTAAGTGAAGTGGAATATATTAAGATTTTTAGATCAAACTGCATATCCTACAAGCTATTAAATAATTAAATAGTCAATTATACTTGAATGGTGAATATCCGACATTAACTGCTAAAAAAAGTTTTATACGATATCTTTTATTTCCAAAGAATGCGAAAGATATTCAATTCCATTGAAAATATTTTGATATGCTTAAACTCAAATCTCCCAAAAAGGTACCACGGTCTAATAATTGTGAATCAACTATATACATATTAAGAATGATGACTTCTTCCATAACAATGAAAGAACTTCTTATTCTTTCATACACACTTTAACGGAAAAAAGTATGTCTCATACAATAGATTCGGGTCCATAACCAAGGGCTCCAATGCACAAGATATTGCAGAACTTATCAATGAGACCCTATCAATTAATATTACATAAAATAGACTAATTATTTAACATGGTTAAAAAAACCTTTAAACTCTTATTATGAAA
>JXCR01048511.1:23638-44665 GCA_002079205.1 Phalaenopsis hybrid cultivar | reverse complement strand
TCGAATGCTAACAGACGAGCTCTGCCCTACTCGTCGACTACTAACAGACGACGAAATAAAAAAAATCTACATCCATAAGCCACTTATTCCTATTTGGCGGGATCGAAAATGTCCAAATGCTAGATTTGGCGGGATTCCATAAGCACAAATATACGCTTTTTTCGGTTATTGGGCGGAGTTCGGGTCGGGTCACGCATTCTGCTTATTTCTCTTCACTGAGGGCCCACCATTACACGTGTTAATTTTTCATTTGCTACCGCATTCAGAGAACATGCGGTGGTCGGACCGAATAATTTTTCCTGCCCTAGCCCTCACGATTCCGAAAGCTTGCCCTTGCCACACCTCCGTCCAAAGTTCCTCGATTCTCACCCGGATTTCCAATTTTAACAATAGCCCGGACACTCAATTTAGGAGAAATTATTGCTTAGGATTATCTCCGTTTAAAAAAAAAAAATTAGATGGCGCCACTAAAATACATCGAGACCGTAGATCAGGTGATTTACGGTCCGGATCGGACACCGCACGCAAGCTGTATGGAATAATTTTTCTCAATTTAGGGCCCGTTTGGGGGCAACTAGTTCGGGCGGCATTTTCAAAATCATTTTCAAAATATCGTTATCNCCGGACAATCAATTTAGGAGAAATTATTGCTTAGGATTATCTCCCTTAAAAAAAAAAAAAATTAGATGGGGCCACCAAAATACATCGAGACCGTAGATCAGGTGATTTACGGTCTGGATCGGACACCGCACGCTATGGAATAATTTTTCTCAATTTATGGCCCGTTTGGGGGCAACTAGTTCGGGCGGCATTTTCAAAATCATTTTCAAAATACCGTTATGATTTGATTTGCACGTTTCGCCAACTTATCCGAAATGACGTTTAAATTTTTACACTAAACGCAGACCGCGGGCCGAAGAAGCAACTTATCCTGAAACGCCTAAGCTGCCCCAAACACACCCTTAGAGAGAAAATATTTGTGTACATAAAATGTACGCAACGCTGCGTACGTCTAGGGGTTATTCAGGGGTTATATCGGGGTTATACCCCTCTGTAACCCCCCTTGTAGCCTCTTTGTAAACTACTTGTAACCTAAAAATGAGTTCTGCGCTTCTGTAATTTCACGGGTACAAATAAGTTACACGGAGGTTACAGGGGGTATAACCAGGATATAACCCCCCTATACCCCTGAATAACCCCTAACGCACGCAGCGTTGCGTACGTGTTATGTACATAAATATTTTCCCTCTAAGGGTGCGTTTGAGACAGCTTAGGCGTTTCAGGATCAACTGCTTTTTCGGCACGAGACCTGCGTTTAGTGTAAAAACCTAAACGCAGTTTCAGATAAGCTGGCGAAACGTGCGAAACAAATGATACGACGACGTTTTGAAAACTCTTTTTAAAATGCCGCCCGAACTTATAAGCTGCCCATAAACGGGCCCTAAATTGAGTGATCCGGGCTATAATTAAAATTGGAAATCCGCAGAGTTCGGGTCAGAATCGAGAAACTTTGGACGGAGGTGTGGCAAGGGCAAGCTTTCGAAATCGTGAGGGCTAGGGCAGAGGATCCTGTACCCCCTGAAGGTGTGGCAAGGGCAAGCTTTCTGCAAGTATATTGAAGACCCATCGCACTTTTGAGATCGCAGGTTAAATATTTTTTTTGTTCCCTGATTGTAGTGTCTTGTGATACTGACTAACGATTTTTTGAGATAATTGGGAATGTTGACACTCTCCCTTGCCTCCCTAACAAGGGTTGATGCTGAAATTTTGAGTGATTTGAACTTATAATTAATTCAAAATCATTAAATTTTTGAACTTGCAAATATTATTAAATATTGAATTATTTGGACTTTGAAATGATAAAATAAGGGAGATAAAGAAAACATGAATTGTGAATTAAAAGCTAACATAATCTACAACATTATTATTCAAGTCATTTCAAGACAATAAATTTATTTATAGTAGACATATAGATGCTTGTGAATAATTTGATAACCCACCAATTAATGGGATTAGACTTTTTTTTTTCCTTTAAATTCAATCATAATTGAAGAAGATCAAATAAAAATATACGTTCTAATATAAAAGAATCTTTATGTGATTTATTTAAAACATAAATTGGGGGCAAGCTTGATTGGATGAAGCTTAGGGGGGCTGGCAATTGAATTAAATATGAAATATCAAAATTTGGGAGCTTATGAGCTTGCTTAAATGTTAAATATCATAAATTAAGGTTAGATTTAAGACACAAATGTTATTTTTAAATGCTGAAAAAAAATTAATATTTTAAAATCCAACAATTGGATTCGCAACATGTCTACTAGCAAACAAAGAAAGACCCTTTTAAAGCCTAATATGGAATTTTGTTTAATTCAAAAAACTCTAATATTGCAAGCATGTAAAGTTTTGAATGATCTCATATACCAATCTTGGGGATTGCTTCTAAGTTAAATGTCATATTTTGAAATTTGTATAAGTATTTCTAAAACTTATATGAATAATAGGCTGAATACTCTAGAGCTACAACTGCTTCAACACACTTAAGCAAATAAATCAATTATGCAAAACTTTAATATTTTGCATAGTTTAAATGATCGTGTAAATCCTTAAAGTTACCAAAATCTTCTAAGTTATTCAAATATATAAAGTTAAAATTATACATGTTTTCCAACCATTATATGGAATGCTCAAATACTAAGTTCGAAAATGTTGCGTGGGCAAATCAGACAGCCTTGTCCATAAGATATGGTCGTTAGCCACATTTAACTAGTTTGATCATCCTCCTTGCAAAGACTAGAGTTGGCGAGTCTAGTAATTTTGAAAAAAAATGTTAAATTCTTAAAATAGGAATTAAAAACTCCAAATCACCTAGCCCGATCCTCCCGCCTATAAGGATAAGAGTCAACAAGACTTATACTTTGAAAATTTTAAACTAACACAACTAAATGTCCCATTTTTTAAATATAAACCTTTAAAATGTTCAAAATACTGATGGTGGTCGTGTTGATCTAGGGTTTCAACTGGAGACATCTTTTAAATCAGAATTTTCGAAATAATCAACTAAATTTCAAGCTAAATTTCAATCACTTAAAAGCTAAAAGTGAAATTTATTCGTCATCCGCAACAGTTTGTCGAGACTGACAAAGTTTTGATTGACTTCAACACATAGAGAGCAAATGTCATATCAAATGCACATATATAGTCACAATCAAAACAATTGCATGTCAGTAAAGATGTAACCCGAGTTCTCTGTCCATGTGGTTTTGTTGTCAAAGGATACCATAAAATAACAGTTACGACTAAAACCTTCTGACAGGATGGNATGCACATATATAGTCACAATCAAAACAATTGCATGTCAGTAAAGATGTAACCCGAGTTCTCTGTCCATGTGATTTTGTTGTCAAAGGATACCATAAAATAACAGTTACGACTAGAACCTCTGACAGGATGATTGCTGCCAAATGACACCATTAAATCACAGTCAGAACTGCAACCTGTATGTTCTCTAACGGCTTGCAACCATTTGAGTTGTGAATCATAAGAGTGTAATTAATTGGTATAAAGACTTCTATTAGCTAAGGTCAACTTAAATTTGATCCCTTAAACAAATGTCCACCACAGATCTACAAGGATTTCTTGGACATCGCAACCCTTAACTGCTGATAATAATCCTTCTGTCAGATTGGGTCGACTAACTCCTTTGACTAAGTAGATTAGAAATCACGATGACCCAGGATGATGAAATCATGTGAACTTGTTCGGGTTTCCTCTTCATTCTCTCACCGTTCGCTTAAAGCTTCAAGTGATAGACTTTATAATTTAAAATATTATATGTTTACTATTATTATATGTTGAATATTCAACTCACCTTTGTCAAAAGAAGGTAGATACTTGAATGGCTCAAAAAACACCACTTTTGAACATAAATTATATGCTTTTATGCTTTGATTTTTAAGAATAACAATAGAACTGCATGTTAGAAATCACCTTTAAAGCATAGTTCGTTTAGTATAGACCTCTTTTTCAATTTCTTTCAATAGACATTCCTTAATTTTTTTGTTTCTAATAAGCAGGAATGCTTGTTTTAATTGTTGGTTTTTGAATTAGCTAATTTAAAATTTGGAAGGAGTGATTAGACATACATATAAGAATTGTTGTTTTATGGTTGTTTTAAAATGGTTAGCCTATAAGAAATTTGCATCATGTTTATAATTTTTTTGTTGACTTACAATATTTACTTGGTACTTATATTTTAAGTTCATTATGTGCTAACATGTCTAAGGCGAATGAAGGGAGTCCGTCTGCTATGTGGGATAAAGAAGTAATAAATATTTTTTTTGTGATCAATGTATTAAATAAATAGAACTGGGAAATAGGTCAAACAAACATTTTAATAAAGAAGTTTGGCAAAATATTACGAAGAAGTTTAAAGAATTAACTGGTAGGGATTACGACGGACTAAAATTCAAAAACAAAATGAGACCAATTGAATAAAGAATGAAAAATTTGGAAAGAGCTCAAATATATTATTTGTCATTAACAGTGTATTTCATAACAGGAAAATACAATTTGGTTGATTTTGGATATCCTATGTAGAGAGGCTATCTGAAGCCATATCCAGACACTAGATACCATATTCCTGATTTTGAGCGAGCAAGTGATACTATCTGTGGTAAGAAAAAAATGTTTAACAAACGCCACTCCTCTTTACAAGGGGTAATTGAAAGAACGTTTGGGGTTTGGAAGAAGAAATGAGTCATCTTACATGATATGTCGTCGTATTCATTTCAAAAGCAGGTGCATATTGTGGTGGCAACAATGATACTTCATAACTTCATCTGAAGACATCATTCACGTTCAGATACGAACTTTAGTATGGCCGGTAACGATCAACTGGATGTCTTTGAAGAACCATCAGCATTTGTGGTTGGGCCTTCAGTCAATGAGGATGAGATTGACTCTAATGAATTTGGGGTTCATGACGTTGAGTGTGTGGCTGAGATGACTGCTTTGAGTGAGTCAATCACAAATGCTATCTATGACAGTAAATCCACCAAGCCTTCTTTATTTCGTACACTATACGTTTATTTTCGTCTGCATGTTTTTTTGTTGTTTTTTTTTTCAGGATCTAACAATTTTTTTTTGTTTCTTCTGATACTCACGAGAGTATGAACACTATATGTTATCTTTCGAACTGATCTGTGAAGATTTCTGGGTTCTGTATTATATACTTTTGTTCTAATTTTAGTTCTGTTGCAAACAACTTAACCAAACAGAGTCAGAATGATCATTTATCCAAAAACAGCTCCCAGTAAGCTGTTTTGAATAAGCTGCCTCAAACAACAAACAAATTTATTTTGATAATCTGCAGATTATCAGNTTCTAATTTTAGTTCTGTTGCAAACAACTTAACCAAACAGAGTCAGAATGATCATTTATCCAAAAACAGCTCACAGTAAGCTGTTTTGAATAAGCTGCCTCAAACAACAAACCAACTTATTTTGATAATCTGCAGATTATCAAAATAATCTGCTTATCAGCAGATTATAAATAATCAATAGCTGTACTAAACAGACCCTTAATGACTAGCCTTAATCAAAAGCGTTCTCCCGTTATCGAGAAAGGTAATTAACCATAGGGGATTGCGCCTATGAGAAACCTCAAACGCCAAATCAAAAAATCTTCACAAAATGAGCCCAAAATCTCTGGGTAGTGTCTTATCCATAATCTAATATGTCTTCTGAAAATTTGACCCTCTAAAGCTCTCTTAACAAACAAAAATAGAAAAAAAAACAGAGATTTATCGAGAAGTGGTCGAAATTTTCGAAGCCCATAGTATTGAGCAACAAATTAAGGTTAATTTTCCNCCATAATCTAATATGTCTTCTGAAAATTTGACCCTCTAAAGCTCTCTTAACAAACAAAAATAGAAAAAAAAAACAGAGATTTATCGAGAAGTGGTCGAAATTTTCGAAGCCCATAGTATTGAGCAACAAATTAAGGTTAATTTTCCAAAAAAAAAAAACACATTTCCTTGAAAAAAACTTTAGTGATTGCCATTTTAGCAAAGAAGACCCATTTGTTACATAAACGGGAGATGAAAAATCTCAAATGTTGTACTCAACAACGATCAATAATAAAATTACAAATGGCATAACAAATAAATTAAAAATAGCCAAAATAAAACATACAACTTCTACCATGTAAATTCAGATATTTTAAGAAGACCAACAAAATGAACAAGTCAAACAACCTTCTCTACTACTGCAATGGTATTGCAATTTTATTGAAAACCCAATTACAAATTACATCCTAACTAAAGATATTAATCTAAATTAAAAAATTTATGCATACACACACTACACACACGTCCTGAACTTTCTCTTCAAGCAACAACTGCAATGGCATGACAGTCTCGTTGAAAGACAAATTATACCTTACATATAGGCCCAAATATTTTTTTGTTTAAATAAAAAAAAAATACAGACCAGTCATCAGTTTTCACTTCGAGCAATATCTGGCAATAAAAACTATTTATATATGCTATACTTTAGAGTCATCAAGCTTCCCTTTGAGCAAAAATTATCACTCAATCTTATTAAGAGATCAATTATAAATCACACATTGGGTAATTTACTTTTAATTAAGAACCCACACAAAACTACGCACAAGTCCTCAACCTTATCTTCATGCAATAACTGCCAAGCAATCTTATTGAAAGCTCATGCATATTGACTAAATGTATTACTCCATTGAAAGAAAACAGCAAACACATGAGAAACATGCAAATCTTGTCATTGAAATCTTGTTATAGAACAAATTGTAAATCTTCTCTTCGAGGAACAACTGTCATAAAACCTTACTTTATAGCTAAGAATATTGTTTTGATTCAAAACAAGCACATACCTATTTGCATGCCCACTCGCACCCATTTGCAGTGCACACAGGAATGCGCACGCACACAAATAGTAGCAGCAATGATTCACAGAGATAAAAGTTCCAACATTTAGCTCAACATCCAATGTAAAATTGAAACCTAATTCTTTCTTTTAAGAAAATTATAAAGAGGCATATATGAATTGAGAAAACAAAATTGTTTATCAGAAAATCGTAAATGAATCTCAAATGCTCATAATGGCAAGCTCAAGGGTGGTTGATTGAGGCCCAACCGAGGTTTGTCCAACTCAAGAAGCCCTTTGGCTTGTGTGGCCAAGCATGAAAAAGTAGGCAATGGCCGACTGATCGGCCACGATACTGTCGTTCATATAGTTCCCAATAGTTAATGTNGGAACAACTGTCATAAAACCTTACTTTATAGCTAAGAATATTGTTTTGATTCAAAACAAGCACATACCTATTCGCATGCCCACTCGCACCCATTTGCAGTGCACACAGGAATGCGCACGCACACAAATAGAAGTAGCAATGATTCACAGAGATAAAATATCCAACACTTAGCTCAACATCCAATGTAACATTGAAACCTACTTCTTTGTTTTAAGAAAATTATAACGAGGCATATATGAATTGAGAAAACAAAACTGTTTATCAGAAAATCGTAAATGAATCTCAAATGCTCATAATGGCAAACTCAAGGGTTGATTGAGGCCCAACTGAGGTTTGTCCAACTCAAGAAGCCCTTTGGCTTGTGTGGCCAAGCATGAAAAAGTAGGCAATTGCCGACTGATCGGCCACGATACTGTTGTTCATATAGTTCCCAATAGTTAATGCACCACGACCCACAAATGACCTAGCTAATGGCCTAATTGGTTGCTTGCAAGGTCCAATCGATCATAAAAATTAAACAACTGTCACTGCCTTTTTTATTTACCATGAAGATAATGTTCCACTTTACTTACATTTGATTTTGAAGATCTCCAAAAAATGAAGAAGAGCCCCATGACATTCTCTGAATTTAGAGTTCGAGATTGGCGATTTTTGTTGAAGATCTAGAACGCTAAGACAAAATTTTCAATACAAATTCAAATGTAGTTTCAGCATTATTGTCCCCATGATCATCCCAACATTCTATTTGGATTTATTTGCTCACAATTTCAATATCCATGGCGCTAAAACAAATATGACATTCCAACATCTTCCCACTTATAGCAAGTATTAAGGCTCCATTGTAGGGAAGTAAATTCATGCTAATACATAGAGATTGAGTTCCACATGAAAATAAACACATTCAAACTATCAACCAAAACACGAAGTGTTTACCAAGTAATTAGAAAATCTCAAATTAAAAAAAAAAACTAAACTAAACCAAAACTTGAGTCAATACGATATGATAAGCAATTGAGTTGTATCGAGCTACTGCCAATCAAACATAAAATGGGAACGATGACCTAATTTGTTTGCACTGACCTATGAAAATTATTATTAGATACGAGTCATTGATGGAAGAAACAAGAATCTACTAATTAAATAGGTTAACTTTGGGGTTTCAAGTTGGCCCTCACCTGACTTGAACCAGGCCTAATATTTTATAAATTTAAGGTTGACATGAACTTAAACTTGGATTCTACATAGGTGGGGCCAAGATAAAAAATTTGCAGTGCTCTAATTGGGTTATCATATTAGGTCTAATAACATCACTTTTCATGTCCAACACTAGATAAAATGAGAATGTCTCACAGATCAAGAATATGAGTTGTCATGGTCTTTTAAATGTCAATGAATTAAGCCTTTGCAATAGGAAACTATTGTTTAGGTTGTCATGATTGTATGGAGAATGGTTAGTGAAAAGTGAGAGATGTGTTGTAAGAAAGCAATGAAAGGAGGAATTATGGTGCACTGCCGAGATTTTAATAAAGGTAAAAAATGCCAAACATAAGCTAGAGTGGTACTTCATATTTTCTGTAGATCTTAATGATGCATTGCATGTGTTCTTGATGCTCCAATTTATGCTCCATTTATATTATCAAGAAAAGTTAGAGAGAGAAAAAGAAAAAAATTGATCTTGGAGAAAGAGAATACCTAATGGCTAAAATTAAGCTACTACTATTTGTATACATTTAAAACCCTACAATAAACATGAAAATATAGATGACAACATATAGCTATTCTCTTGTCAAAAGTTTGAGATAAGTTATGGATAAGATAATCCCCTCATCTTGATAATATCATTCTATAATTATAAAAAAAATTCTTGAAAGCAAACTGCAAAACATCTCTCCTTTTGCTAAGTTGACCCTTAACCTTGTGAGAGCGATTAATGCAATTTAGTTTGAATTCTTTTGTTGTTTCCTCTTAAATTTAATGTTGATATTCAAGTAAACTCCATGCAGCCTTCTGTGCTCCATACATCCATTTGGGCTTTAAGTTTAGCCATGATCCTAAGTACAAGTATGCTATTTGACTCTTCCTGAATTACGGCACCCTATTTTTTAGCTGCATCTACAAATGGTTAAAAGCTATAGGTATAACTTCAATGCCACCTATGTTGGCTATGCTCTATAGTGGTGATTCATAACCTAGGTTATCAATATACCTCCAAATAGAATTCATTTAGCATTATGTGTTCCATGCACCCATTTGAACTATGATATTGACCATGGTCCTGAGTTTAAGCATGCTATTTGACTTAACCGTTTGATGTTAGAGCCACCAAGATTACGGCTCCCTATCTTTTGAATGAATTGCGCCCAGAAATGGTTAAAGTTATGAGTATACCTCCAATGTCACATGTGGTGCATTTAGCATTATGTGTTCCATGCACCCATTTGAACCATGATATTGGTCATGGTCCTGAGTTTAAGCATGCTATTTGACTTAACCGTGATGTTAGAGCCACCACGATTACGGCTCCCTATCTTTTGAATGAATTGCTCCAAGAAATGGTTAAAGCTATGAGTATACCTCCAATGTGACATGTGGTGGATTTTTTTATGGAGGTCCTTCGTATCCTAACATCATCTATGTTGCCAAGATATTGGTCTATTCTGCTCCAGTTTGGGTTAGCAGGAGATATACTTGTTCTTCATATTCTGCCTCAAATGACTTCTCTTAGATCTCTTCCTTTTCCACGTTTACTCTAAAACTCCTAAAACGTTAAAAAAACTTGGATGAAGAAAATGAAATGCTGAAATTTATAGCATAGTCAAAAGGTCACCTTCGCTAGTGCCAACCATGCACCACGTAGAATTGAAATGTACACTAAATATTCTTCCTTCTTAAAAATTTTGAAAAAAACTTATATTCCAGCCTATGGTACACAACATGTCTATTCAGTAAATAAGAATTCAGTAAGATTGTATAAGAAACATCTTGCAAAAGACAAACGAAATTAATGACTAAACAACACTAATTAGTTGTTATGGAATTAGACATTTTTTTAAAAAAAATTATTGAAACACTCAATTTTTGGGATAGAGAAAATTTTCATTTGGCGAAATCTATGTAATGGTTTTAAAGATACTATGGAAGGACTTAAACAATTTATCCCTGCTTGAATTGTCAACTTTGAATGATTATTTGAGATTTCTTGCGGTGCTTCAATTGTATATATTAGAGAGTTTTAAAGTCAAGAATAAGCAATTACTGCTTATTGATCCAAGAGACTCTCCTAGTTTATCAGGGATTGAATTAAGCATGCAAATAAATCCATGATTAAGCAATATCAAAAGGATCCAATGTAATAACTGAAAATAATAATAATAATAATGATAATAATTAATCCCAACAACAACGTGCAGGAGTAGACTTGTGCGAAATAGGAGTCGTACCGTAACCGAACAAAGGAAGGAAGAGGCAGGTTCATGTGACAAGCTTGTGCTTGATTAGTTCTCTCATCGAGCAAGGTTCAGCTAGAAGAGAAGAGTGCGGGAGCAGCAGTACTAAACCGAGCTTTAAGAAAGCAAGAAGGAAGACAACATGAGGAAGGAGTAGCTTTGAATGCAGAAGAAGTCAAGCCGAAGCTCAAGGGCAATAAGTTGAATTTTATTTTTTAATTTATTTAATTTAAATTAATGTTATAACTACTAATGTTAGCTTATACACATTTATAACAGAATAAAGTTAATTAAAATATACATAAGTAAAAAATAATTTACCATAATCAGAAAATATAACTAAATAATAGTAATATGAATCTGTATGTTTATTATAGGCATCAATTTAGAAGTGCCGAGGTTAAAGAAAAATCAAAGAATAAATCAATTAACATCAATGTGAGTGCTCGTGTTTTTATGCTATAATAATATTTTTACTTCTAGATTAAATGCATTTACTATTATTGTTAATAGTTATACTTATATTGCTACATACTTATGATTTATGATTCTATTGATTTTTTTTTCATACTGTAGGAATGACACGTACTTAACATTATTTAAATAATCATTTATATTGAATATTATACAAATATATTGACTATCATACAAATGAAAATGAAATAATCATTCTTAGATATTAATTAACGCAATGTGATTGTATGTGAATGATTGACCGTAATGGAGTTCGCCCATTTATGATACTAGAAAGAGAAAATTAAGGTACATGAGCACGTAATTGAAAAATGATATTGATATTAAAGTATCTTAATTGGTAAGGTTTTAGATGTTGCTCCTATGACGATTGTATATAAAATAATATAGATATGAAAACGATATCATATGACATAATAAAAATTTTGAAATATCCTTATGAATCATATTCATAAATATAAATTATCAACTGCTCTTATACTAATTTATTTAAAATTTAACTGANGATTGTATATAAAATAATATAGATATGAAAACGATATCATATGACATAATAAAAATTTTGAAATATCCTTATCAATCATATTCATAAATATAAATTATCAACTGCTCTTATACTAATTTATTTAAAATTTAACTGGCATGCATATTATTTTCTTTTTAATTGTGTTACTGTAGTATAGGAATATGAATATTCATTGTCTTTGGTTGGTTCAGTATATTTAACATAAACTTTTAAAATATAAAATTTTATGTAAAGAGGATCAATAGAGAAGGGAATATCTACATAAGACGCCACCAACCACAAATAAGATAAATTTAATTGTATTAACTATTTCTTTTCGGTAATTGTTCTTTCATTTATTTTGGGATGATTAAATTGTAGTTATATAAAATGTAAATAGAAAAAATATAATCTTTCACCGTTCGACCGTTTGTTGTTNGAAGGGAATATCTACATAAGACGCCACCAACCACAAATAAGATAAATTTAATTGTATTAACTATTTCTTTTCAGTAATTATTCTTTCATTTATTTTGGGATGATCAAATTGTAGTTATATAAAATGTAAATAGAAAAAATATAATCTTTCACCGTTCGACCGTCTGTTGTCGTCTTGAAAAATTTCAAGCTCGGGCCGAATCATGACATCTAAAGTATCAAGAACTCAAATAAATGATTTAGATAGTTTCATACCGCCAAACTACGGATGATCTATAACTAACTTTGTTGTGAAAAACGACAGCAATAAAACGAAAAGCGGAACGAAAAAAATTGTACCCAGAAAAACACCATGGNGGCCGAATCATGACATCTAAAGTATCAAGAACTCAAATAAATGATTTAGATAGTTTCATACCGCCAAACTAAGGATGATCTATAACTTTGTTGTGAAAAACGACAGCAATAAAACGAAAAGCGGAACGAGAAAAATTGTACCCAGAAAAACACCATAGTGACACACAGATTTACGTGGTTCTACAAATTTGCCTAAGTCCACAGAGCTGCAGAGAATTTTATTTTTTCGAGGAATTACACCATCGAGCACCTCGACGTTTACAAGAAAATCTCCATTTTCTTCTCTCCCTTCCTCTCTCTCTCTCTTCCTTTCTTTTTCTTAGCTCTCAAGAGGACTTGGCTTGACCTTGCTTGGCTTTGCTTCTCTTTAAGTCAAAAAAGACTATTTATAGAACCCATGAGAGCGGTAGGTGGGATGTGGTAGGTGAGCGGTAGGTGAGATTCTTAATTAAGAAGCTAATTAAATTTCGGTGCACCGGGTCTCCACATTACTCAACAATTCTCTCAATTGGAGACTAGAACACTTACTGCATCACTTACTGGCTGCATCATCTACTAGTTGTATTGATCTTTTCCTCAAACATGATATTCTCCACCTCTGCAACTCAAAGCCCTATCTTCATGTCAGAAGACCAGCTGAAGTTGAGCACAACTTCAGCTTCTCACGAGTAACACCCTCAGTTGACATATGACCGTCAACGTAGTCTTGTACCACCAAGCTCTTTCCTGGGTTACTCATGTATCTGCTTATAACTCTCACTGCATGAGTAATATCATGCCCCTGCTAAAATTCCTTTTCAACAAGTCCAGCTTTGCATCTCTTACTGTCATCAAACGCAGTCTTCACTCGGTACACACACTTGTTGTGCAATGACTTCTTCCCTGGTGGAAGTTATATCAGCTCCAAGTCTGATTCCATGGCAGGGAATTCGTCTCCTCCTTCTTAGTCAGCTCCCAGTTGCATGAATTCTTATCTCGCAAGATTCCTTCATAGCTCTGTGGTTCTCCATCATTTTTCTGTACAATGTCTGGTTTTCCTGCCTTTGGCACTCTACCACTTTTCAAGAAATTGACCTTCTTCTGCTTCCCCATAATGCACCTCTTACTCATGTGTCCATGTCTGAGTAAACATGTAGTCATATATAGTGTGTCAGTTTTCTTACCCCGAGCCAGTACTAATGCTCCTTTGGTAACCTTACAGGTGCTATCTGAGAAAACTATCGAATGACCACCCTCATTGAGCTGCCCAATAGAGATAAGGTTTTTCTTCAACTCAGGAACATGTCCGACCTTTTGCGAAGTCCATTTGCTCTTGTTAGAGAGTGCAATATCAACGTCTTCTATCCCTACCACGTACAGAGTTTTTCCATCAGCCAGATATATCTTCTCAAAGTTACCTGCAACATAATTTCACATTAAGTCCCGACAGAAAGATGTATGAAAGGAAGCCCTAAATTCAGTATCCAATCATCAACAGAACTGTGAACTGCCAGAAATAGTGCACCATGTATTTCTTCAGTTACAACATTAGCACCATCATTCTCCTTCTTCTTAGAACTCCTGCAGTTCTTTTTTATGTGGTCAGCCTTGCCACAATTCCAGCAGGTTGTCTGCTGACCAGATTTTGATTTTGATCTTCTTCTGTTTGAGTTTTTGTCATGTGATCTCCCTCTAAAATCAACATTCAACATCGAACTTGAACACGAGGCATCGCCAGAATCCTTCNTTCTTAGAACTCCTGCAGTTCTTTTTTATGTGGTCAGCCTTGCCACAATTCCAGCAGGTTGTCTGCTGACCAAATTTTGATTTTGATCTTCTTCTGTTTAAGTTTTTGTCATGTGATCTCCCTCTAAAATCAACATTCAACATCGAACTTGAACACGAGGCCTCGCCAGAATCCTTTCTGCGCACCTCTTCAGCCAAAATCAAATCACGAATATTATCATATTTCAGCTTAGATTTACCTGCAGAATTACTAACTTCCATCATCATGGCTTCTCAGTTATTTGGTAATGAAGTCAACAATATCAGTGCACGTATCTCATCATCAAAATCAATTTCAACAGATGACAACTGATTTGTGTGGTAGTGTTGAAATCATTTAGGTGTTGAGCAACAGACACACCTTCCACCATCTTTAAGTTGAATAACTTTTTCATCAGATGCACCTTGTTATTCGCCGATGGCTTTTCATACATACCTGATTAAGCCGCCATGAGATCCGCAATAGCTTCTCCTTAATGACGTTGTGGGCAACCGATCTCGACAGAGTTAATCGTATAACCCCCAANTCGCCGATGGCTTTTCATACATACCTGATTAAGCCGCCATGAGATCCGCAATAGCTTCTCCTTAATGACGTTATGGGCAACCGATCTCGACAGAGTTAATCGTATAACCCCCAGAACATGTCGATCCAACATATTTCATTCCACCTCGTACATCTTTTCTGGTCGCTTTCGTAGTAACGAATGATGATGTTTCTTCTCATAGAGTAAGTACTCTATCTGCATNAACATGTCGATCCAACATATTTCATTCCACCTCGTACATCTTTTCTGGTCGCTTTCGTAGTAACGAAAGATGAAGTTTCTTCTCATAGAGTAAGTACTCTATCTGCATCCTCCAATAAGCAAAATCTGTGTCATTGAACTTCTCGATCCTCAATGTCATCACTTCGTGTCCGCCCATCGTTCTTCCTTAGATTCGAACCCAATCTCTGATGTCAGTTGTTGTGAAAAAGAATGACAATAAAACGAAAAACGGGATGAGAAAATTTGCACACAGAAAAATCACCAGAGTGACACACAGATTTACGCGGTTCCGAATATTTGCCTACGCCCACGAAGCTGCAGAGGATTTTATTTTTTAGACCAAAAAAAGGCTATTTATAGAAACAATGAGAGCAGTAGGTGGGAGATAGGTGAGCNCGACACACAGATTTACGCGGTTCCGAATATTTGCCTACGCCCACGAAGCTGCAGAGGATTTTATTTTTTAGAGAAATTACATCGTCGAACGCCTCGACGTTTACAAGAAAATCTCTATTTTCTTCTATATCTTCCTCTCTCTCTCTTTTCCTCTTCCTCTCTTTCTCTTAGCTCTCAAGAGAACTTAGTTTGACCTTGCTTCGCTTCGCTTCTCCTTTAGGCCAAAAAAGGCTATTTATAGAAACAATGAGAGTAGTAGGTGGGAGATAGGTGAGTGGTAGGTGAGATGTGGTAAGTGAGCGATATGTGGGAAAGTAGATGAGATTCTTAATTATGAAGTTAATTAAATTTCGGTAGATCGGGTCTCCACATTACTCAACAAATCTCTCAAGTTGTGTGTCTGAGCCCATAATGNGTGGTAAGTGAGCGATATGTGGGAAAGTAGATGAGATTCTTAATTATGAAGTTAATTAAATTTCGGTAGATCAGGTCTCCACATTACTCAACAAATCTCTCAAGTTGTGTGTCTGAGCCCATAATAAAAGGGGCAAGAACATATTTGGAATGATTTTAGAAATTTAAGTAAGGGTACCTCAAGTGTTGTTCCGTACCATTAAAGACTTCACTTCTCTGATTTTAACTACTTTTTGGCTCTTCATATCAAACATCTTCCGTTGATATCCCCTAGAATGCTATATAAAAGCATCCAAAATTCTCTAATTTTGTCCACAGTTAATGCACATGGACCTGTCAGCAAAAAAACAACAAAACAGAAGAGTTGACTTTAGAAAGGTAACAACAAAAGAAAGTTAGCAACTAGTGTATTGTAGAAACAGTGGAGAGGGACAGCCGCACCCAGCATAAATAAAAAATGCGGTGTGCTGGAGTCTTTAGAAGAANGTGGAGAGGGACAGCCGCACCCAGCATAAATAAAAAATGCGGTGTGCTGGAGTCTTTAGAAGAAAAAAAAAAGGCAGGTAATCAACGCCCTTGGACTACAAGAAAGAGCAAATGCTGGAGGGGGAATATTAACAACAAATGACATGACATTTGCTGAATGCTGGAAGAGAGAGAAAGAGAGAGAGAGAGACAAATAATTGTGAGAGATCCAGATTGAGATTATATTGCAAAAAAATACTTCCTATNAGACAATTTATAGAACCCATGAGAGCGGTAGGTGGGATGTGGTAGGTGAGCGGTAGGTGAGATTCTTAATTAGGAAGCTAATTAAATTTCGGTGCACCGGGTCTCCACATTACTCAACAATTCTCTCACTTGGAGACTAGAACACTTACTGCATCACCTACTGGCTGCATCATCTACTAGTTGTATTGATCTTTTCCTCAAACATGATATTCTCCACCTCTGCAACTCAAAGCCCTATCTTCATGCCAGAAGACCAGCTGAAGTTGAGCACAACTTCAGCTTCTCACGAGTAACACCCTCAGTTGGCATATGACCGTCAACGTAGCATTGTACCACCAAGCTCTTTCCTGGGTTACACATGTATCTACTTATAACTCTCACTGCATGAGTAATATCATGCCCCTGCTAAAATTCCTTTTCAACAAGTCAAGCTTTGCATCTCTTACTGTCATCAAACGCAGTCTTCACTCGGTACACACACTTGTTGTGCAATGACTTATTCCCTGGTGGAAGTTATATCAGCTCCAAGTCTGATTCCATGGCAGGGAATTCGTCTTTTCCTTCTTGGTCAGCTTCCAGTTGCATGAATTCTTATCTCGCAAGATTCCTTCATAGCTCTGTGGTTCTCCATCATTTTTCTGTACAATGTCTGGTTTTCCTGCCTTTGGCACTCTACCACTTTTCAAGAAATTGACCTTCTTCTGCTTCCCCATAATGCACCTCTTACTCATGTGTCCATGTCTGAGTAAACATGTAGTCATATATAGTGTGTCAGTTTTCTTACCCCGAGCCAGTACTAATGCTCCTTTGGTAACCTTACAGGTGCTATCTGAGAAAACTACCGAATGACCACCCTCATTGAGCTGCCCAATAGAGATAAGATTTTTCTTCAACTCAGGAACATGTCTGACCTTTTGCGAAGTCCATTTGCTCTTGTTAGAGAGTGCAATATCAACGTCTTCTATCCTTACCACGTACAGAGCNAAACTCACTTAAATCCTACTAGCATTCAAACAACTCACCCAAACCCGGATTTTTAAGAGGGGCAAACAAAACTGAGCGAGAGACGGATAAAAAGAAGGAAATGTGGATGCTATTGATGNTTCTCTATTTGTCCTTGGACAGCACTCGGTTGGTGTACAAGGACCAGATCCCAGCAAAAAAAGCTTAATAGCCCCCAAGTCAATTAAATCCCCAAGCATTGTAAAATGCACCCAAACAATTTTATAATACTTACCCGGATTTATGATTTAGATAACTAAACAGTTTTCCAAATCTTCTCCATTAATATTTATAAATCCAAACTCACTTAAATCCTACTAGCATTCAAACAACTCACCCAAACCCGGATTTTTAAGAGGGGCAAACAAAACCGAGCGAGAGACGGATAAAAAGAAGGAAATGTGGATGCTATTGATAGAGCTTTTGAAGTCTAGAGGAAGATATGGCGCGAGATAAGTCAGATTCAGCTAAAACAGTACAATTCACTCGGCGTAAAAAATAAATGGAGTCTCTGCAACTCAGAAGCTGCAACTCCTTCCAGGAGCCCGATGCTTGAACGAAGGAGACGTAAGCATGGATACCTTATAAAATGCTGGGATAACGGAAACGGGGGAGAAAGAAGTCGACCGCAATACCTTGGTTGGCTGCCGGAAACCCTACCAACGCCCTCGTTGCGATTGAGCAGTAGGTCATGCAATCCTTTCAATTTGATGTGCGGTGAAGTGNCTCCTTCCAGGAGCCCGATGCTTGAACGAAGGAGACGTAAGCATGGATACCTTATAAAATGCTGGGATAACGAAAACGGGGGAGAAAGAAGTCGACCGAAATACCTTGGTTGGCTGCCGGAAACCCAACCAACGCCCTCGTTGCGATTGAGCAGTAGGTCATGCAATCCTTTCAATTCGATGTGCGGTGAAGTGGAGGACCGGAGAGGAGGGGGAAAGAGGATGGTAATTGCCAGGGATATTATCCTGCCGAGTATGGTCGAAAATATAATTTTGGGGTTTTAATAAAATTAAAAATTAGACTTCAAATTATTACTAAATTATTTTATAAATAAAAATAAATAAATAATTAAGTAAATTTTAAATTAGTATTTTGCAGATAAAATGATATATCAAATATAAGTAAATACTCTTATAATAAATAAAAATTAGTTAATATTAACGAATTAGTTTATTGAAATAAAATATTAAATATACATATATATGTATATTAATATTAAATTATAATAAATTATTATTAAATATATAATTAAGTAGTTTTAATTAAAATAATTTTATTTAAATATTATATGTATAAAGTATTTAATATGTTATTAGTTGAATAACAATGAATTTGTTAGTAAACATTAATAAACGAGTTACATACTTACATTGTATTCAAATTTAATCATTTAATTTTTGTGTTATAAGAAATGTTCAAATTTATTTATTTGTTGATATAAATAAATATGATCGAGTATTAATTGTCGAGTTTGAGTTATTCATCAAGTGCATTGGTTCATTTACAACTCTTAAAATCAGGGAAGATGCAGCGTTGGAAACTTGAAGATTTTATGCTTAAGAGGCAATTACTTGTATAGCACTCGAATCATTTTTATTGATAAACTTAGCACCCTTTTTTATCTATTTTTCAAAGTTTCACTCAAATATCGAAATTCATGATAAAATCCTAACTCAAAATTTTCTTTTTTATCAATTTCTCGATTGTTTGAACGTGTCACACATAAATGCATCAATTTAGTAGATAAAAAAAAAACTAGATGCTAAATTTATTAATAACAATGTTTCGAGTGCTAGGCTAGAGTGCTAAAAGTAAGTAAAAAATGACATAAGAGATTTTAAATTTCATTTGACACTTTGAAATCTTTATTTTCCTCCTTCAAGAATTGATGTTTTAAAAATAAAATTAATTTTTGACAGAGAATTAGCGGTGGAGTAATGAATTATCGCCTCAACTTTGTACACAAATTTAACACACGCTTAGATAAAAGAACTGATAGGTAGAAATACCATAAGTGTTTTATATGGAAAGTTTATAAAAGAAAAAAAAAAACACGGGGTGTAGCCCAGTTAGAAATAATCAAATATAGTCAGATAAGTACAGNTAAATTTCATTTGACACTTTGAAATCTTTATTTTCCTCCTTCAAGAATTGATGTTTTAAAAATAAAATTAATGTTTGACAGAGAATTAGTGGTGGAGTAATGAATTATCGCCTCAACTTTGTACAAAAAATTAACACACGCTTAGATAAAAGAACTAATAGGTAGAAATACCAGAAGTGTTTTATATGGAAAGTTTATAAAAGAAAAAAAAAAACACGGGGTGTAGCCCAATTAGAAATAATCAAATATAGTCAGATAAGTACAANTTATTGAAATAAAATATTAAATATACATATATATGTATATTAATATTAAATTATAATAAATTATTATTAAATATATAATTAAGTAGTTTTAATTAAAATAATTTTATTTAAATATTATATGTATAAAGTATTTAATATGTTATTAGTTGAATAACAATGAATTTGTTAGTAAACATTAATAAACGAGTTACATTGTATTCAAATTTAATCATTTAATTTTTGTGTTATAAGAAATGTTCAAATTTATTTATTTGTTGATATAAATAAATATGATCGAGTATTAATTGTCGAGTTTGAGTTATTCATCAAGTGCATTGGTTCATTTACAACTCTTAAAATCAGGGAAGATGCAGCGTTGGAAACTTGAAGATTTTATGCTTAAGAGGCAATTACTTGTATAGCACTCGAATCATTTTTATTGATAAACTTAGCACCCTTTTTTATCTATTTTTCAAAGTTTCACTCAAATATCGAAATTCATGATAAAATCCTAACTCAAAATTTTCTTTTTTATCAATTTCTCGATTGTTTGAACGTGTCACACATAAATGCATCAATTTAGTAGATAAAAAAAAAACTAGATGCTAAATTTATTAATAACAATGTTTCGAGTGCTAGGCTAGAGTGCTAAAAGTAAGTAAAAAATGACATAAGAGATTTTAAATTTCATTTGACACTTTGAAATCTTTATTTTCCTCCTTCAAGAATTGATGTTTTAAAAATAAAATTAATGTTTGACAGAGAATTAGTGGTGGAGTAATGAATTATCGCCTCAACTTTGTACAAAAAATTAACACACGCTTAGATAAAAGAACTAATAGGTAGAAATACCAGAAGTGTTTTATATGGAAAGTTTATAAAAGAAAAAAAAAAACACGGGGTGTAGCCCAATTAGAAATAATCAAATATAGTCAGATAAGTACAAGTACGAGCTCTTGTCCCACAAGTGGAAAAAGATCACATAGTTACAATGTTTGTATGTTGCATAACACTCAAAAATGGTTGTAGTTGACATAACTTTGATACATCATCCTCGAAGTGTGTCACTGCACGGTGTTCCAGA
>JXCR01048511.1:4468-23527 GCA_002079205.1 Phalaenopsis hybrid cultivar | reverse complement strand
TGATAATCACCAACTTTAGTAGTTTTAATGGAAAAAAAATCAAACTGTTAAAACTTCAACAAATACATTCTCTTTGATCTGTCCACAACCTAATGCATGTGATTAATTACTAACTTGTATGAACCCTAGATTAACTTATGATTTTATCATTTTTTTTATTATTGAGATTTGTATTAATATTTGTTTTTTTTAACTAAAACATCCTAACCTTAACAAATATGAGGCTCATTTGCTTAGATAGAGTGTAAGCATGCCTCAAATTACATAATGATCGTACATACAATCCAATTATACATACGATCTTGAATCTAAAATACTGTTGTGGATTGTCTATATGAATGCCCAACAGTTTTTTTGAACTAGCTATTGGACTTTTAATCATTAGGGTGTGTTATTACTGCTCCTCTCTGTGTTGCAAATGCTGATTCTACCTTATTTGCAATAAAATTCTTTAGAATTTAAATTGTTCATGGATATAATTGCAATTAATTGAAGTTTTGGGATTTATAAAGGGCTATTGGAGGCCTTCTTAAGCCTTCACCCCTTTGCTTATGGATATTCCCCCCTTGACTGCATTCTGATAGCATGGGAGAAAGTGTGCGATTTGGGGCCCAAATCGCGCAAGATCTATTGAAGAGGTTTTTTCGAGTATTCATTGTTTAAGGGTCCGTTTGGGGCAGCTTATAAGTGCGGGCAGCGTTTTGAAACTATTTGATTCGCGCGTTTCACCAACTTATCTGAAACTGCGTTTGAGTTTTTACACTAAACGCAGACCGCTACGGTCGACCCGCGGGCCGCGTTTTAGGATAACCAGCTTATCATGAAACACACAAATTACCCCAAACGGACCCCAAGTCTCCTCAACTCTTAATAACAATTCATCATTTTATCTTTTAGTTTCTTGTTTTTTAAGATTGCTCTTACCTTTACTTGTCATTTTTGTAGGAGATTGTGTAGCAATTATTTTATAGGNCCACAACCTAATGCATGTGATTAATTACTAACTTGTATGAACCCTAGATTAACTTATGATTTTATCATTTTTATTATTATTGAGATTTGTATTAATATTTGTTTTTTTGACTAAAACATCCTAACCTTAACAAATATGAGTCTCATTTGCTTAGATAGAGTGTAAGCATGCCTCAAATTACATAATGATTGTACATACAATCCAATCATACACACAATCATGAATCTAAAATACTGTTGTGGATTGTCTATATGAATGCCCAACAGTTTTTTTGAACTAGCTCTTGGACTTTTAATCATTAGGGTGTGTTATTACTGCCACTCTATGTGTTGCAAATGCTGATTCTACCTTATTTGCAATAAAATTCTTTAGAATTTAAATTGTTCATGGATATAATTGCAATTAATTGAAATTTTGGGATTTATAAAGGGCTATTGGAGGCCTTCTTAAGCCTTCACCCTTTTGCTTATGGATATACCCCCCTTGACTGCATTCTGATAGCGTGGGAGAAAGTGTGCGATTTGGGGCCCAAATCGCACAGGGTCTATTTGAAGAAGTTTTTTCGAGTATTCATTGTTTAAGGGTCCGTTTGGGGCAGCTTATAAGTGCCCGCCGTACTATTTGGTTCGCGCGTTTCACCAGCTTATCCGAAACTGCGTTTGAGTTTTTACACTAAACACAGGCCGCTACGATCGACCCGCGGGCCGCGTTTCAGGATAACCAGCTTATCATGAAACGCACAAGCTGCACCAAACGGACCTTAAGTCTTCTCAACTCTTAATAACATTTCATCACTTTATCTTTTAGTTTCTTGTTTTTTAAGATTGCTCTTACCTTGTCATTTTTGTAGGAGATTGTGTAGCAATTATTTTATAGGTGATAGTATTGAGTCATTTCCGAAGTGTTGAATCACCTTGTTTGATATTTATCTATTATATTGGGGATTTGGGTAGTTTAGCCCATAATGTAAATGTAATTTTACATAGTTCTGTATGTATTTACCTATCTTACACTTGAAGTTTGATATTTATATTTGTGACACTTTGGTTTTAATTACTATAAACTCATGCATGAAAATGTGTATGTATTTCACTTTTAAAAAGCTAAGTCATAGTTATATTTTTGATGTGGTGTTAAAAGATTTGAGGTATATGCTTGTAAATATGAAAGTTTAGGTGTGGGATATGGAATTATATAGAACTTTTGTGGTTTGTGTAATACCCCCAAGGCAAAATCTATTTTTTTTTTAATATATTTATACCATTCAAATATTTTGTATCGCATAAAAATATATCACTATTTCAACATTTAGAGAGTGAAATGCACCTTCTCGTGCATAGATGAGGTNGAACACAAGTGAGCTCGGGTTCAGCATGTGTTCGACTCGTTAAAAAATATCACCGTCCACGTTCGACTGCTTTATATTTCGAACACAAAAATTTTGTTCGAACATCGTTTGTTTAGCAGGTAGAACAAGCGTTGTTCACGAACAAAAAAACCATATTGACAACCNGAACACAAGTGAGCTCGGGTTCAGCATGTGTTCGACTCGTTAAAAAATATCACCGTCCACGTTCGACTGCTTGATATTTTGAACACAAAAATTTTGTTCGAACATCGTTTGCTTAGCAGGTAGAACAAGCGTTGTTCACGAACAAAAAAACCATATTGACAACTCTAGTTAAACAGTCGTAGTGTGTGATTGACAGATATAAATCTTTTTATTTATATTAAAATATCATTTAAATAATTTTATATATTATTATTCTATTTTATAATTAACAATTTTAATTGATTATAAATATTGTAGCATGTAGACAATTAAATTACTTAAAAATATTACTAAATTAATATATATATATATATATGGAAAAATAAAATTTAATGAAGTATAATAAGGTCTCGTTTGGCGCAGCTTATTTAGTGCGGTGGTGTTTTGAAAACGTATCTGACCTGTTTGGGTAAACTACGTTTTGACAGTTAATGAATTTTGAAAATGCTGAAAACAACACACCGCACATATTTTGGTGCGATAATAACTTTTTGGCAGCGGTCATGCTTTTCAAAAAAAAATAAAAATTTATAATAATCACTGCACTTAATTTATTAATAAATTATTTTTAATCAGCTTATTAATAAATTATTCAATAATATGCAGCTGCTCCAAACAAATATTAAGCCCAAATTTTGTTATATTTCTACCGCTTTTATTTTTTTTTAAATGGAAATTGTCGTCATCGCATTCAAATTGGATTTTAACATATCCTATCCACCGCCATCTCTAGTCAACCCTAAAAGCAAAAATAAAAAGAAAAAAAATAGAAGAAAAAGATGGCTTTTTCGTAAATAGCAAAAGTTTAGAGGTACGAGTCGACCACGTAACCCTAACCCTAGATTTCTTGATCCCTTTTAATGCCGATCACCCGTCCCCCGACACTCTGCTTCAGCTTTATCTGTTGTTTCCCCACCACCTAAAGCTCAGGCCTTTTTGCCTCACATGGGGAGCAGAGTGCAGGGTCCCCTCCGCTCCCCATCCCTAGACCTCACCGCACCCTTCTCCCTTCGCCACCTCGTCGACATGCCGCCCACTGCTTCCCCCTCCCCCGCTCCTGAACTGAACCAGGATGACCTCAAGCGCATCGCCGCCCACCATGCCGTTGATCTAGTCCAGTCCGGCATGATCGTCGGTCTCGGCACCGGCTCCACCGCCGCTCACGCCCTCGATCGCATCGGCGACCTCATTCGCCGCGGCGTCCTCCGCGACATCGTCGGCATCCCGACCTCCAAGAAGACGGAGGTTCATGCTCGCGCGGTCGGCATCCCGCTTTCTGACCTGGATACTCACCCGGTGGTGGATCTCTCCATCGACGGTGCTGATGAGGTCGATCGCCATCTTAACTTGGTGAAGGGTCGCGGCGGTTCTCTTCTTCGGGAGAAGATGATTGAAGGGGCTAGTAAGAGATTCGTCGTCATCGTCGACGAGTCGAAGATGGTGAACTTACTTGGCGGCAGCGGTTTGGCGGTGCCTGTCGAGATCATCCCTTTCTGCTGGAAGTTCACGATGGGGAAGCTCCGGCGACTATTTGATGGCGTCCCANACTTGGCGGCAGCGGTTTGGCTGTGCCTGTCGAGATCATCCCTTTCTGCTGGAAGTTCACGATGGGGAAGCTCCGGCTACTATTTGATGGCGTCCCGGGGTTCGATTTGAGGCTGCGGACCACTTCGGGAGCTGAATCGACTCCTTCTGTGACTGATAATTTGAATTATGTTATCGATCTGTTCTTTGAGAACGGGATTAGCGGTGATTTGGATGAGATTAGTGATGCAATTTTGAAGACTGTGGGTGTTGTGGAGCATGGGATGTTCTTGGGGATGACGACCTCTGTCATAGTAGCGGGGAAGGATGGCGGCGTTACGGTGATAAACAGGGTGGGAGATAGGAGTATGGTGACTGGGTGAAGATGCTTTTTAATTCTCTGAGGTAAGTTTACTGATTGAGGAGTTAAAATTATCATCTTTAATTAGAAAGTATGTCTGCTAATCGAGCAATTTTTTGTTTTTTGCCGATCCAAGCAAAGTTTTCAGGCCCTTTTTCCTGGAAATTTGCGATATTGCTCCTCAAAAGAGAATTTTTGTAAGGGCAGATGCTTCATTCTCGTCTCTAATGAAAAATTAGATTTTTTTTTCCTGAAANGATTTTGAAGACTGTGGGTGTTGTGGAGCATGGGATGTTCTTGGGGATGACGACCTCTGTCATAGTAGCGGGTAAGGATGGCGGCATTACTGTGATTAACAGGGTGGGAGATAGGTGTATGTTGACTGGGTGAAGATGCTTTTTAATTCTCTGAGGTAAGTTTACTGATTGAGGAGCTAAAATTATCATCTTTGATTAGAAACTATGTCTGCTAATCCAGCAAATTTTTGTTTTTTTCCCGATCCAAGCAAAGTTTTCAGGCACTTTTTCCTGGAAATTTGCGATCTTGCTCCTCAAAAGAGAATTTTTGTAAGGGCGGATGCTTCATTCTCGTCTCTAATGAAAAATTAGATTTTTTTTCCTGAATTTTTGGAGCTTGTTTTTGCAACTGTATTGCTTATTTATTTGCCCCTCGATTTCCATGCTTAATCCTACTTGTTCTTGCGATCTTAATGTTCTTAACTTAATTCTCACACTTCAGATAGATTTTTCTTTTTTTGTGTACTTTTCTAATGACTTTATTTTTAGGTACGGAGAAGAAGAAAGAAAATATGAAATTTTCTTAGAAATTCAGCTTTCAAACAGGCAATTATTGTAGCTATTAGATCTAATTCATTTTCTATACAAAATCCACAAAGAAAGTAAGACTTTATCCAAATAAGTTTAGAAGCTGAAATCCATTCTTCCACTGCTATAATCTAGNACTTTAGATATTTTTTTTTTTTTTTTTTTTGTGTACTTTTTTAATGACTTTATTTTTAGGCACGGAGAGGAAGAAAGAAAATATGAAATTTTCTTAGAAGTTCAGCTTTCAAACAGGCAATTATTGTAGCTTTAGATCTAATTCATTTTCTAAACAAAATCTACAAAGAAAGTATGACTTTATCCAAATAAGTTTAGAAGCTGAAATCCATTCTTCCACTGCTGTAATCTAATTTTTGATTTGATAGTCTAACTACTGAAGCATTGAACTTTATCTATATCTGATTGATGATATGATCATACATATTGACACTTGGTGGCATTCTTTTCTATCTTAATAATATGATGTGATAATCACCAACTTTAGTAGTTTTAATGGAAAAAAAATCAAACTGTTAAAACTTCAACAAATACATTCTCTTCGATCTGTCCACAACCAAATGCATGTGATTGATTACTAACTTGTATGAACCCTAGATTTATTGAGATTTGTATTATTATTTGTTTTTTTTTTAACTAAAGCATCCTAAACTTAACAAATATGAGCTCATTTGCTTAGATAGAGTGTAAGCATGCCTCAAATTACATAATGATTGTACATACAATCCAATCATACACACAATCATGAATCTAAAATATTGTTGTGGATTGTCTATATGAATGCCCAACAGTTTTTTTGAACTAGCTATTAGACTTTTAATCATTAGGGTGTGTTATTACTGCCACTCTCTGTGTTGCAAATGCTGATTCTACCTTACTTGCAATAAAATTTTTTAGAATTTAAATTGTTCTTGGATATAATTGCAATTAATTGAAGTTTTGGGATTTATGAAGCCTTCACCCCTTTGCTTATGGATATACCCCCCTTGACTGCATTCTGATAGCATGAGAGAAAGTCTCCTCAACTCTTAATAACATTTCATCACTTAATCTCTTAGTTTCTTGTTTCTAAGATTGCTCTTACCTTTACTTATCATTTTTGTAGGAGATTGTGTAGCAATTATTTTATAGTTGATAGCATTGAGTCATTTCCGAAGTGTTGAATCACCTTGTTTGATATTTATCTATTATATTGGGGATGTGGGTAGTTTAGCCCATAATGTAAATGTAAATTTACATATTTCTGTATGTATGTACCTATCTTACACTTGAAGTTTGATATTTATATTTGTGACACTTTGGTTTTGGTTATAATATAAACTTATGCATGAAAATTTGTATCTATTTCACTTTTAAAAAGTCAAGTCATGGTTATATTTTTGATGTGGTGTTAAAGATTTGAGGTATATGCTTGTAAATATGAAAGTTTAGGTGTGGGATATGGAAATATATAGAACTTTTGTGGTTTGTGTAATACCCCCAAGGCAAAATCTATTTTTTTAATATATTTATACCATCCAAATATTTTATATCACATAAAAAATATCACTATTTTAGCAAATATAGAGTGAAATGAACCTTCTCATGCATAGATGAGGTGGTATATTTGTAAAAATTAAAGCTCAGGAATTGAATGGTGTCTATGTGAATATTCTTGTGTGTAATCTTCTCTTTTATGAAATAAGTATTACTTGTATCTTGTCTCATATATTTATACAATGATTTATGTGTATATTTAATTAATAAATTATTGTTTTTTAATATTTTTGTTTTTCAGGCAGCAATCATAATTTTTTTTTAATTAAAAATTAAAAGTTTTCATAACTAGATAGACTATTTAATACCCATGAAAAAAAAATTCCCATCGTAATTTCATAACTACTTTAATTTAAGAAATTTACATATATACCCCACAGTTTTTTATGTATTTACATACATAAGACGTCAAGTTTGTTATTTACATTTTTTGCACTGTTGTAATAAATTTATGGATGAAAATGTGTATTTTACTTTTAAAAAGTAAAAAAAAAAACATAATAAATGTGATTTTTTTTTTTTTGTGATGTTAAAAATTTAAGTGTGATACATGAAAATATAAATTTAGATACTAATGGGTAAATACATAAAAAAATTTGTGTTTTTACAAGATTGGTTAGTTTGTGCGGATAGCACACACAATTTGTTGCGGCGTGAAGAATTTTTTTAATAAAAAAATAAAAGTGGGGCCCACTGACATATAATTTTGGCAAATGGAGTTTTGATTGGTTCACCGCTGCGTGTGGTGAGAGAAATTATTGCGTACTGAGAGCACATGCATAACTGCTTGCACTGTCGGATCACAGACGCACATCACCCATTCCTATATGTCAGTGAATCCCGCTTTTACTAATTTTTTTTATAAAAATAAAAATTAAAGGGATTTTTGATGTGCAGCTGTGATCGGAGAGCGCATGTAACTTACGTACGCTCTCTATATGCAATAATTTCTCGTGTGGTTAACATACACAACAATTTGTGTTTTTACATAGGAAAATGTTGTGTTGTGCCGTGTTACTGTAACCTTTNTTTTAGCACTGTTGTAATAAATTTATGGATGAAAATGTGTATTTTACTTTTAAAAAGTTAAAAAACATAATGAATGTAATTTTTTTTTTTTGTGATGTTAAAAATTTAAGTGTGATGCATGAAAATATAAATTTAGATACTAATGGGTAAATTTGTGTTTTTACAAGAGCGATTATCACAATTTGTTGTGGTGTGCGCTGTTCGATAAGAATTTTTTTAATAAAAAAAAAAATAAGTGGGCCCCACTGTCATACAATTTTGGTAAAGAGAGTTTTGATTGGTTCATCGCTGAGTGTGGTTGAGAGAATTTATTGCGTACGGAGAACGTACGCAGAGCTGCTTGCGCTCTGCGATCAGAGACGCACATCACCCATTTCTATATGCCAAGGGGTCCCACTTTTAGTAATTTTTTTTTTTTTAATAAAAATTAAAGGGATGGTTGTTGTGCGGTTGTGATCGGACAGCGCACGCAGTTTGCGTACACTCTCCGTACGCAATAATTTATGCTTTTACAGATGAAAATGTTGTGGTGTGCGGTGTTACTGTAACCTTCTGTTTGTTTTATGTAAATATATTTGATGGAAGCTCAAAATCTTTGTTTTGACAGCAAATCGGCCTTCATCATTGCATTGATGTCTCTATGTATATATATAGACACACACACACTATGATAACAAAGTATCTTTTTAACTTTCAAAAAGTGAAATTCATGCATGTATAAGATAAGATGGTTTAGCTGTAAAAATTAAAATTTAAGTGGTAGATTTGTAAATACATAAGAATTAAGTGGTTTGCATGCATCACGTTTTCTTGCTCATCTCCGTGTAAGACACTTCAATTATTATTCCTGAAGAGTTTTTTCGGATCAACTTCCTATTTTTAGTTTAAAAACATATTTATTTATTTTAGTTTTATATTATTATTTTTTTAAATAATATTAATTTTTAAAAAAATACTCAGAATAATATTTAGAAATTTCTAGTGTTATTTATTAAAAATAATCATCACTAATGATATATTTTATTTCAAAATTAAACAGAAATAAATAAAAATAAGGGCACTTAATATTTGAAATACTAAGTGCGGCGTATTCCGGTTTGTTAGTTGACATCCATAGTATAAGACACCTCAGGTCAAGGGTTCGAATCCCCTCTGGCACAGTTGGACTTAAGGAGGTGCCCCATACAGCTATACATATCTACGACTGACACAATAAAACTTATATCAATGCCTTCAATATCACCATTGCACTACTTCTATAAAATAGCACATGTTGCTTAACTAGCAAAGCACCATGGAAATATGTTCCACTCTCTACTTTCATTGACTGTTCATTTGTGTTACATTGAAAAATGCCAAGACAATAAAGATTCATCCTCACTTTAGNTGTTGCTTAACTAGCAAAGCACCATGGAAATATGTTCCACTCTCTACTTTCATTGACTATTCATTTGTGTTACATTGAAAAATGCCAAGACAATAATGATTCATCCTCACTTTATAGGCTTGATGGAGGCTAATTGTAGTAACAATCTCCTCTTATTTTTCTCAAACAATCTCTTTTCTTTAAAGATATAAGATTCAAACGCACATGCACATACATACAAACATACATACATACATNATTTCAAGTTCTCGAACAATAATTGACAGAATAAAAAGGTGTATAAGAGGAGCAAATATTACATGTGGCGACTGCACATCCGAACGTTGGTTCGGATGGACCGCCGTGCGATACACAGAGGCGTGATCACATTCGGACTGTCGTTCAGACGTGAGGTCCGCCGCACGCATTATTTTCTCATGCAAGAGAAATACCAGTTGGCCATATTATTTTCAATAAAAAAATTGCATTGGTAAGCTTATGACTCATTATAAATCATTGTATAAAAAAATGCACAACAAATGATTAAAATGAAGNTATATATATATATATATATAGAGAGAGAGAGAGAGAGAGAGAGAGAGAGAGAGAGACACACACACATGTATTTACATAACTACCATGCAATTCCTATGATTTGCATTTATAGCATTTAAATTTTAGTTTTTATATTTACACGACCCAAATCTTTTATCTTTTTAACTTTTGAAATTCATGCATATTTAAGATAAGATGGTTTATTTGTAAAAAATTAAAATTTAAGTGGTAGATATGTAAATACACAAGAATTAAGTGGTTTGTATGCATCACGTTTTCTTGCTCATCTCCGTGTAAAACACTTCAATTATTATTCCTGAAGAGTTTGTTCGGATCAACTTCCTATTTTTAGTTTAAAAACATATTTATTTAATTTAGTTTTATATTATATATTATTTTTAAAAAATAAAATTAATTTTTTTAAAAATACTCAAAATAATATTTAGAAATTTCTAGTGTTATTAAAAATAATCATCACTAATGATATATTTTATTTCAAAATTAAACAGAAATAAAAAAAAAGGTAATAAGATAAATTTTAGTATTCTAGATGCATTTTATCATTTATACTAATTTAATTTTATTTAAATATCTGCAATAACTCGAACAATTTAGTGTAATAGAACATGCAGTATATTTGAAATACTAAGTGGCATGTACTCCGATCTGTTGTTGGTTGACATCCACACTATGAGATCCATCAGGTCAAGTGTTCGAATCCCTCTGGCACAGTTGGCCTTAAGGAGGTGCTGCATACACCTATACATATCTACGACCGACACAATAAAACTTATATCAATGCCTTCTATATCACCATTCATTTTAGTTCGACATATATTTTGTACCAAAAGTCCTTCCAATGATATCTTAATGGATCAAATAAGCACCATTTTACTACTTCTATAAAATAGCACTTGTTGCTTAACTAGCAAAGCACCATGGAAATATGTTCCACTCTCTACTTTCATTGACTATTCATTTGTGTTATATTGAAAAATGCCAAGACAATAAAGATTCATCCTCACTTTATTGGTTTGATGGAGGCTAATTGAAGTAACAATCTCCTCTCATTTTTCTCCAACAATCTCTTTTCTTTAAAGATATAAGATTCAAACACACATGCACGTACATACAAACATACATACATACATACATATATCAAAGTCCAAAGACTTTGTAATCACGATAGCTTACCAGTAAGGACACCAGAAGCTCGAGTAATAGCTCTAGCAACTCTCCAAATTTCATGTTGAACCAATCGCCAAGAATCCGACCTTTTTGAAACTCTCACCTCTTCAATGGCATCATCTATGCTTGGAAAGGCCGTTGATAAGTACACATTATGATTTGATGGTCCATATACCTTGCATATCCATCACAATTAAAAGATCAAATTTAATAAAATTATAACAAAATTAAAGCAAAAAAATGTAAAAAATAAACAATGTACCAAATGTTTGAACCAAGGCCTTTCAAAGAGACCCTCTCGATCCGTAAATGCCCTTTCTGTCAACATCAACCTATCATTGAGTTCTCGAATTTTAATTGGGTCATTCATCCATTTTGAAAATAAAGACTTGTCTTCCAATTCCTATATTAGTTTCAGAATTTTAGTGATATGAAAAATCTAAAGTACTCAGAAATAAACCATAATTTCTTTCCAATAAAAGGCCAATTCGTAAGATACCTTCCTCTGGTTCTCTACTTTGGAAGCTGCTTCTCTGAATTTTTGTATAGACTCATGTAATGGCACCAAACTCACTGGCTTTCCTGGCAACTTATTTTCCAACACCTTTAAGCTTTTCTGGTTAATACAAGTTAAACTTTACAGAAAGCCAAGTATCAGAATGTGAAGTAAAAAAAAAGAAACTCAACCTTGCAGTAAAAAGATTGGTATACTGCAATGCATACAATACCATAAAAGAGTGGTTTAATATATATTTTTTTAAAGGAGGATTTACATGCATACCACTCAATCACTATGCATTTATATCTCTAACATGTAAACTTCGATTTTTACATACGTGCTACTTTACCCATGCATGTAAAGATGTATTTCACTTTATAAAAGTTAAAATTGTGGCGTTTTTTATGAGATATGAATGATTTTGGAGATATAAATGTAAAAACGGTGTTTCACCCCCCCACAAGGGAAAAAAAAAAAAAGATTTACCAGCAGGTTGTAGAAAGTGTACCTGGAGCTCATATGCATAGGACATGTAATCAAAAGGCAATAACACCTCATCTGCCAACTTTAAAGCCACTAGACCCAAAATGTTTGCAGCTATAATGAAAATAATCAGCTTGGATGCGAGATTCTATATTTCAAGTTCTCGAACAATAATTGACAGAATAAAAAGGTGTATAAGAGGAGCAAATATTACATGTGGCGACCACACATCCGAACGATGGTTCGGATGGGCCGCCTTGCGATACACAGAGGCGTGATCACATTCGGACTGTCGTTCAGACGTGTGATCCGCCACAGGTATTATTTTCTCGTGCAAGAGAGATACCAGTTGGCCATATTATTTTCAATAAAAAAATTGCATTGGTAAGCTTATGACGCATTTTAAATCATTGTATAAAAAATGCACAACAAATGATTAAAATGAAAGAAAATTTACATACACACCACAAAATTTTTTAATATTTACATAACTAAAACCTAAAATTTCATATTTATATTTATAACACTATGGTGTGATAAACAATGTATGAAAAGGTGTGTTTCGCCTTTTAAAAGTAGGTGGTAAAGATATTTTAATGTGATATGAAAGATTTGAGTGCTATACATTTAAAAATTAAGGTTTGGATTTTAGGTATGTAAAGGCCCCTTAGATAAAATGAGAGTTAATACAATGATATAAAGCGTTTGTATAACAACTATAAGATAAATATTTTGAACTATAAAATTATTGATCTAAGTGCTTTCTTACATAATTCAATTCGTAAGTGTGAGCTCAAGGGTTTAAAATATAAAGTGAATAATCAAGAGCATTAATAAAAATGAATAATTTCAAGTTCAATGTGAGTTTTATGAGACAATCTCCAACTCAAATACAATACACTAGAAACCATGCAAGTATGTTGAAAAGAGTACAAATGCAACATGCAAGTGCATTAATGAACGGGCAAGTAAAAATTATGTCAATGTGTTGTGCAAATGCACCAATAATTGTGCAAGTTCACCATATAGGATGTTAAGCGCATTATACAAATGCACAGAAAAGCAAACAAATGCATCATGTAAAAGCATTGAAAAAAAAAAATGCAAGTACATTAAGTGCATCAAAATTGTACAAATAAGTTACATGAAATCATTGAAAATTGTGCAAGTGTGCTAAAAAATGTGCATGCCTCCAAAATGACACAAAATTACCAAAATTATTTCATCTATTGCACCAAAAAATATAACAATTTGCATAGAAATATAGTATAAGAAAGCTGCACAAACTAATATAAATCGAACTCAAAATATACAAATACTCTAAAAGAATAGCAACTATTTCAAAATGCAAAACTCTCTTTTTAAATTTATTTAAATTCATCAAGCTATGCATACTCTTGAGCCGGTCATCTCACTTATATGATAAAATTGTAAGTCTTACTTAACAAGACCGATCCTCCCATTAGAGACTGGAGTTAAAGAGACATACTTTGAAAACATTGAAATGAACATTAACAAAATTGCAAATGGACAATGAATTACTCTACTCTTGATCTAATCCGACAAACTGACATCAACATAGACTAAGAACCAAACACTCGTAGATTTTATCAATATTTTTTGTGCTTCATTTGTAAAAGACCATCAATGCTCTCTCAAGGAAAATTCATTTTAAAATGAAAAGCTTTTAGTACAATACCTATAAAGAATAATCTCAAACTCAATCCACTTATTGATCCTGTCCATATGGTGGTAAAATCGATGTAGTCAGTTATGCACAGAACATCAAATAAACTTAAACCATACACAAATTATGGATCTAGTTTTCTGTAAGTAGGCGAGTAGAGATTACATTGTAAAAAACAACTAGATGAAAGTACAGAAATTACAATTATGGTGATGTGTAGCTATTGCATATCATAACTAGAGACTTCCCTTTTAATAGTTGAACATTTTAATTATAAATGTGAATGATACAAATGACCTTTAGCTTGATGATAGTTGCATTGCTAGAAAATACCAACAAACAGAAACTCTATTTTCAAAATGCTCCTAAATTCCAAAGTAAATCATTTTTGGTTGAAATCAAAATAATAATAATAAAAACTTCAGAAAATTATAAAAAGTAAAATATTCAAGCAAAATTTATTTGTTAAAGTTGAAAATCAAAATCCACACTTTACTCAATAGTTTGCCAAGGATGATAAATTTAAAATAACCCCCGCCCACAAAGAGCTAGCCAACATCATACCAAATATGTATATAATTACTCTCAAAAGGTCCCAATTTAGTAAAATTATGTAACGTGTCATTTAATTATATGATTTTGTTATCTGAATGACACCACAAAAAGAGTAATTTCAATCGAGGCCCTTTGAACTGGTTGTTCATTGTGAAATAATACTATTAAATTAAGTTCATAACAAAAGTCCACAAGTTTGATTTCCAATGGCCTAAATCCCCTGAGTGAATCATGTAGTGCCTTGATAGGGAATAAAGCCCTTTATTTTATAAGGTCAATTTAAAATTTTCTCCTTAAACAAGCATCCACCCTAGATTTATAAGATTCTTTCAAACGACACAACTAATGGCAGTTGACAAGAATCATTCAATCAGCTGAATCGACTTCCTCAATTGAGTAAACCTGGGTCCATGACATTCTGAGATGACATAACCATGGGATCATGATCTGGTTTGCTGACATTCCCAACACATGTTCTTAGTTGAAGTTGATGAATTTCATCTATTTAAAATTAAAATTGCTGCCACCAAATACAAAAACATTTGGCATCTAACTACTACAATAATAAAAAATTTCATTTGATTAAGAAGGATAATTAATCATAAGAGCTTTAGGCAACGTAAAAACAAATCTTAAAGTCCTCATAAGATGAGTTAAAATCTTTGAGCAGTTTCTTAAAAATTTAATGTATTATGAAAATTTGACTTGAAACTATAAATTTTCTTACCGGCTGCAACTTCTTGGAGCCCACATTAAACTGTGGTGTATTTTGTTCGTAGATATAATTTTTAAATTAATTAGCTTCTATTAGTGCATTCAATTATAAAAGCCTGAATTTAGGATTTAGAAAAAAGCTCAAAAGTTCCTCATTACAAGCTCTATTAAACCCATCTTGGCAACACTTATTGTCGTTATCGGAAAAAAAAACAACACTCAAACAAGTGCTTTCTCCTAAAAAAAAATTCTTTTGCTTGTAACTTTGAGCAAACAAGCTTCTGTTTTGTTCAATTGTCTTGGNATCTTGGCAACACTTATTGTCGTTATCGGAAAAAAAAACAACACTCAAACAAGTGCTTTCTCCTAAAAAAAATTCTTTTGCTTGTAACTTTGAGCAAACAAGCTTCTGTTTTGTTCAATTGTCTTGCATTCTTAACACAAAAAATGCATTAGAAGCTCCTAGTGCAATTATTTTCCCATTATTTTCACATAGATGCAAATTATTAAAAAAAAAAAAAGAAACGCAGAAACTACCTGCCACATGCCTATGAAACAACGGATCTCCAAATTTTTGCATCCATAAGAAGTCATCATACATGGAGTGGTACACGGGATAATCTATAAATCATTTCAGTAATAGATTAGAAACTTCCAGCAACCCCAAAAGAGAAATATTTAGAAAAAATTAAAAAATTAAGAATAGAAGATCCTTAAAAAGTTGATATAAAATTGACAAACAGNTGGAGTGGTACACGGGATAATCTATAAATCATTTCAGCAATAGATTAGAAACTTCCAGCAACCCCAAAAGAGGAATATTTAGAAAAAAATAAAAAATTAAGAATAGAAGATCCTTAAAAAGTTGATATAAAATTTACAAACAAAAAAACATGGATACCTCTTCCAAATCTCATATCAACTGAAGGGATACCAACATGCTGAACAAAAGCCTCATAATCGGATCCACCACCACCTAACCTCCTTATCTGTCGATATGAACTTCAAAACTCATTTTCAGTTCATATAATATTGCTTTACAAGCTTATATGTAGAGGAAAAAAAATTGGACCAGGAAGGATAGACTCCAAAAATTAATGCCATTACAACATGTAATTTTAATTTATAGACAACAGAAGAAAATCAAAGAGATTTGCTATAAAATCTGTGACAAAATGATAAAAAGTTAAAATAATTGCATGTATTGAGCAGAACACCTAACATTGAAGATAATGGAGAGACCCCATAATAAATACAATAATCTTAGTGAGAAATTATAAATTCATGAAGATGTTTGTTGTAAAATCTAAGACAGCACAACAAAAATATTAAAACAAACTATTCTAGTTTAAGGTATTTTGTTTCATGTGCCATATACCGACAAGGCGTGTGAGAAATAAATCCATGCAAAATGTTGCCCATTCGTATGAGAGTTGGGTTTGTTATCCTCACTGTTGGAGCGTGAAGCCTACAACACCCGAAGAAGAAGAACTTTGGAGGTGCTCCTGTGCCGCTGAAATTGCGCTCCTGCGCCACTTTGGAGAGGCGGTGTAACCATGCCAGGATTGGCGTAGCTATGCTGCGGTCCCCCGTTCTAGGCTTATGAAACTGAGCAAATGAAATAATTACAACTCTTCTAGGTGTAACTACGCCGCTCAGAAAATTGTTTTGGATTTGGTTCTTAATTTTTGATTCGAGCGATGAAGAGTAATATATTCGTGTGTGTTATTTCTCGAAGTGATTTGTCAGAAGAGATTTCAGGAGGAGGGCTTTCTCTTGTGAGATCGAGAGAGAAAGATTTGGAACAAAGTTATGTAAGTTTTGTAGAGAGAAGATTTGAATGTGGCTATGTACGTTACTCTCATTCATAGTAAACTTTTGGTGTGGTGTCGTTCCCTGGTTTTTCCTGTTTTCATGTTTTTTCACGTAAATCTTGTGTTTTTCTTATATTACTTTTAATACGCTTTTGTTTGATTTCTTTTGTGTCATATTTCTCGAATCAATGTTCCTGTTTTCCGCAGTGTGATTTCAATTGTGACCAATTGAAACCCTCAGTGCATATTCCATCCCAACACCCCGCCACCCATTTTTTGATTCCATAGGTTAAAGAGAAGAAACATAATTGAATATTCTAAGATTCGTTTGGCATCACTTTTATTTTTTGTTTATATTTTTATTTTTTATTTTATTTTTGAAATCATATTTGATTGATATAAATTCTATAATTTTTTTTTTGTTTCTAGGAACAAATCAAATTATTTTTAAAAACAATCAAAACACTTAAGAAGATGTTGAGTTTTTTTAAAACAACTACCTCAATCTAACATCTTTTAATTTAAATCAAAACATAAAAAAAATCAAATAAAAGTAAAAAAAATAAAAAACAAAAAGTAAAAAAAATTTGAAGTGGTCCCAACGGCCTCCAAGGAAATTCAACGTCTATTGTAGTCGCATATAGATAGTAAGCCAAACAGTACTTACCAGAGGAGAATCACTAGCAACCCAAGATTCAAATAAAGTCTGCGACGAATTGTCTGGATCTTGAACCTTCACAAATTAAAAGAAAAAAAAAAGAAAAATCAAGTAATGTTTCGGTTACAAAACCTAATAAAAATGCAGCATATATGCACATACTAAGAGGAAGTAATCAAAGCATATAGTATGCTAGCTTGACGTCATACACAATTTGAAGAAACTATATCCTGCAGCATTCAGATTGGCAGGACCATGACCATTCTATGTTCTAATTTTGCTTTAAAGTGCTGATTTCAGCGCACATACTTCCCAACTATAGGAATAATTATAATTATCTCGGTTATAGTTAGTAAGATAATGTATAAGAGCTAATAATAATCTGATGAGAATCAGGTGAGACATAATTCAAATAAAAAAGAGCAAATAAGATAAAGTGCCAAAATAATCCCCTGGCTATTTACAAGAGCCATTTTAGACCTGGAGTATATAGCAGTGCCAAATTAGTCAACATTCTCTTTAAATTGAGGTTGAAATAGTCCTTCGTGAAGATTATTTAGTCCATAATAAAAGATCAGTCTAGGGATTAAATTAACATTTTATAGATTGGGACCAAAATGACCCGCTGCAAAAAGTCGGGAGACTATTTTGACACCTTCAAAAAGTCAGCAAAAAGATCAACTCACAAGACATATCAAGGTTTTATGCAGACTCATCTAATTGAACGCTATGTTTGTTGAGGAAGGTGGAGACCCGATCCACTTTCTATTACGACAGATTCTTTGATAAATTGATTCTAATTTATCTGCTCTTAATTCTTTTCTTTATGTATTTTATTCCCTGCCATAGCTTGATGATTCCCAATCTTTATTTAAAGCAGTTGCATTCTATTGACAGGAAGAATTAAGGAAAACTTAATTAATTAAGTTTTACCAAATTAATTTCTCGCCCCTCCTGTTATAGAGAAAAAGGCAATGAATTTGATAGCTTGCCTTAATGAGTTTTATATGGGTCATTAAAGCATGATTCCATGGAATCATGAAATTAAGGGCTACCAAAATAAGCTAGATACTGTGAAGCTTTAAAAGGGGCTCCGATTACAGGGATGAGTATGACTCTCCAAACAGTTTAAAGTTATCTTTTCTTCTTCTTGGTGTGACTCTCGGTCTAGAGAGAGAGAGAAGGTGAGAGAAAGAGAGAGAGAGAATTCTTTCTTGTAAGTCGACGTGGTCGACGGTGTAATCCTCAAAGCTAATAAAATCCTCTGCAGCTCCGTGGACGTAGGCAATTTGCCGAACCACGTAAATCTTGTGTCGCCTTTTCTGGTGTGATTTTTCTCGATCTATTTTTCGCTTTATTGTCGTCGTTTTTTCATAACAATTGGTATCAGAGCTTTGGTTCGAGGCTGAAAGAAAACGATGGGCGGAGACGAAGTGATGGCATCGGGGATCGAGAAGTTCAATGGCACAGATTTTAGTTACTGGAGGATGCAGATAGAGGACTACCTCTATGGGAAGAAACTTCACCTGCCGTTGCTGGGAAAGAAGCCGGAAAAGATGGACGAGGCGGAATGGAATCTGTTGGATCGACAGGTTCTGGGGGTTGTTCGATTAACCCTGTCAAGATCCGTTGCTCATAACGTCATCAAGGAGAGGACTACTGCAGATCTCATGGGAGCTTTATCAAACATGTATGAAAAACCATCAGCGAATAACAAAGTGCACCT
>JXCR01048509.1:0-10982 GCA_002079205.1 Phalaenopsis hybrid cultivar | reverse complement strand
GTTTTCTTTCTTAACAAAGTTGGAGCATGTTCCAAATTTTGCTTCCCAGTTTCTGGTTTTGGGTGCTGAGGTTCTGCTTCTTTCTGACGTGCTTTCTGTCTTTGTTTTTCGCGAGCTTTGTCTCTGAAATATTAACAATTGAGAATTACTAATTAAAAGAAGCATAGAACTAAGTTAAGTGTTGTTGAGATGAGAATGCTTAGGTGGATGAGTGACTTGACAATTAGAGACAAAATGTGAAACGAAAACGAATGTATCCGTAAAATGGTTGGTGTAGCTCCAATAACAGATAAGATTAGACAGAGTCGTCTTAGATGGTTTGATCACATTAAACATCGATTATCTGATGATTCAGTTAGGAGAGTAGGTGTTATAGATTCGAATTATGTTAAGAAAGGTAAAGAAAGACCTAAAAAGACTTGGGAATATTGTATTAAAAAATGATCTTAAATTATTAGAATTAAATAAAAATTTGACTATCAATAAGACACAATGAAGAAAAAGAATTCATGTAGCCAGCCCCACTCAGTGGGATAAAAGCTCATTGTTGTTGTTGTTGATGTTGTTGTTTCTTTTAAAGAAATATAGAAACAAAGAGAAAGAAATAAAAAATGATCCCCCGACAATTTGCAAAGGGTAAGATGACCCATATTATATAAAAGGCTAATTTAATCCCTATACTATTTAAATAAAAAATAAATTTGTCTCCAAACTCTTTAAATATGGGCTAAAACAGTCCTGTTATGTCGAGGGATGATTTTGGTTCCTACTTAAGAAGTTTGTGGTCTAAATTGACATTTTACATCATAAGGGCCTATTGTGGCCCTTCGCACGTAATCATGGGACAAAATTGGTATTTTTTTTATAAACAATTCAAATTAGCTGACTTTGACTAGAAAGAAAAAAGGAACTTACTTGTATTTAATATTAGAAATATCAACATCATTCATGGGTGTAAAACCATCAATGGATAAAGAATAATGCTTAATCTCAGGCATTGATGGGATCTGCAGTAAGCCATATCCCATTGCCAATTTCCCTATCTCCAGTTCTTTCCATCTGTGAATGAAGGGATTGTGTATCAGAAAATAGAAGTTCTGAGTAGCTTCAATCAAAAAAAGGGGCATTTACAAACATAACACACAATTATTATGTGTTTGCATGTCTCACACCTAAACTTTCATATTTACACACATAGCACTCAAAGCTGTAATATCACATAAGAAAAAAAAAACTATTACCACTTTTTAAAAGTGAAATACACCTTTTTCATATAAAGGTTTGAAGCACCAAAGTGCAATGTGTGTAAATATGAAAAATTATGTGGGGTATGTAAATACATAAGAATTGTTTGCTAGGCATGTAAATTTCCCTAAAAAAAGGGAAATTGATAACAGAAAAAACCTGAAGATGTAAGAACAGTGATGCTCTTTATAAGCACGAATAAATGAGACAAATGCTCTAAGACCCTTCTCCATGACAGCACGATCTTTCATTGCAGCAGACCTGATCTGCAGAAGTGAGCATGCTCCACAAATTCATTTAACAAGCATGCATTGAAAGACTAAAAATTGAAAGTAAAATTCCAAAATAGCTAGACATTTATCAGAAAATTAAATCACCCAAACAAAAAATGTGATGACTTAATTTTACTCGATATTTAGAGAAATTGGGAGAATGATGACAAATATTTTACTCGGAAATGAACACACACATGTTGGATTTACTTGGAGATGAATGCAATAAGAATCTTGTTGATTCCTAATATGTTACATTAATCTCGAGGAAAATCGAATGGCTTAAAGATTCATTCCAACCAAAAAGTAAAGTGCTAATATAGTCCCTTGATTATTTATATGGGGTCAATTAGTCAAGAGTCTATAAAAACGTCAAATTAGTTCTCATGCTCTTTTAATTCGAGCTGAAAATCCCTAAGGAGAACTATTATAACTCACATTAAAAGAATTTGCGGACTAAATTGACATTTTTACAGACTCTGAGAATAAAATAAACCCCGATAAAAAGTCAAGGGACCGTTTGATACTTTTCGAGAACAAAAGTTTAGTCAGGATATCCTAATCCAATTTTTTTTCTTTATTTAGTAGGTTGGTGGGGGTGTAATTTGGAATGGAAGATAGAAAATCCTCTACAATAAGGTCACATGTAATGCTTAAATCAAACAAAAAAAAAGAAAGAAAACAAACGCCACAGCCAAAGCTCATAATACTTGTCACATATAAACCCCCACATAAAACTCTATTTTATTGTAGGGCAGGAAACCAAAAAGTTAAACCTTAAGTATTGCAACACGTTGATAATGAAAATTGTGAGCTCATGTGTACATTTCTGAGGTTCAGATAATAATAATTAATAACTTCCCAAATCCCTATACCAGCAAGTTGCCATGCACCAATTTTGTTATAATATAAATGGGACATTTACACACGGCACCACCCAATTCTTATGTATTTACGTATATAACATATAAACTTTACTGTTTTACATTTATACAGGCCAAATCTTTCATATCACATATACAATGACACTATTTTAACTTTAAAAAGTGAAATACACCTTGTCATGCAGAGATAAGGTGGCATATATGTAAAAAATTGAAGTATAGGTTTTAGATATGTAAAAGCATAAGAATTAGGTGGTATGTATGAAAAACTTCTTAATATAAATGTTAACACAATATAGGACCAAATGTTTATTACTATATATTTTGCATTAAAGATGTCGGGAATTCAACAGATCAAACTTCTAATTGTTAATAAAATGATTCCTTGAACAAGTGACTGATCATTTTAATAGAAAAAAACTTGCTAATTTAGTGTTAGCTAAACCTGATGATTCTTGAATATAATTCAGTCCTCTAAAAGATGTCATAAGATAAAGGTGTTAAGAGAAAACAGAAATACAAAAAACAATTGATCAGATAATGGACAGTAGCACATCATGCTTTCATGACATGAGCTTACTCTGCAACACGGTCTTATGTAAGGTATAATTTAGACGAGGGAAATTTACATACATACTACTCAATTCTTATGCATTTACATGTCTAACACTTAAAATTAGGTATTTGCATTTATAACACCTTGTTTTTAAAAACCTAAGCATAAAAAAGTGCATTTCAGTTATAAAAAGTTTTGTTATAATTGTGCTTTTGATGTGATCTCAAAAGTTTGAGATAAGAAAGTTAATGTGCTAGATACGTAAATATATAAGAATTGTGGTATGCATTTCAATGATCCTTGAATAAATAGATAGGCACGGAACGAAAATATAATATTCAACAATTATGATATAAATGTTAAAGTAAAACATAATATGACGCATAAAAATGTAAAAGAAACTTGCCAAAGAAATAACATCGAGAGCCGGGGAGAAGCATTCTCTCTCTTGAATAGGCACCCTTCTTAGACTCAAAAGCTCAACGTAAGCATCTTCCTGTTGAAGGGGCAATATAAGTCAAACCAGAAGTAAGACTCCTTGTATAACAATTTGTAAAATTAAAAGCTCTAAACATAAGCAAACCTTTGGCAAGATAAATACAATGGCATTTCCTTGCCTCCCTATCCGTGCAGTTCTGCCGACTCTATGCACGAATACATTAGGATCTTGTGGAGGGTCATACTGATACAGTAACAGAACAAATTTGTTAAATTATGACATGATGAAAAGCTCTCAAGTTTGATTGTCAGCAGCAAAGCTCGCACTAAGGAAAAAAGAGTTTCATTCATTATCAATTTCTGAGAATAAATTTCAAATTCACAAATCATTCTGCATATGAACAAAAAAAGTTAGCCACCTTTTTCCCTATCAATTTGGATTTCTTCACACACAAAGCTCTGATAGCGCTTGGTTTATTCGGTCAATCAAGTGAATGCCGCAAAGAGGGCAGGGAAAAGTGAGAGGGCCCATGCCAGTATCTCATGGAGAACAGGGAGAAACCACTAGAGGAAATAAGGTAGCCATCTTATTTGAACAAAAAAAAAAGTTAGCCATCTTTCTCTATCAAATTCGATTCTTCACATGTAAAGCTCGGATAGTGATTGGTTTATTTCACTTAAGTGAATGTCAAAAAGAGGACAGGGAAAAGTGAGCGGGCCCATGCCAGTGTCTCATGGAGAACAGGGAGAACCCACTGGAAGAAATAAGGATGATAAAGTTGGCTAAATTAAGACTTAAGAGAGTGTTTTGCTTCATGAAAAGAGCATCAAGTAAACTGGGATTTTGGGAGCACAAGAAAAACCAGGAAGGAGCAAGATTCTGAAAATCGGACCGACATCAAATTGAAAAAATGAGAGGATCAAGGTTCAATGATTTATCTGGACTTAAATTGGACAACATAACAATATTTAAATTATTTTCACATAATTTAAATAATATAATAAAGATAGATTAATTTTTTTTTATTAATTCAATAAATAATATTTTAATTTGAGACAACACTTCTAAATATTTTAAATAATATTTTAAATCTAAATTTTGAGACATAATATTTTGTCCATTTTTTATCTAAATATATTAATTTTAGCCATCTGATCAGAACCAAAATATTAAAATTAAACAATATTTGAACTGTTAAACTCATTGAAAATCGGACTAGTTCACTGGTTCGCAGGTTCAGCCCTGGTTCTAAACAGTTCAGTTCAATCTTGGCTCCATGCGGAAACAGTTTTGAGCTTGTACTGAACCGGTTGAATGATCAGTCCACAGTTGAATCGGTCAAGCTTGCCAATCCGATCCGATTTTAAAAACTATGAAAAAGAGGATAGAACAAATAGAAAAGAGGAACATATATGGTTAAAACTGGAAGGCATCTTAATGTGTGTATAAACCTTGGCATCCTATAGTATGAAGAACGAGGATGAAGAGGATTACAAGATTATGGGGATTAGAGTCTTTACATGATTTGCCCTAGTGGGATAAGATTGAGATGAAGGAACACAATTGGATCCATTAACCCTTACAAATTGCATACATGCTGACATGTTTATAAGTGAATATGCTGAGACAATTAACTTGCTTCTCTCCTACCCTAGGACCTCATTATACCTCTGTGCAGCTACCACAGTCCAAGCAATGAAAAATCTCTCGCTAAAAAATTTTAGTTCTCCAATTTAATATTAAATGGCTCCCCCTTTGCGCAGCGATCGAAAAAAAAAAAGTAAATTTTCCAAACTAATAGATCAAGTTCCAATAATATGGTTTCACAATTTGAAGACAGAATAATCTTTCTTGCCACAAACAGGCCAAGGAAAAAAGAAATGAACTTGCATAAACTCTTACAATGGACACGCAAGGAACTGCAATATATACTTATCAAACAATAATCTTGACGAAATTGAGCAAAATGCATCATATATTTCTCCTTACAGTTTAGAGAAATAAATATTTCCATAGCTCAATTTTCATTGATAAATTTTTCATAATATCATTTTCTTTTTATTTTTTGGAGGTTGATTTAAATAGTTAGCGAAAGAGTTGTAACTCTTATTAGAATTATTATATTGCAATAATCACATATGCTTAATATTTGTTCGGAGACATAAAATTCATTGTTGTGATGAATGCAAATTATTGAGGATATTCTACTTCATTGAATTTTTCTGATCACACTCTTCTCTTGTCTTAACACCATCTCAAGCCTCAGATGTGAAAGCAAAAAGTTGCGTTAGGTAGTCAGTAGTCAGCATAAAATTTGTCAAAAAATCATGACATGAATCCTTTTAATCTTTATATAATGTTAGGGCGTCTCCTGGAAGCGACGCGCTATATGACATGAATACAATGAAAAGTGTGCAAGGACCGCTGCACCAGCGCCTGTGTATAGTGTTAAATAAGAAAAAGTTCTCACACAATGGACGGATAAAAAAGTTAGTCCATGAAACTAATATTAAGATAAAATTTTGTAACATAAGTACTCTCACGGGTAAATTAAGGGAACTAGTTGATATTATAATTCATAGAAAGGTAAATATCTTATACATTCAAGAAACTAAATATGCTGGAGAAAATGTTAAGGAGATAGATAGCTTTGGTTTTAAACTTTAATATTCAGGTAGGAGTCGCACTAGAAATGATGTACGTGTAATTATGTATAAAAATTTGAAAGAAAATGTTGTAAAAATTAATAGAGTTGGAGATAAAATTATAGCTCTTATGATTGTTGTTTATACTAATATTTTTTAATATTATAAGTGTTTATGCTCTTCAAATAGGTTTAGATATAGACTCTAAAAAAGAGTCATGGAATGATTTAGAAGAGTTAATATAAATGATATCATTTGAAGAAAAAGTTCTTATAGAAAGAGATTTAAATGGATATGTCATTCGAGTGATAGAAGATTTAAAAATATTCATGGCGACTACGATTTTGGAATGATTAATGAAGAAAATAGAGTTATATTAGATTTTACTTTAGCGTATGATTTTGTTATTGTTAATACTTTATTCAAGAAAAGAGATAGGATTATTATTACTTATAAGAATGAACCTAGCAAAACACAAATTGATTATTTTCTTATGAGAAGAAAAGATCGTTGAGAATGTAAAGATTGTAAAGTCACTCCAAGTGAAAATATAAGTACTCAACATCGATTATTAGTTCTCGATTTTAAGATGAAGAGTTGTAAAATAAAAAATACTATGAATCATTATCATAAAATTAGATGAAGACCTCTAAAAGAAACAAATAAAATTAATTTTATGAGTAAACTTCAAGATTTCAAGATTTTAGATGTTCATGATGCAAATTCTATGTGGTATAAAGTAACAAAGACTATTAAACAAGTAAAATAAGATGTACTTAAAGAATCAAAAGAAAAGTTTCTATAAATAAAAATAATTAGTGGTGGAATAATAACAGGGAAGAAATGATAAAATACAAGAAATTATGGAATAAAACTAGTTTAAATATAAAAGCTTAGAGAACTAGAAAAGAAATAAAATGGTAAAATGGTCTGTAAGGAGTCTAAGAGAACAATTTGTGATGCTAAAATTTTTGTTATTAGTGATCTTCATAATAGATTAGATATTAAAGATCGTAAAAAAATATAAATAAAAATAGCAAAACAAAGAGAAAAAAGCAAAGTAAAGATTTAACTCAAGTAAAGTGTATTAAAGATGAAAAATAAAAAGTATTTTTTTTTTCTGAAAAAGGATATTCAACATAGATGGGTGAGTTATTTTAATGAACTTTTCAATGAAGTTTTTGAAAATACAATCGACCTTAGTGATCTTCATATTGTTAATAATAACAAAATGTTTTATTTTTATCGCCAAATTAGTAAAAAAGAAGTTAAAAAGGCTTTAAAGAAAACTAATGGTGCAAAGTCTATAGGACCTTATGATATTCCCATTTAGGAGTTTCTTGGCTAACTAAATTCTTTAATATTAATTTAAAAACTAAAAAGATATCTGAAGAGAGTTGGAAGAGTATTTTGGTCCCCATTTTTAAGAATAAAGGGGATGCATAAGAATGTGCAAATTATAGAGAAATTAAGTTAATGTGTCATACTTTAGAATTATGAGAGAGGGTAATTGAACATTGGTTAAGACGTATTACAAAAATTCACATAATTAGTTTGGATTTATGTCAGACGGGTCTACCATGGAAGTTATACATTTATTGAGAGGTTCGATGGAGAAGTACATAGAGAATAAAGAGAATCTACATATGATTTTTATTGATTTAGAAAAAACTTATGATAAGGTTCTAAAAAATATCCTTTAGAGAGTTCTAGAGAAAAAATGTGTTGATATGACTTATATTCAAGTCATTAAAGATATGTATATTAAAGTTGTTACTTGTGTTCGAACAGAAGGAGGATTGACCAAATATTTTCCTATTTCGGTTGGATTAAATCAGTGATCGACTTTAAGCTCATATCTTTTTGCTTTAGTTATGGATGCTCTTACTGGACATTTACAGAAGGATGCACCTTGGTGTATGCTTTTCGCTGATGATATCCTTCTTGTGGATAAGACTAGAGAAAAAGCTCAGTAAAAACTTGAATTATTGAGGTTTACATTGGAGTCTAAAGGCCTTCAATTGAGTAGAACTAAAACTGAATATATGAAATATAATTTTAGTAGTAGTAGCTCTAGTGACATAGTTGTAACTATAGGTGATCAAATCATTAAAATGTGTGAATGTTTTAAATATCGCGAGTCTATTGTTCAAAGTGATGGTTACATAGATGGGGATGTTATTAGTAGAATTCAAGTTGGTTGGTTCAAGTGGATGAATGCTTTGGGTCTATTGTGTGATAGAAAAGTATCGCTTAAACTGAAAGAAAAATTTTATAAGATGGCGGCGACACCTGCAATGCTCTATGGCACAAAAATGTTGGCCTTTAAAAGAGAAGCATAAAACTAAGTTAAACGTTGTCGAGATGAGAATGCTTAGGTAGATGAGTGGCTTACACTCAAAGACAAAATGTGAAATGAATATATCTGTGATAGGGTTGGTGTAGCTCCAAAGGAGGACAAAATTAGAGAGTCGTTTTAGATGGTTTAGTCACATTAAATGTCAACCATCTGAAAATCCAGTTAGAAGAGTAGAGGTTTTATATTCAAATTATGTTAAAAAAAGGCACAGATACATCTAAAAAAAGTTGGGCTAACTGTATAAAAAAAAATGATCTTAATTAATTAGAATTAAATGAAAATATGAAACTCAATCGAATGCAATTGAGAAAAAAGATTCATGTAGCAGGCCCCACTTAGTAGGATAAAGGCTTCTTGTTGTTGTACTCGTCTTGTCTTTATATTGATATGTTCGCATTAACATCATGATTAAAAAAATAAACATGTAGTTTTCTATGGTTTCTACATGGTATTAGAGCCACAATCATAAGCCTCTATCTCTCTGCTTGCTCACTTGCAATTTGACCCTACGTTGCATCTAGCATCTCATTGCTTTAGTCACGTCTCCTATAGATTGGTCTATGCATCTCTTTCGATTCAAATTGCTTATCGCTCTCGTCTTTCATCAAGGAGGTAGTTACCTGCGAATTCACTTGGTTCTGCTTGGTTACCTTGCTTTAGCTCAATTTCACTAGCTCAACTCATCTCCATGGTCTCAAATCATCACTCAAATCATGGTCTCTCATGAAATTCTATCCTCTATCTTGTTAGATGCCTGAGACTTCATAGCTTGGATCGTCTATCTTATCCAACTCAAGCATTGTCAAGAGCATGACAGAACCAACTCAAACCTTGTCAAGAGCGTGCGCTTGGCACATCACTGATCTATCTTCCTATATCACTTATTTTATCTCAACATTCTTATCTAGGCAATGTTCGTAACCCAATGCCACTTAACACCTTCACTCTCAACAACTAGACAATAGCCCGTAAGTCTTTAGGCACACCAACATTTAGCATGAGGCCAACCACTCAATTGTTCTCAGTTCTCCCAGAGAGGTGTCATAATCTAACATTGATTTGATACGTCAGCAATATGAAAACCCGTTAAATAGCTCTCAGCTTATATCTCACAATTCTTGTTGTACCATACAAACTCTGAAAGTTACTTGTTGTAGAATTGTGAGTGTGGGAGATACTAGAATTACTAAAATTATAATTTTTAAATTTTAACATGATCACAAATCCTTAATATTTAAAAAAAGCTATAATATTTATTATTATAATATATCCTAACTATGACGATATTCTCCTTCATTGTACTTCTTATCATTCTGTTCTCCTAAATTTATACAGAAACTTATAATAGCATCATGATTTATCAGATTTAAATGCAATTTTACATGCTTTCCAATAGTTACCATGGCTCAAATTTCTTGCTAAGATCCGCATTACCAAACTTTTAGGGGCTTACACTCAAAGAATAAATATATTTTTTGATATGGTTCACAGCCATAGCACACTGCAACTGCTGGAGTACTAAGAAATCATAAAAAGTAACATACAAGAGAACATACTATTTCCCAAATTACAACACAAATTTTACCTGCACGATCCAATCCACGCCAGGAATATCTAATCCCCTTGCTGCTACATCAGTGCATAGAAGAGCACCGCATAGAAGAGTGGAGAAAGATGACAACGCTTTCTCCCTAGCAGTCTACAGAAAGTAAAAAGTAATCAAACAAGATAAGAGGTAAAAATAAAGTACCAATTTCATAGGTTAATGATGTTAAATAACCTGCTTCATCTTCCCATGGAGAGGAATTAAAGGAAAGCTTTTGAGAACAGAAAGCTGTGGTAGAACAGTGCCCCAGTAGTCGACGCAAGCACACGTCATGAAATAACTGAAAGTAGTAAGCAATAATTACATGAAAACACTGAAAACTTGCATGCATGGAGACTAGAAAGGAAAACAGATGTTCATTCACATTCTTACATTATTATCTTTTTTGATATGTTCTGCAACAAGAATTCAACAAGGTGAGATGACTTTTTCTCTGCTTCACATAACAAATACTGCAAGAAAGAAACAATAAGAGGTCAGAATCAAGCGGACAACTCAAAGCCATAATAGTCGAATAGCTAAATATCCAAAATCAAACATTTGAAGTTTAATAATCATGATGATTGACACGATCCGGCCCGGGACTTCGAATTAACCAAGACAGGAACGGACGATGGATATCAATTCACTTATATTTTATTTTTTTCTCTAATAGTTTGACACTCAAACATTCATGAAAGAACCACTAAAGAAAGAAATTAAAATTAACAAAAACAAAAAATTTGTACATTTTCGTGTTGTTCTCGTCTCTTGTATGCATTTGCTTCTTTTCCATTCATTTTGTTCAAATGTTTAAAACCTAAAAAAGAATATTAAAGCAACATAATGAGTTATCTAAAGATCACTCAGGAGTAATCACATTTCTAAACTACAATAATCCAATGAGAATAATTCAATATGTATGCTACGAGTATATAAGAAACCATATAATACGCTGGTATTTCATATTTTATAATATATATATATATATATATAT